>CM051461.1:39919684-40284176 GCA_028095005.1 Rhynchospora pubera
TTATTTTTATTTTGAACAAATGGTACGCCTAAAAATTTTGAAATTTAAGTTTAGGAAAATTCGTCCGTCAATTAACAACTCAGTATTTTTGTTAGAATTTTTCAGAGCGTATTTCATATTTTTGTAGCGCCAAACTTTTCGAATCTAGACCTGTTTTTTCAGTTCAAAGTGTGACTATCTTGGTCCTTTGTTACTTTTGTTTTGAACAAATGGTACGCCTAAAAATTTTGAAATTTAAGTTTAGGAAAATTCGTCCGCCAATTAATAGCTCAGTATTTTTGTTAGAATTTTTCAGAGCGTATTTCATATTTTTGTAGGGCCAAACTTTTCGAATCTAGAGCTGTTTTTTCAGTTCAAAGTGTGACTATCTTGGTCCTTTATTATTTTTGTTTTGAACAAATGGTACGCCTAAAAATTTTGAAATTTAAGTTTAGGAAAATTCGTCCGCCAATTAACAGCTCAGTATTTTTGTTAGAATTTTTCAGAGCGTATTTCATATTTTTGTAGCGCCAAACTTTTCGAATCTAGAGATGTTTTTTCAGTTCAAAGTGTGACTATCTTGGTTCTTTGTTATTTTTGTTTTGAACAAATGGTACGCCTAAAAATTTTGAAATTTAAATTTAGGCGACATCCTGCAAATTTTATTTACATTTTTTATTAAACAAAAAATAAATAAATAGCTACCAACAGAACTTGGAAAAAATAATACCTCAAGAGTAACGGTCATCTCGCCTACGCGGGGAAAGTGGAACGTGTGGGTCTCGGGCCTCCAGAACATGGCTAGACCCTGTATCATGGAACGATCCAATGGCATGTGACCTAACTCAACGAAATGAATAAGGCCCAATGTCACAAGACGCTGGTCCACCTCCTCGGTTCGTATCATTTTTGCCTTATGCATTTCGGGCGTCCACGCCTAAATAAGTAAAAAAACATATTATTTACTATATATACTATTAACTATATACAAAAATTAACTACATAAATTAAAAAAATTTATTATTTCCTTAAACCCTAAACCCTATAACCTAAATAATTTAAAAAATATTGTATTTCCTATATATACTATTAAAATATATATATATAAAAAAGAATTAACTATATAAATAAAAAAAACTTACTCGTACGGCTCGAAACTCAGACTGACTGAGATGCAGAAGCTGATCAGCAGGAAGAGGAACGGGGGGGGGGGGGCAGCAGGGGGGCAGATGAAGAAGCGCCAGGATCTCCTCCTGATGTAGATGCGCCAGGATCTCCTCCTGATGTAGATGCGCCAGGATCTCCTCGACGCCTCGTGGATCGACGTGGATCCTCTGGTATTCTTCTTCGCGGTGGCATTTCGACTGTTACTGCAATTAAAATTTAATAAAGTATAAAATCTATAAAAATTTCGGCAGCATCTCCCCTGTACCGGGAGAGTTTTCCAAAAAATCAGAACCCAATTAGAACCCAATTTCAACCCAATTTGAACCCAACCCAACCCAATTTCATTCCAATTTGAACCCAACCCAACCCAATTTGAATAAATCATTCAAATTTTACAATCATTGCATTTCACAAACCATTTCACAAGTATCAATGAATCAATAATTCAAACATTGCATTTCAAACATTGCATTTCACAATTTTACAATCCATCAATCAATCTACAAGCAATTCACAAACATTTCTATTCAAACAATAATAAAATAAACATATAAAAAAGCTAACCTGGAGTAGAAAGGAATTGGCTCTCTTCTAAACAATTTTTTACCTACATTTTTAATTAATACCATCAATTATTATCATTTTTCTAATTTTTCCCATATTTAATTATCAAAATCTTAATTATTAAAAGCAAAAAAAACAAAATAATAAATTAATTACACATAAATTTTCATATGAATTTTTCTTATTTTTCGGTATTTTTAAAATAATTTTACAATTTATTATCTATTTTTCTAATTAATTAAGTACTGAATAAACAAATAAAAAGACAAAAAATATATCCATTATAATTAATAAATTACATACAAATTTTTTCTGATTTTTTTTCTGATTTTTTCAGATTTTTTGAATATTTTTCCAATATTTTCCTATTTTTTTATTTAATTAACTAAATTAAAAACTAATAAACTAAATAAATAAATAATTAAATTAAAAAAAAAACTTACTGTTCTCGTCGAAGAAGCGCGTCCGAGAGTGAGAGCGAGGCAGCGAAATTAGATCGGAAACCCCTTATATATATAAAGGTTAGATCGGAATCCCAGAATCCGATCTAACGTTAGATCGGAATCCCAGAATCCGATCTAACGTTCGGAATCCAGGATTCCGATCTTACGATACTATTTATATTAAAATGATTAAATTGATATTAATTTTATTGGATTATATTATTTTAATATTATTTTTTAAAATTTCGGTAATAGGCGTCTTTAATTCTCACCCATTAGCTCAATGGATAGGAGTGTGACGGAGGAAATGAATTCCAGTGCTCATCTCCGTGTAGCTTTCTATGTGCAACATCTGAAGCACCAACACCACCAAGTAGTAGAACTAATTACAAATTTACAATGTAATTTTTATTTAAAGGAAAACTAATGCCCTCTCCCACAAATCATTATTTATAATCTAACAGTAATAGAAAAAAAAAGTTCCATGTAAAATTTGATTATGATTATATAAGTTATGCCTAAGCTTAATAAACATGCTTACTCAGTTACTCCGTTGACCATTCACAAAGCCTAGTTTCCAATCAACGGTAGACACCCCTAACGTAACGTGGCATACTCATGCTCATGCAGAACTGTATTTACTACTAAAAATGCTTTTTTTTAAAAAAAAAAAAACGCAAAACAGGAAACAGAGAGGAAGTATCGAAAAATTAAACAACGAATGTATGTTCCTTGATCCTTAACTTTATTTATTAAAAAATATTAAATTAGTTCTGCATTTTAACCTACAAACTGTACAAAAATATTTTAATTTGATTTTAAGACTTTCATTTATATCAACTGAGCTCGTAAATAAAAACAGCACAAAAAAAATACTAAATTGGTTATTTAAATTTTCTCAAATTTATCATGTTAAATAGTCTGATTTGGTTCTTTTTGAAACTGGAAATCAATCGAGTATAAATAGAATTTTGAACACAAACCTGCTTCTCACCAGATAATCTTAATACAAATAATTTATTTTTTTTAAAAAAAACTAATCTAATGAAAACCGATTAATTATTTTTAAAATTCCGATCAAACCTAATGATAAGATACGGCACTTTGCCCTTGGATACCGGTCCGACCATACTTGATTCGCTTGGGCACCGAAAGAAAGAGGACACCGAACTGAAGCCTCAAAGTTTCGTTTCAAAGTGAGCAGAAACGGCGGCGAACCAGAAATAAGAATCGGAAATGAGCGGCGTGGGGTCTCCCGACTTCTTCTACAGAGAGGCGCAGCGCCTGGGTTACGTCGCCAGATCTGCCTTCAAGGTCCGCTCTCAGCTCTCAGCTTTCTGCTTTGCTTGCTTCTCTCATTCTCTTCTCTTCCTTCTCTTTCCTACCTCATTCATTGATCTAGTAGATACAATGGCTTCTTTTGCAGCTTATTCAGATTCAGAAGCAGTACAAACTTATCACTCCCGGCGCCTCCGTCCTCGACCTCGGCTGCGCCCCCGGTGCTTGGCTTCAGGTCTGTTTTTTTAATCTTATTTTCAGTATAGTTGCTTGCTTGGTGTTTGGGTAATGAAAGAATTTTATTAATTTTATCATCATTCATCATTATTATGATATTATCAAATTGTAACCTCATTATCTTATTGAATTCCTTGTAAAATGGTATTTTCTATGTCATACAAACACATAGTTACGGCTTTTAGAACCGCGAATGTATATATTTTTTGGCTGATTGCTCCTTGAGCTGATATCATTTCTCCCTAATAATAATTTACATCTGTGCATAAAAAAGAGTCAATTTGCACAATTGGTTTTTTATAGATGAAATGATATGGTAATGTTGGTGTATTAGGTGGCTTGCCAGAATCTGGGTCCTTTGGAGAGAGGTGGGTCAGTTGTGGGCATTGATATAAAGGTACGCTTTTAAAAGTACTTTTCTGGTTCAAATAACTTGTTCAGATATACAGATAGTGTAAGAATTGTCATCCATGTTTTTGTTAATTGGAGAGATTCATTAAGTATCGCTGTTTGCCAGAATCAAATGACTGTTATAAATGGGTCTGAGTGATATATGTCATGTATATCATCTATAGATCACAAAAGTTCAAGTTTGTGAAGTTTGAGACATGTATCTAGCGCTTTTAGTGGTCAAAATAACGCATTAGTTTTTAATCACCAATTGAAACTAGTCCAACACAACTCATAATCTAAAGCGAAATGTGTACCTATTCTCTTGTTGAAAGTCCTTAGAAAAGTAGTTTGTGCTGTATGTATCCATCATGGTTTCATTAGGTTATTTGAATCCACCTATATCATTTTAATTTCGAATGCAGAGCAGGATGTGAAGGTGCCCTCTTCACACTGTGATTCCAGAGTAAGAACTGTATGTGCTGATGTGATGTCTCTGCTAAAGGAACGTGCTAGAGTGCTCTCTCCTCAGGTACAACCTTCCTCTTAGTTTCTCACAGTTATTTTTCCTTTAAAAATGCTCAGTGGTGATACTTTCAGTAAAGTACGATATGGTATGGTACCAAGCTAAGGCAACCATCATATTCTTCTATTTTTCCATTTCCTTTTCTCCAATGCTTTAAATATATATATCAGTATATGCATTTACTCCCAACAGAAAAACAATAAAAGAAAAAAAAAAAATCACCAAGGTCAAAGATAGCTTTCTTTTGTTGAGCACAGAACTTCAACAGCCTAACTCTTTCTTAACAGAAATGGGTGAGTTCCCCTCTATTATTCTCTTTAACAATCAAGGTGTTTGTGAAACTTATAGTTCAGAATTTAGAAACAACCAGAGAAACTCTATTGACTCTTTTCTATCATTAACCTGTCAGGGCAGAGGTTTCTCAGTGATACTGTCAGACATGTGCCCCTCGGTATCAGGGATTGCAACCAAAGATGCCGCACTATCTTGTAAGCTTGGCATGCGTGCTCTCTCGTTGGCTGTTGGCAAAATTAGCAGTGTCGATTCTGATGACTGTGAAATTGAGCAGTTTCTTAGTGGCATAGAGACCGATGCAGATGAGACAGGTGTTCTCAAACATGGTGGCAACCTTGTTATTAAGTTCTTAGAGAATGAAGACGTGCCAGGTTGGTATCAAACTATCCTAGACAACCAACAAAAAGAATTTATGCTGTTACACAACCAACCTGTTTGCTACCGAGTGGTATGGTATTGGTGTGTTTACCAAGCAATATGTTGATAGCTGCTACCTTACTTTTACCAGTACTGTATTGGTATCAGGATTTTATTTGTGTTAAATTATTTTATTGTTGGCTAGTATTGATGTATCGATTTTCAATATTGCAGCTTTTGGGAAATTTTGTAAATTAAGGTTCAAAAAAGTATCATGGTTGAGACCTAAGGCTACAAGATCTTGCTCAAGAGAGATTTATTTAATATGCCAAAGCATGAAATAGCATATTTTTTTCTTTTTCTTTTTGAAAGATCTTTGTTATATTGTACGACTTATTCTGTTGCATGAGTGAAAGAAGGCGGCCCATTTTTGTGGTATTGATTTGAACTTTTTTGTAGTCAGCTCTGGTTGACACAAGTGGAATTACTTAAGCGGCAATTGGGACGATTGCAACATTTCAAGCAATGTTGCCATAAGAAAAGGACCAGATAATCCTAAAGCGTTTATCCTAAGGGTCTATTCCAACGTTAAGGTCATTAATTTTATTTACTTGTTATTTGTTAACTGCACTAAATTTACTTTTTTCGCTGAATTAAAAATTTTTTCTTCTTCTTCTGCGAAACAGCTAAAGAATTGGGGAAGATACATTAATGTGGAGGGTTGAAAACATGGGAAAAACTTTTTTGTACGTCTTTTGCCCATAATTGGTAGCATTTCTTGTGTACAATACAATAATTTAATCCTCACTAATAGATGAATTACAAGCCAACACGAAGAACCAAAGCAAGTGCGTGATAAATGCAATTATGTGCTTATGTGTGCCTAATTGCATGATATATAGCGTGACTGAATAAATAGTGTGCATGATATTATACAATTTTCCTAAACCAAATTCAAATATACAACGGAAAATCATAACAGTGACGCTATCAAAGGTCAGGAGGGTGCTAATATTTGTGCTGGGCCTTGATCAAGGTCTCAGATGCACGAGAAAATGTGAGTAATTTCAATGAATTATGGCAAAAGTTGAAGATATAATTTATTATGATGGCTCTGATTCCTAAATTATAATAAGCGGCACTGATTGAAATGACATTCCGAATTTTGAATAGTCACGAAATTCAATAGCATTAGAAAGAGTACACGATTCCCGGAATGTAAAGCTCAAAATCCCAATGAACGCCTTTTGCCTAGCAATGTAACGCATCAACAGAAAGCATTTTTATTAGGCCATGCAAACGGTGTAAAACGTCGTAAATTTTCTTAACTAAACAACACAAAAAAGAGATGCTATCACACGACGAAGAATTAGAGAATATAGGGGTAATATCTTGTACTTTGAAATAGAAGAATGTCATTTTTTTTTTCCGGAATGAAATGAAATGAAAGATAGTTATTAGAGGAGTCGTACACTGTCATGTCTTAAGACTATGCAGGGGTAATAGACTTATAATATAAGTCCGTCCCAAAAGTAAAAGTTATACACTGCCACGGAACAGCAAAGGAACCTTACTCGTGCAAAAATTATTCAAATACAAGATCATAATCTCAACCTGTAAGTTGTTCTTTCAGCAACTAGTAATCTACGATAGTTTCCTATGGCTCCGTTTGGATAGGTGTGGGAAGAAAAGAAGAAGGGAAGAAGTGAAAAGAAGTATTAGGAAGTGTGTAATTTTGTGAAGAGTTTGGATTGTTTATAATTTTTTTTTCTTCTTCCTTCTTTTTTTCTTCTTCTTTCTTCCAACGATCCAAACGCACCCTAAAGAAAAAATACACTTAGTCTGTGGAAGATATTTAAGTCAAATTCTTATTTTTGATTCTTAGTTTATACAATATAGATATTAATTTTTCTTAATGGAGAAAAATGCAATAGATAGTTCCTTTTTTCAATATAGATTTGGGCAGGCCGTGACAGCAGTCTGCGTATAATATAGATTCATCTAAGTTAATCTCTGAAATGCGTGGAAATATCAAACTAGCAAATAGGCATTAGAGAAAGGGAATGAGTTCTATAAGCAACAAGACACAATAACTAAGGCTGCAGACAATTACAAGGAATGGCTGAAGCACGCACCATATAATCCTTTGTTACACACTAAAAATTAGTAGCCTTCCACTTACTGGGTGCGTTTGGATAGGTGTAGGAAGAAGAGAAGAAGGGAAGAAGTGAGAAGAAGTATTGGGAAGTGTGTTAACTTTGTGAAGAGTTTGGATTGTTTATAATTTTTTTTTTCTTCGTCCTTCTTCTTCTTCTTTCTTCCAACGATCCAAACGCACCCTTAAAGCCGAAAATAGAAGCTTGCCACTTCACAAAAGTGGGGTAAGTCTTTTTCAAGAGCTCTATGTTCACACGTGTCTGGTCAAGAACAGAGAGATTTTTGTCGTGAAAAAACGAGTATGGTGTGCATGAAGATACATGTTACATTCTCGGTCATAGGTAAGACGTGACGGTCACGAGAGATGTGTGAAGACAGTGAATCTTCCTTGATACGACTCTTGCATGAGAAAGAACAAGTCTCTTATTTTTTGTCTATTTATAATTTATTAATTCCTATGTAATCGCTAAGGTAGTATAAAGTAGTACATGTGTAAGATTTAGTCATGATACATTAGTGAAATTTATTATATCTTGTTTTCTGTTATTCTCTTTTGATAATAAAGCAATTTCAGTCTTGACATATGAGATTGTGCATTTTCCTTCTAAACAAGTACCCTCAAAACAAAACTCACTCTTTGTCATTGCAACAGATACATTCGTGTGTTGCATGTGTTGTGTAAAAATCACAAATTCTAACTCTAAAGAATTTGAAGAGTAAGTAACCACTTGGGATCGATTCTAACACTTTATGCATAAGTTCTTCTGCTTCTCCAAACATATACAGGTGGAAAAGGATTTTTGCTTTCAACACAAGAATCTGAATATTTCAAAAGAAAAAATACAATGTTTTGAGGACATTGTAGGAAATTTAATTTATGAACACTAAAATTAATTATGTTAACATTTAAAAATGGTTATGTAATTCCAGCTCGAATCACTCTATTTATTTCGAATAAATCCTGAAACTAGAAGTCATTTCATATGGCAATCATTGATGCCTCAAAGTAACGAATCCTTATTCGCTGTTGTGTGACACGATTTGTAGCGCACTAAAGGACAAAAATTTTTATACCCTTTAATAAGTAGCTCCCAAATGTGTACCCGTATAGCCTATGTTATTAGTTTATGGTTTGATATTTCTGTCTGGTTTAGCAAAACCTCACCTCATCGTGTTTTTTCGCGAGCTTTCCTCTCTTTAGGTACTGTACGGCAGGATGGTTCTTTCGGTTAAATTAAAATTTTCGAGAATTCTCATACCATAAACTATTATTTTTAGTTATTCCATTATTTATATTTTTAATTTCAGGTTATAAACAATTCTAGTGATTAGATATAACCTCTCCTAATTGTCTTTCTAGAAAATTGAATTTAGAAAGCCATAAGGTTATTAAGAAACGAACCTTACTCTGATACCAGAAATGGCGTTCCCAGGGAATTTCACAACTAACTCGGACTTAAGAAAAGTACTGGCTAGAAGAAAATTTTATTGCTTACTGAAAAATATTATAAGAGAAGGGTCATTACTTGATGTAGGATGTGTGTCCTTCCAAGTGAAACACCATAATATTTTGTCCTAAAATTTAAGTATAAACTATAATTGTTCATCTTGGTTTTTTCTGGAGATAATATGGAGGTTCCTAATTTATTCACTTATGTGCTATACCATAAAATTTTTGTCATCTTGTAACGCGACACATGGTGTAGCGCGACACATGATTTGAGTTACAAAGTGACCCTTCCAATTGATTTTGGTTTCCTCTTATTGCTTCAACTTTTCTAAAAGCGCCTCATGTGCATGTTTCAGCTCTTGAGAAAACTTGAGTTGAAGTTCTGAGTCAGCGCTCTTTATTACTTCCTTAGCTACATCAAACTTCTCTAACTTTAAAAATCAACATTTTCTTAATTCAAGTGCTATCATATCAGTTAAACAATAAGAAGCATAAAAGTTTTAAAACTTACGGTATGTAACAAACAAAAATTTGATGATGCACTTCAGTTTTTGGATTTAACTTTTGTTTCTTGGTAAGCTATGATGGCTTTTTCAAATTCCCAGATCGATACAAGGACTCTACATGCTGCAACCAAAACCAAGAACGATCCAGGTACTGCTGTATTGCTGTATTACTTCCAAAAATGAATGTTTTCTCTGATGAGTATTTCCAAGCTCCAGACTTCGTGCCTCTTTTTTTGTTTTGATACCGCTGCCACATTCTTTAACCATAGCTTTTGCATACAATGGCGCATCTCAAATTGCTATTGTTTTAATAGGTCTATTAAAAATTCCAATAAGGTAGAGGTAACTTAGTTAATACTTATGCATTGAATGCATAATCTTAAACATACACTTTTTTGGGTGAGAAATTAGTAAGACATATTTTGTCACACTGTACCTAACCTGATTATCCTAATTGAGATTATTATCAATGATCCCCAACTATATATGTATCTTCCTCTCATAACAAGAGTAACAATTCAATTGCAATTTTCACCACGGACTATATTTATTAACTAAGAAAATACAATTCTATTTCATTAATCTGTTTCGTTATATTTCTTGTGAAACTAAGGTTACTTGTTACCCATTGTTTAAAACCTAGTCAATACTCATTGTTAGATATTGTTTCTGTTAGAGTTATGTCCTAGAAGTCAATAATTTAATGACTTAATTATTAGTTTATATTTTAGATGAGATTTTATCATCTGTTCCTAGGTTTATTATTGACAGATCATTCAGGTTGAGGATCTGAATTGTAGATCTCTGTTGATCATTCTTTAGAATGACAATAATAAATCTAAACGGTCCATAATCTTGATAATTAACAAGGAACATTAATTATCATATAAGATTAGTATGCAAGTTAAGTGATGATTAAGTTCTACTAATCATAGGTAAAGAGTTACCAACTTAATTGCATATGTGTATGTTATGGAACATAGCACAAGACTTGACCCATCGAAATAAACATATGGATTGTGTTATGTGTCATTGTTTATTTCGTTATGATTTTGGTTCTAAGTTTGAGATGTTTATCTTTTCCACATGAGTATAGGTTCAATAAATACTGTCTACCGCTGATTCCCGATAAGGGCTGCTATACGGACTTTATTTATGTTCTCTTGAATTGTGCGGGGAAAAGTTAATCATCAAAAAAACCGTATGTCCCTCATTAATTCACTTAGTGAGTGACGATATCTGTTTGGGCCCCTTGATGGAGATAGATTGTTTGCATGCAACTTTATACAATTATCTCTAGATCAAGAAACGTATAATCTGCAAGAATGACACATTCCTATCTTGGATTATACGATGATATCGTGTGACATAAGAATCAAAATAGGAAAATACATTTATTCTCTTATGCAGGATTTAAATACTGTAGTAGTACACTATTTATGCGAATTGGGAATCATAACGTGTTGCTAGATACCACTTATGATTATTGGAATAAAATAGCGATTTAATTCCATGTCCAACATAGCATAATCCTCAAAGGGTCACACAAATAGGACTTTGACCATACGTGCATTATTTATTTATTTGCAATAGTGAGTATTGCAAAATATGATAAGTTGATTAATTAATTAAATAACGTTGTGGACCGTTATAATTAATTAAGTCAAATGGATCATATAGAAATAAATTAATGTACATGCTAATCCTAAAATAATTATCAATATATTGATAATTAATTTTATTCAACACACTTTAATTTAATTGAGTGAATTAAATTAAAGTATAGACTTTTAATTGAATAGTTTATTTGAGCCTAAATAGAATGCAACTTGAAAGGCCTATTGAATAATGGATTCAATATGGACTAATAAAGATTACACAATTAAGTGTAAATGGCCCAATTTAGGCCTTTTAAATGGCCGGCCAAGAGAGTGGCAAAAGGGTAATTTATGAGGTAGGAAAGTTGGACTTGGTCTCTATATAAGTACCACTTAGAGAAGCAAAATCTAACCTTCTCTCCTTGCCTTCTTTCTTCCTCTCCTAGCCGCCACCACCTTCTTGGGCAGAATTTTGATTCTCCCATGGTGGTCTCTCTCTCTCTTGCATTCCCATAGGTCTCATGTGTTGAGAATAGCTATTCCAAAAGGTTAATTGCTAGAATTACTTGAAGAATGGTGAAAAGGATTAGTTATCTCCTTTCTCTTGCTAGCACAAGAATTGGGACATGGCCAAATTCCTTGGTGGACTCGAGGGCGCCATGGAGGAGGCGAAGGAGAGCACCCCATCGATTTCTATGCCGTAGGATCGAGCCCCGCGAATACGATTTCGCGGGAGGTACAAATTTCCACCCCTTTCTCTTTGTGTCGAATTAGCTTTTGCACTAGATCCTCTTGCTCTTTGTTTAATTGGATTAATTAAGTGTAATTAGTCTAAAATTAAAATTGAGCGATTTTCTAACAGTGGTATCAGAGCACATGGTCGTACTTAAGCTATTTTGACACTTAATTAAGAGAAATTAGCTAATTAACGTATTAGTAGAGATGATGCGTTTGTTTGCTGTCTGGAAATGGTATTTTCTGTGTTGTTTCGCGTTTTTCGATGTGATATGTTCTCTGGAAGATCTTTCCATCTACATGAAAGTTGTAGATCTTTGGATTGTGATTCTTTTGGCGTTGGATTCACATTTTTCTGAATTAGTATAGATTTATTGTGAATAAAACGGCGACAGTGCGCAGAACCAGTTTCTGCTCGCACTGTCCTGTTTGAATGGCTTGAAAGATTTATATTTTGAATATAAGTATCAGTTTTCTATGGCTAGAAATAAAGAGGACTTGAAGCTATTTCTGAGAATGTATATATTGTTGCATGACTCGGATTAATTTGTGGGTTTTCAAGTATGAAAAGGAAGATCTTGTCAGATCCAGTTTGTTGAGCAAATCGATTGTTCTAATAAACTGTACCAACTGAGAACTCCTTTAAAATTTCTGTTTAAATGGAGTTGTTCTATTTTGAGTTAGGATTCCAGGAAAATTAGTTTCATAACTTTTCATGGAAGTTTGGACCTTCAACTAGGTTAAAACATTTCGATCGACAGTCTGTTCCAGTACAGAATTTGTTGATTGTTTAGTTTGTAACTCGAATTTTTTGAACTGAACTTGGTTATTTTCTTTTCATGGATGGATAGCCTATAGTCTAAACTAGTTTTTCTATGTATATTGTATATATAAAAACTGGATAGAAGGTGGTCTAACAGACCAAATGGTTGAGAGGATAAGCTGAAAATCTCATAACGGTGTTTCGTGCACTTGTAAGAGATTTGTCATTTTTTATTCTCCCAGATGGTTTAAGATCTCTTCTTGAAATTTTTACTGGTAATCACAACTATGATAAGGAGCTTAAGTAATTTATTTGAGAATTTTTGGAGACCGAAAACTGTTGTTTTTGTTGGATTCCATTAGTTACGTTTTTTGTTAAATTACTGTTTTTCTAAGTATTCAAACTAGTTGAAAATAATTAGAAAACTCCTTGTTTGATCTCCTTTCAGTTATGGGATGTTGAAAGAACTTTCTAAATGAATTTAAACAAGTTTGGTTGTTTAAAATTGAGAATTTGTACACGGAATTTACTTATAGCAAACGATACGCAAAGATGCTTGAAAATCGTTAATTGGAAACAAAGTGCTTGTATATGCTAACTTTGTTTTGTAGGTGGATAGTGGGTTTAGTATGGCTCAAGACTCAATGCCTTGTGGTTGTAAATTGAATGCATGTGTGAATGTTTGTAATGCGGCCTTTGGTGCCATTAATTAATTAATTTGTTGATTAATTTTTGATGTAACTTGTGAGGCTTGCATGCCCCTAAGGCTAGGATGGGAGTAGGATATTTTTCACATGTATTTTGTTCCTTTATTTTATAGGATTTATATCCTTATAGAATTTAGTGGGAGGGACAAGGATTAGATTAGTTTTGCTCCATGGACGATGTGGCGAAACTAATGCAAGCGGGAGCCATACAAACCCACAACTATGAGATGCTTATATGTGATTGCTTGTGATTGCTATGAATTGTCATAGGCTAGGTATGGGTGTATGCTTACATGACCACCAAACAAGTGTCACTTAATTGATTGTCCCAAACAAAACATGATTAAGTTAAATCGCCCTCCTTCTCTCTATCCCCTTCTAACGTGTATGATCGTTCATTGATGCATTCTCGCCGACGCGGGACATCGTGTTCCATCATCCGTGTCGGGGTGTAAATCGGATTTACTAGGAGCAAATAGAGAAAGGTTACTTAACGATGTTTTCTAATCGGATTGGACATCGGGGCAAAGTTTGTGGATGTACATGTGATATTTCACAAACCAAGAATCATATGGAATGATTGGTTGGAGAACCTACTCTATCTAGTTGTTTTGGTGTAACGCCGACGCTAGCACCATCTCAACGAAAATAGGGATCTTGGAAAACCTACTACATTAGGGACATTAAATAATTGTAGTGGGAGTTTTATTTGTTATAAATAAAACAATTGCATAAACTAAATGACCGTAAATTGATTTTGTTATAGATGTTTAAATTGTTAATTTTGTTGCGATCAATCTTTGAAAATTAACAAACTCGTTTCTAAAAGTATTCACTTAAAGAAGTAATACCGATTCCTAAGACACGATCTTAGTGAAGAGAAATTTGAGTATGTCAATTCCCAAAACTTTCCTCAAACTACCCGAACGTAGCATCGCGATGATTGATTGACTTTTGGCGAAAAGTTATTCAATAAAGCGTATGGCTAATATCCTCATTTGAAATTTCTAGACCTTTGAATTAGCGAATTCATATGGACTAAAATTAACTCGTACGTTCTCATCCGCTTACTCAAGAAAGTGTTCTTGGAGAAAGTAGATATTAACTCCATCATTTATGATTGAGTATAAAGAATATGAGTTGACCAAGAGATTATTCTTTTAAAAGAAGTTATATGAATGTTTCATTAGCTCACAAATCGAAAGATTGAAGTAGCTAATTGATGACTAGAGATATTAATCTCCGATATCAAGGATTGTTGATATTGTCATACGATCTCTTTGGAATCATGAAGGATATAATGTTACCTTTTTCACACGCTTGTTAATGCAAAAAGGTGATTGATTAAGTATTCAAGAAATACTTCACCAATGTATGAGTTGAAATTTCGAGACTCTCATTGATGACCATGTGTCACATGAGATGTTTCATTTGCCGTTTATGGGAGGCATTTGAAAGGTTGTCCGAAATACCATGATTGTGATATTCTAATCCTAATAAGTATTTGTCGTTCAAAATATCTCACTATCTCTAATTCACACTAGTAACTTGATACTAGTTCGTATGCTCGCATTTAACGAAATGTGTTGGCAATGAAGAATAAGAGAATGTTCGAGAAATGTAAAGTAAACTCCGTATAGGAGATGACTTATTCGTTTAAGTCATTACCATTGAATACGTAGAGTTATCTTTATTAAGAGTTTGTTTAGGAATTGAAGGTTGTATACCTTAATCCTAACCTCTCAAAACGTCTCCATTTCATATTTGATGATGGATGATTATGTTTAATAAAAGACAAGTTCTTTTATTCTGGATTTGTTTATATGATTTCATGCATCTTGATTGAATTTGCTTGAAATAGATAAGCAAGTTTTGAATGACAAATAGGATGCGTAAGACTTGACATAAAGTATTTGACTTTCATGTTATATATAATCACTTAGTCACATACATAAACGAGAATCGCATTACGAGAGTCTCCGTAACGTAGAGCTCGTAATGCAATTCGATTTCAAATCGATTGATATGCGAATCAAGTTTATTAAATGACAAAAGCGCCTTTAACCTATGAAGGTTTAAGGACAAGTGAATTAATTAGGACTTATACATATCGATGTATAAAGACCTATAAGTACTTGTGTAATGAAAGGTTGTTGATACTTTACTACTTAACCAACGATCATTGTAGATATTAACATATCTATTTGATAAGGTATAAGTATGAACCTTTTGACTAGTTCAAAGGAGTTCAAGAGTGAAGTTTAAAAGACCGTTCAAGAAAAATGGAAGTCTTACAAATAATCGTGGCAAATAAGTAGTTAAGTCATGTGATTTGAAGTATTATCTAAAGAGTATGAAAGTAGTTTCATAACTCGCTCCATGAGAAATAATATGTCCAAGAATGGAGGTATCGAAAAATATTTTGTATAGTTCGATCGGTAATAAATCAAATTGACTTATACGACTC
Source organism: Rhynchospora pubera (assembly GCA_028095005.1). NCBI lineage: Eukaryota > Viridiplantae > Streptophyta > Magnoliopsida > Poales > Cyperaceae > Rhynchospora > Rhynchospora pubera. The sequence continues at coordinate 39,935,303 of CM051461.1, forward strand.
GTATTAGGGAATTATGTTTGAGGACAATATTGTTTACACTGAATGGTGTTCCATCGAAGTCTATTGAGGAAGATATCTTACGAGATTTTGATCTCTAAGTATAATACTTCTCAAGATTTGGTGTTGAGAAGCTTATTTCAAGTATTGTTGACTTGTAAGCTTAAACCAAATAAGACACTATATATTTGTAGGATGCTTTATATTAAAAGGCACTACTTCCACGAATATGATAAGAACAAAGTAGTTGTTGCTAATCATAATGTAGTCTTGATAAATTGAAATTCTCAAGAAGAAGTAGTGGGAGTAAAGTGAGCATTAAAATAGTTTATGCATCACTACAAGAAGTACTCTTATGGGAAACTTGTCACTCCATACATGGTACTTAGTGGGAGTTGAGCGAAACTTCATTCACAAGTTGTTTTGAAAGAAGTTTAATAGTACGCTCCTTCCAATGAGGACTCAACCATCTCACGAGTTGATGATGTTCGAGAAACTCATGGAATATATGAGGAGTCAAGAACTCGTTCAACAAATCGTTGTGGAAGAAGTTCATGAACCTCAAGTACCAATCCTACAAATGATCAACGAGAGTTGATTTCCTAAGCCGTTTTGGTGCATAGGTTGTCACAACATTCTCGTACTTAGCATATGAGAATCCGTTGATAAACAAAGAAACGATGGAACGATCCAATTCCACATATATGGTTTGAATTCATATGATCTTTAAATAAAATTCATGTATAACAACAAGGTATAGACCTTGGTTGATGTTCATGAAGGAGCAATCCATCAAGAACGTTTTAGATCTTCAAAAGGAAAGATCGACATGGATAACAAATCGACTATGTACAAAGCGCGGCTTCTCGCTTGTAGCTATGTCTAAGTCGATGACTAGTTGACTACGTACAAAACACAACCTCTTGCTTGTGGCTATGTAAAAGTCAATAAAGATCATTCTAGCAATAGTTGTATTTCATATATATTGATATATGGAAAAACACATAAAACCGCCTTCTTCGTATGAATAAAGGATGATGTTGTGCATTTGACACAAATCGAGGTTTTATGTATTGCTAAAAACATACACATGCTTCAAGGATTCATAAATGGATTAAAGCAAGTGTTGTGGAGATTGGAATAAAAGTTTTGACAATGAAGTCAAGGAGTTGAATTTCGTCAAAAGTATCTTGTATAAACAAGATATTCAGTGGGAGCATAATTGTATTACTTGTATTGTTCAAGACAACAATTCATTAATTGGGAATAACATTAAGAAAATGAATATTGTCAAGATCTCTTTGGAGAATGCTTTCTCAAATGAGAACTTGGGCGAAATCACCTGATCCTAGGAAACAAATCTATGAAGATAGATTATGATGGATGTCAGGTTTGAACAAATATGCATATATTGACGAAGTGTTCTAGAAACACGAAAGTTACACTCCAAGAAAGGATGTCTAACTGTACGTCACATGACATGACTTGAGTGTTTTAACTCGGTCTATTGCAACTCAATTCAAGAAAGTGCATGAAATAGTTCAAGCATTCTTTCATTATGAGTTTCATTGTGTACGTCATATTTATGCATATGCCCCGATGTGTAGTATCCAAAGGGTATGACAAACAGTTGTCAAATGGATACAAGAGAGACACATTAGGACGATAGTCAAGGATATCCTCGAGTACCTTATGAGAAAGAGTGATATAATGTTTCATCTCTTAAGATGAAAGAGAGCTCGTGTAAGTTAATTACACTAATGCTAGTTTTTCGAAAGATTGATATAATCACAGTTGAAATAAATATTTTGCTAAAAGGTGGTGTTGTAAGTTTAGAAGGTGTTCTAAATGGAATATTACAACCGTTTCCGTCACCAAAGCAAAACACATAGCAACTTGTGAAGCAATAAAAGAAGTTTATTTCGGATCGATTTCTTAGTTGAGTTATTATGGTTCTAAGCATCTCGAACTATAACTTACTCCTAAAGAACCCAATGTTACATTGGAGATTCAAATATGATCTATAACGATATCACTTGATATCATATGATGGTGATCAAGAATATATATAGGAGAATATATATATATATATGGTCAAACAATTTTTGGATAGGTTCGCGAACACAACGAACACTCTAGCACGACCTCTACCTTGAGCAGTATACGAGATGCAGTTATGCATCCATACGTGGTGGACGTATGAGTAACTAGCTATAAGCGTATTATTTATTTTGAGGTCCGAGACATGTATATATGTAGATATATGACATTGTTCTCAATTCTTCGTTGGCTAGAAGTCACTACTGATTGACTCTAGGCCAAGTGGGAGATTGTTAGAGTTATGTCCTAGAAGTCAATAATTTAATGACTTAATTATTAGTTTATGTTTTAGATGAGATTTTATCATCTGTTCCTAGGTTTATTATTGACAGATCATTCAGGTTGAGGATCTGAATTGTAGATCTCTGTTGATCATTCTTTAGAATGACAATAATAAATCTAAACGGTCCATAATCTTGATAATTAACAAGGAACATTAATTATCATATAAGATTAGTATGCAAGTTAAGTGATGATTAAGTTCTACTAATCATAGGTAAAGAGTTACCAACTTAATTGCATATGTGTATGTTATGGAACATAGCACAGGACTTGACCCATCGAAATAAACATATGGATTGTGTTATGTGTCATTGTTTATTTCGTTATGATTTTGGTTCTAAGTTTGAGATGTTTATCTTTTCCACATGAGGATAAGTTCAATAAATACTGTCTACCGCTGATTCCCGATAAGGGCTGCTATACTGACTTTATTTATGTTCTCTTGAATTGTGCGGGGAAAAGTTAATCATCAAGAAAACCGTATGTCCCTCATTAATTCACTTAGTGAGTGACGATATCTGTTTGGGCCCCTTGATGGAGATAGATTGTTTGCATGCAACTTTATACAATTATCTCTAGATCAAGAAACGTATAATCTGCAAGAATGACACATTCCTATCTTGGATTATACGATGATATCGTGTGACATAAGAATCAAAATAGGGAAATACATTTATTCTCTTATGCAGGATTTAAATACTGTAGTAGTACACTATTTATGCGAATTGGGAATCATAACGTGTTGCTAGATACCACTTATGATTATTGGAATTAAATGGCGATTTAATTCCATGTCCAACATAGCATAAATCCTCAAAGGGTCACACAAATAGGACTTTGACCATACTTGCATTATTTATTTATTTGCAATAGTGAGTATTGCAAAATATGATAAGTTGATTAATTAATTAAATAACGTTGTGGACCGTTATAATTAATTAAGTCAAATGGATCATATAGAAATAAATTAATGTACATGCTAATCCTAAAATAATTATCAATATATTGATAATTAATTTTATTCAACACACTTTAATTTAATTGAGTGAATTAAATTAAAGTATAGACTTTTAATTGAATAGTTTATTTGAGCCTAAATAGAATGCAACTTGAAAGGCCTATTGAATAATGGATTCAATATGGACTAATAAAGATTACACAATTAAGTGTAAATGGCCCAATTTAGGCCTTTTAAATGGCCGGCCAAGAGAGTGGCAAAAGGGTAATTTATGAGGTAGGAAAGTTGGACTTGGTCTCTATATAAGTACCACTTAGAGAAGCAAAATCTAACCTTCTCTCCTTGCCTTCTTTCTTCCTCTCCTAGCCGCCACCACCTTCTTGGGCAGAATTTTGATTCTCCCATGGTGGTCTCTCTCTCTCTTGCATTCCCATAGGTCTCATGTGTTGAGAATAGCTATTCCAAAAGGTTAATTGCTAGAATTACTTGAAGAATGGTGAAAAGGATTAGTTATCTCCTTTCTCTTGCTAGCACAAGAATTGGGACATGGCCAAATTCCTTGGTGGACTCGAGGGTGCCATGGAGGAGGCGAAGGAGAGCACCCCATTGATTTCTATGCCGTAGGATCGAGCCCCGCGAATACGATTTCGCGGGAGGTACAAATTTCCACCCCTTTCTCTTTGTGTCGAATTAGCTTTTGCACTAGATACTCTTGCTCTTTGTTTAATTGAATTAATTAAGTGTAATAAGTCTAAAATTAAAATTGAGCGATTTCCTAACAGTTTCACCACACGACTATTTTTAATATATTTAACAAAAAAATAATTATAGAAATTGCAAAAAGAAAAACTAATTTAAACTTAAAAATAGAAAATTATTTTTGTTACTCATTAGAAGCAACATATTCACATTAATTTTTATTGATTATCTATTTACTAGCAGATAATCTAGCAATATCCACATCAATATCTAGCAATACGAACGGATAATATCGCCCAAAAATACAAATATTGATTCTCTGTAACTTTGTATGTCAGCGATTGTATCAATAGTAGATGAGATTTGGACGTACAAATTAGGGTAATTTTTTTTTTTTTTTGGGGGGGGGGGGCAGTGAATTAAGGTGTTTTTATGACGAGAACTGTCGTGTCGATCTAAATTGTCTGATTTTGATCTAAACCGACAGTGAAATATTCTAGGGAAAATCGGATACAAACCCCTGTAATCTTCTCTATTCGAATATAAATCTTCTAATTTTCAAAATCGAATATAAACCCCTCTAATTTTGTTTTGATTGGATATAAACCCTTTACATTACTTTTTTTATAATATTTTAAACAAAAGTAATATAAATTTAATCATAATGACTAAAATACCCAAGCTTTTATCTCTCCTCTTTCTCTTGTGGCGTTTCATCTTCCCCTCTACTCAAGCGATACTTTATAAACTAGCGATTTTTTTTCCCATCAGTAAAGCATAATCTCTCCTCTGATCAATTTTCTTTAACAATTTCGCTTGATTGAGGATCAAAACCGAATAGCAAACACTCAAACTGAAAAAAAATAATAAGAAAAGAAAAACGAAGAAGTTAATAGGTCACAACTTAGTTACGATTTACCATGAATTTAATTGGTCTCGTAACTGAAGGGATTGAAAGCACGATTTCTATTTGCAAATACTTAATTCATTAATTTGAGTTTTACATATTCTAGAAACACAAGATGTTCTGAATTCAAAACGAACAACTAAGTTAATACTCTGTTATCTTGAGTCTTGTACTGGTAAAGCATACCAGTAAGAGGAATAAACAGTAATGAAAAGTGTAATGAATTGTATTGGTCAATCTTGTCTAAGTTAATCCTTAGAGGATTGCCATAAACGCCTGTAGATATCCTACTGCCTAGCTATGCTTATATAGGCAGCGGTAAACAAGCTCAGATAATGAGAGAAGCGTTTAAAATCAAGTACCAAGTCTAAATTAATTCCCTAGTTAATTATAATATTTCTTCTATTATAGCGGTCATCTTGTGTATATTGAAAAATTCCAGTTAGTTTTCTAACTATGGGTTAATTGACCAAGTTTAAGATAACTTCTGTAGCGCCATTCTCAGACATACTGGTTAAGTACCATTATCTTGATGTGTCTTTTGTAGCTTGTCTAATATACACGTGCAGGAGATGAAACTCAATTGAAAGGAGAGATGGGCTTAGGTAATAGGCTGTGTCAGCTTGGGTATTTTAGTCATAATAATCAAATTTATATTAAAATATTATAAAAAGTAATGTAAAGGGTTTATATTCAATCAAAATAAAATTGGAGGGATTTATATTCGATTTTGAAGATTTAAGGGATTTCAATCCGAATAGGAAAGATTACAGGGGTCTATCTAAATTGTCTGATTTAAATCCCCCAAATTTGGACTTTGGAGGAGTCGAACAAGGTGAACCCAGCGCATAGACCACTTTCTCCGTCGCAGTCAAATTTTGCAGCACACGTGTCTTTGCTTCGACACGTGTCATGCCTCTTCACCACGAGTCTGTACCTCCTGAAGGCTGAAATACCTTTTCAAGCTGTCTGAACTTCCCTGGCTCTCTCCATATGATCGTGTGTATAGCAAACTTAACATAGCACAAAAATTACTATTTTTATGCACCTCATTCTGTCATTCAACTCTATCGGACCCGTTACAGGTTATATTCACTGAAACTGGCCTTCCAACAATAATCATGTGCCCGAGTTTAAACCTAGTCAAAAATTATTTTCAAACGTCTAGTAATGTACTATCTAATAGGTTCCGTTTGAATATGTGTGAAAAGAAGAAAAAAAGTGAGAAGAAGTACTGAAAAGTGTGTAACTTTATGAAAAGTTTGAATTGTTTATAATTTTTTTTCTTCCTTCGTCTTTCTTCCTCCTTCTTCTTCTCTTATCCAAACGGAGGCAATATGTTGCTTCTCACAATCTCATTAAATCATATACAAGGGAATCATATTTTACTATTAAAAGAACCATTTTAATTTTTTTTCTTCCATTTCTACTTTGAAAACTTGTATTCGACCTGTCTAATGAAAACTCTAGTTCTACTAAAGTGTTGTAAAGAAAGAGCTGTAGAGGATCACTCTGGCGCCAGGTAGCCCAGTTTCTAGTGGTCTCTATCTGCCTCCATTGTTTCCAGATATAAGAAAAAGATTTAGTGGAGATATAGATAAATACTAGTGGTTATATACAGAGCAAGCATATATATATATATATATATATATTTTCTTTTAATGATACAGAGCAAGCATTGATACCGGATTTGACTTAATTAAAAATGTGAAAATCTCACATACGATCTTTATCATCTGTTTGAACTATAAAAATTACAAATTTCGATATTACTTTGGATGAGAATAAAATTTGTGCAAACTCAAATGAGGCGGAGATTAAAATTTAAAACGTTTATTTTTGAAGTTCATAGTTCCACAAAAAAAATTCAAGATATTAAAATTTGTGCAAACAATGTAATATAATCATGTATATAGAGAAGCTATTTTTGTTACTAATTTTTCTGAATTATTGTTATGTATATATCGAGAACCTAAAAAATAAATGTTCATCTTTTGTTTGATTTGCAGTCATTAAGAATTTGAATTCCCATCTTTCAGCAAATTGCAAATAATATTGTTAGCTAAGAGAATATACACTTAAATTTTTTTAAAAAAATGTATTACTTAGTTTTAAATATTGATGTCTACGAAAATCATGCTGTATTTTGAGCCCAGTAGCACAAAAAAGTCTTGAAATGTGTAATTGTAATATTTGTAGTGTGTTTAACACTTTAACGTAACGGACTCTCTCTTTAATTTCTGGACAACTGGACAAGCCTAAAAAAAAACGTCCCTTAATTTATTTGAGAATATAATGATATCTTTTATTATTTTTTTCCAAGATGGAAGAATAAACCCTATGCAATTGACATATCAAAATATAGTATATCATTCCCTATAAAAGAAAGATAAAGTATACGAGATAAAAATCCATACATTGATTATATTTTAATGTACCAATTTATTTGCACGAATGTATTCATATTTCACCATCTTAAGGAAAAAGAAAAAAGAAAAAAAAAACAATGCACATACAGATGTTCTTCGGGAGTACACCATGCTATGAAAAAAACTCACTGTTTGGCTGATCAAGGAGTATAACAGCGCATGAGCACAACATACAATTGGCGCACCAATTTGCTAAAACAGTTCCTACTTTTGTACGGTTATGCTCCATGTCTGTACGATTTATACACTTGAAAAGAGTAGGCGGTCGATCAATAAATATATTTGCCTTTCAAAGTCTTCTTCTATTTGAACTACTTTTCAGGAAGGGTCTTTCAGCTTCCAGTTTAAGCTTCAGAGTTTATCTCAAACTCCTTTTGTAAAGAGAGAGAGAGAGAGAGAGAGAGAGAGAGAGAGAGAATATGGAAACAGAAGGGTGGGAGACGCCAAGGCGTGCCGACTGCCGGATCCCGGTGGTTCTACCGTGCCCTCCACCACCTAAAAAGAAGTCGATATCGGTCGGAGGAGGAAATAATGTGGTCCCGCCAAAGAGTGCATTCTTCGAGCCACCCGACCTTGAGCTTTTGTTCTTAGCTCTGTCGAGCCGAGGGGTTTGAATTAATCTGAATTAGTATCTATTAGAATTTAGAAAGGATGTATATTTAGATGTAGTTAGTTTCGCCAGGTACAAAGCTTAGTAGGTAATTTTTTGTGTACTAGTACCTAGTTGTAAACCATGCCCGGTAAGTTATGGTATGTGTAGACTTTTGAAATGTGATTTCATCGCGGTCCCTTGCCTTTGGTTTCTAATTGTTTTGCGATGTAATTAGGAGGTTGGGAAGTTCTTTTTTTTTTTTAATTTGTGTTGTTTCCAGACTGCTTACATTGTTGAATATTTCTGCTCTGCAACTAATTAGTTTATAAAATGAATGTAATTTTCAGCAAAGTAATGATTAGTTTGCTGCTTTCTATATAAGAAGGATAATAAGAATTAAAGACTAGAGATAATTTTCTTCTTTATATATGTTTTTTACGAAAACAAATAGTTTTGGCTAGCAATTTGATTTATTACTTCAAAATGATAACAATGATAAAAGACTAAACGCTTTTTGATTGTGTGAGTTGAAAATCTTAGCATTAATATCATCAAAGTATTTTTCTAATTAATTTATTTGTATGCATTAAAAAAGAGTATATTTCATATCACATTCAGCGGCATTGAAATGACGTGGTGTGACATGGCGGAGTTCAGCAGAAGAAGGATCATGATTATTTTAACAAATGGTCGGTGGAAACTGGAAACAGATAAAGACACATAAATAAAACAAGACGGGGTTTCAATACCAACATTTTTTGTTATTCCAAATGTTAACATTATATTATTTCCTTATTTTTTTAATTTTAAAATAATAATGTTAAATTCGAACCGCTCTTATTTAATTTAACGGCCGATGTATTTTTATATAAATTTTGTAAATTTTATAGTTTATTTGATACTCCATCAAGAGATAGAAAAATAAACAAATTTTATTAATTACGATATATTCATTCTAGTACATTCATATTTTAGTCTTTAATAAAAATATCAAATAAATTTTAAATTTTATAAAATTTATATGAAAACGCATCAGTCGTTAAATTAAATAAGATGAACGGTTTGAAAAAGTAACTGATTAATAGAATGTTGACGTTTGGGCCAAATTATTTTCTGTTTTTAATCAATTAAATTTGGACCGTGGCGCTCTGACCGGTTGAGACAAAGAAGATGGGCCGAGTATCCTCTAGATGGTTGAATACAACCATCCAGTTAGGGCTGAAAACGGTAGCCGTTTCAACCGTTCTTTCGTTTCGTTTCGTACGGAACTGAACGATAACGGATAAGGATTTCAATTTCGTTTAAGGAACGCAACAACTAACGCAAATAGAAATATTGTTTCGTCTCAGAACGGAACGATTAGTGAAATTGGTACGTTTCGTGGTCATTTATTTCGCGCATTTCGTCTAAAATTTTTTTTATGGTTTTATTATTAGATTGCAGAGGACCTCAGCAGAGAGATCGAGGGAGAAATGAGTAAAATTAGATTTCTGCAGCGTCGCTCCGTCATTTCTCCGCCGAACACAGTTACATCTATCTCTCTCGCCTCTGCACCACCGAGTACAATTGTCGTCGAGAGCAAGAGGTGATTATAGTGCCTCCTCCCCCTTTCCCGCGTGACCTAACCTGTCATTTCTCTATCTCTATTTCATACAAAATGCAGAATAATTTATTTTCTTACATCTTAATAAAATGCAAAACAGTTAGGTAGTCAAAGACGGTTATAACCGTTTTGATCGTTCCCATCAACGGAACAATCAACGCAACATGCGTTAAACGGATGCAACAATCAACGCAATAAGTATAAAAATTTCGTGCATCAATGCAACGGTTAACGAAAATGACCACTTTCGTGGTCGTTTTCCACGTTATGCACCCCTACATCTAGTGGACGTCTTTTGATCCGAGCCGTCCAATTTAATCTTAACGGTTATATTTTTTCGGGCCTATCAATCTTGATATCATGCACGAAGCATCTATAGCCGTTGAGATTAAATCAGACGACTGAGATCGAAAGCCATCCATGGATGGCCATCCAGAGATGCAGTTCCAAAGAAGATGTGGGCCTGAGGCCCACGAGGAATGGTCCACATCTGAGAGTGTACGTTCGGAATTCCTGCCTTTATGTGGTACTAGGTTGGGAGCATATTTGGGTACATCTTTGCATCAGTTATGGTTTGGTAGTGTTGAAAACAGTTTGCATGCACTAAACGAAAATATTTCAAACTCCTAAATGAATTAATTGACATTGTGCTGTTGGTTGCATCATTCGTCAGATTAACAGTTATTGTTCAAATAAAAGTAAATTATCAATGTACCTGATAATGAATTTTTTTAATGATTATCAATTAACCTTTTCAATAATAGTTAAAATTATAAATGTTCAAAAATTAAAATTATGTTAGGATCCTTCGTCCAGTCCTGAGACGCTCCTACAATCACCTTATTGCTGCAGACAGGATTCTATCCATGAAGACTTGCATACTATGCAGTGTGTATCTATCTGTACCGTTGCCCCAAGTCACGAGCAAACAGGAATCTGGTACTTACCAGTACCAAACCTCACCTTATCATCAAAACTACACTACTCCGCTATACTGCACCTGTGTTTGGTGGTACAAAGAACAGGGAATAAGATAGTAAGGTATAAGAGAGAACCCATGCCAAACATGGGATAAATAGTGGTATAAGGCTCTTTATACCTTATTCCTTGTACCCCCAAATAGTGATATAAGAAAGAAGGGGATAAATAGCCTTATCCCACTATTTGTCCCATGTTTGAGATGACTTATCCCTTATACTTTACTCTGTTATCCCTATACTTGTGCAACCAAACACACCAGAATTACAAGTACTGGTTCCACTATACTACACCTACGGAGTCCAAATGGCAGGTATTCATTCCACCAGCACAGTTAACTTTATGCCATGATTCATACAAAGAAAAGTAAGTCAATTGCTCCACCAAGCATCAATTTTTTTGGCATAATCTAAACATATTATATTTTAATATATTTGCTACAAAAACAGGTTGACAAACATGTAGCAGGACGGGAGATCCAATTGGCGAGTTCCCTGTTATATCATACGTAATGCAACACAACCAAATTAGACTATCAAAAGGCAAAAGCTACAAGTCAACGACTGTCATTAGAAGCAAGTCACTAAGCATGCTTCGACAATATGGACTCCACAACCCCTTGGGCAATGGGGTGATAGCAGTTGCGGGACTCAGCATAGATCCTGCGGGCCAACATCTTGCCTTCCTCTGAGCACTTGGCCAGAGCAGTGTAAAGAGGCCTGAGGTACTTCATCCTACCCACTTGTTTCAGTGACCTCTCGGCCTCTGCATAGTACTCCTTGCACCCGGTAGATATTGCCAGCTCAAGGAATGCAACCTTGACCTCCCAATCCCTGCTCTCTGATAGCCTGTACCGTGCATCCAGTGCCAATGCCTAAAGTGCAAAGATATTAAGAACTTTTTAAAGTTAGGGTATTCTCAATGATACAAACAATTATTGGTTTCCAGATTGTGGTTATAGCCGATATTCATAGTTTAAAAAAATTAATGCATAAACGACAATAGAGTGGCAAATTTATAGCAGGAAACAAATGAATTGAAACAATAAAGAGCATTTAGCAAGCAAGAGCTTTCAATATTCCACCATGAAACATCTGGGAGCTTGGAGGATGCAAAGGGGTAAATGTGACATAAGCAAAATCAAAGAGATAATGTACAGAGAGTTCCATACATATTAAGTAAGCGCTTGTCTGATCAACCAATATCTGATATCAACTATGCCAGCCAGGTAAATTACTAAAGTTACTGATAAATTAAAAAATAGGAAAAAAAAATAGAACCTGTGAGGGGTCGACATTAGCGGACAAATTCTCCAAGTAAAGCTCCCACTCCTGGCCATTCCACTGGGCCACCTCATCTTCCCCCGGCATCTGCCCATTCTTGAACTCTGAGGCCAGAGTCTTAATCTTGTTGTAGACAGCTGAGACGGGCTCCATGGCATCAGGTGGGATTCCAGTTCCTTCAACCCACAAGCGAAGGTCGATTTGATTCTCAATTCCAGGCACGTTTGCTTTTAGAAAGTCAATAAACGTCTCAGTGTCAATGGACTGGAATTTGAAGGTTGAGATGTACTTCTTGGTGAACTCATCAAATACTGGCCTCCCAACCTACAAGGATGTTATCAAACGAGCTATTTGTAAGACTAGAAATTGTAATGCTGTACTCAAAGTAGCCCAAATATAAATGGTTGAAGAACTGAGAGACCCAAGGCCTGAGACATACTATCCTTTAGTCAGACAGAAGGCATAAGAAACTCAGAAAGAATATCATGGCATTGCCAGTGCCTGTTGTTTCTAACATCACCAGTAGCAGACTAAAAGGTACTTACTATTCTAGCTTATGTTACTTGTATTTAACCTCTGCCATTTCAAAGATAGATATCCATGTATTGAATTCATTTTTCATTTTTTTTCAACTCCATTTATATTGTAGAACAACATTCAATAAAAGGAATACTACATAGCCCCGCCAACAGAAAACTACAGTATCCAACCCCAACCACAATGCATGCACAAACTTAAATATAGTAACACATGACAAAGCCACATTCATTCAATGGGATTCAATGTCACCCATTTAATTTTCTAGTTATGTACATTTACAACATAGTTATTGTATTATACAGGTATTTTCCTTTATAAATATCATATTTGACCCCCATAAAATATAAATTAATACTACAATTGACCCCATAAATTATAATTTATGCTAAATATATAATCATGAGTATAAAAATCAACAATTAATATGGTCCTTGAACCCCATTACAATTTTTTTCTGGCCTCGCCTATGAACACAGAGCAGGATAAGAAATGTCAATACCTGGCGTTCAATGCGCCAGAGAAACTGGAAGCCCTTCTCGTATGGGATCTCAGAGTAGACATTGTCAGGGTCGACCCCTTGCATGCAGGGCTTGAGCTTGGTGAATTCCATGTTATCCCTGAATCTTTCCACCGTTCGGTTCAGCCCCCTCCATCCTATGCCCATATTCAGTGCTGCTCTCTCCTCTCCCTGCACTACCTCCACTATCCTCCTCTCCGCATATGTCGTGAATCCCTATTCCATCACCAACATCAATCACCACATCTCAGGTAGTTAGCATTGAATTAAATGAACAAGTTTACAAATTAATTATGGGATTAATCAAAATCAAGCATGAATTGAATGCAAGCCTCACCTCATTGAGCCAGAAATCCTCATTGGTCTTGTTAGTAATTAAATTCCCGGTCCAGCTGTGTGCGAGCTCATGGGCCACAACCTGCGCACCGGCAGCATCCCCTTTAATTACAGTCGGAGTCAGAAACACCATCCGGGGGTTCTCCATCCCGCCATAAGGGAAACTCATCGGCAGCACCAACAGATCAAACCTCTCCCAATCATACGGGCCAAACAGTTTCTCCCCGGCTCTAATCATCTCCTCAGTCCTAGCAAACTCCCTAGCGGCCTCATCAACCACATCCGGCCCCGCATAAACCCTAGTTCTGGGACCAATATCGCGGAACACAATATGGCCAACCGCGAAAGCAAAGAGATAAGGAGGAATAGGCTGTTCCATGAAAAACTGCTCGACAATACGACCGGGGGCACACCAGAGGGAATCGGGCAAGGACAGGCCACCTTCAGAAGGAATCGGATCGCGGCGGGCGTGGTGACGAGCGGCCATAACAGCAGAAAGAGACGACGGAATGTTAAGGAGAGCCGAGAACCGGATGCGGGCGGCGGGAGTATCGTGGCAGGGGAAAAGCGACCGAGCATGGATGGACTGGCACTGAGTGTAGGCATAAGGAAAAGGGGAGGCGGCTTGAGAAGGGGAGAGGAAGTGGAGAGCAGAGGAAGAGGAGGTGGAGAAGGAGAGAAGGATTGAGGAGAGAGGAGTCTCGGATGGGAGGGAGAGGGAGAGCCGGGAGCCGAGGACGGGATCGGGTGGGGAAAGAGAGAAGGGGATCGGGGAGAGAGAGGTGGGGTCGATGGCGGAGTGGATTGTGAGGGAGCGAGTGTCGAGAGAGAGCGGGCCGGAGTGGGGAGCGGAGAGGGTGAGTAAGGCGGAGCCGTGGAGGGAACAAGTGGCGAAGTCTAGGTAGAGAGTTAGTGCCACGTGGGTTGTTAGCGGAGATTCCCCGTCTGCGTACGAGTGTGGGTCTAATGGGGCCATTGTTCACAATGCTCGAGGCAGGCGGAGAGGGAGAGACCGTTTTCTGTCGCCGGTGACTCTGCGTGTGCCTTGGAGAGAGGTTCAGGTTGATCAATTACCTCGCATTCATTTATTGGGTGCGTAAAGAAACGCCCAAGAGTAAAAGGGAAAAAATAAAATGAAAGAAAAAGAAACGCCCATATTTGAGAGGAAAAATATTTTTAAGGGGAAAATTTTGAATTTCTCCATGTTATTTATTTCCACCCAAACAAATATATATATATAATTTTACTTTCTCTCTGTACTCTTCCGTTTTTTGTGTGGAGAATGGTTTTAAGATTTGTTAGTTTAACTATTTCTCCAGTTTTTCTGTTTGAATAAAACTTTATTTAAGTTGATGAGCAGCTGATTAGCTGGTGTTCCCTCTAGGACCACTTTTATTTTTTTTTAAAAAAAAACAACTATTTTATTTCAACTGACTTATGAGTAAAAAAATAAAATAATTTTTTACCTATACGCTAAAAGTGTTTTTATAGCATTTTTCCTATTCTGTCGAAATAACAAAAGAGATTAAACCCATTTTTTATATTTTCAAATAATATTATATTATTTTTCTATTTGAAAATACTATTATGGTTGGCGAACAAACTCTCAAAAAATATATTTTTATAAGTCATTGATTGGGGCGATATCAGATGCTTTCTTTCTTTTTTTTTTTTTTGGGAAATTTCAGATGCATGTTAAAATGTCTTCGAGTGATATGAGGATGTCGTATATATTTATCGGAATTGCTTAAGATAATTCTCTAGATTCCATCATCCTCCATCATCCCTAGTGTGAACACACATTTTTGGTTCCCACTATTTTGATGAATTTATTCGAAATTGTTCTCCCTCTCATCCTTTCTATTTTTAGTCCCCACTGTTTCTCTTCTTCTCATCCTTTTCTATTTTGGTCCCCACTATTTCTCTCTCTCTCATTTTTTCTATTTTTGGTCCCCACTGTTTTTCTTAATAGTTTATATATGTAACTGTTGAAGTTATATATGTAACTGTTGAAGTTATATATGTACTATTGAAATTATATATGTAACAGTTTAGGTTAATATGTTATATATGTAATGTAACTGTTGAAGTTAATATATATAACTGTTGAAGTTATATATGTAACTATTGAAGTTATATATGTAATTATTGAAGTTAATATGTTATATATGTAACCGTTGAAGTTAATATATATAACTGTTGAAGTTATTTATGTAGCTGTTGTAGTTAATATAAGTAATTGTTGTCCCAAATATATTGGAGATTGACTTGTGTTCCCACTAGAATAGGAGGGAGAAAAATAGTGGGGACAAAAAATATTCTAAAAATAGAAAAAACTAAAATGTATTCTCACTGGGAATGATGGAGATGATGGATCTTAGAGATGATCCTTATCACCTCCGGTATCGACTGTGCAATTAAATTTAACAATTGCTTAGTGCAATCAGCACAAAAAATATTTGTAAGGGGAAAATTTTGAAATTTTTCCTCGTAATTTTCTCTCTTTATACAGGTTTGTTCTTTTTGCTTCTACCGAGCCAAAAAAAAAAATTTCGGAAAAAAAGAACCAATATATTTAACAAGAAAAATATTAATAGAAACGGCATTTGAATCAAGTACCAAATTACACTGTGAACGAACCACTATCAAGGGGCATCTATGAATCGTGAAAGAGACAATTTTTTTTTTTAAAAAAAAAACACCAAATAAGAAAAGGGCATTGTAATAAAATAATTAAGCACAATAGAAATTACACTTCTAATGTATGGAGGACATATTTCACCTTCAATTATACATGCGTTACATCCTATTGTATGTATGTACACAGTATTAACTATAAACAAGCTACAACTATGCATCCAGAACTACGTTCAAACAATTCAAAAATTATACAATCACAAATAAATTAGCCCTTTATAAGCTCCTCCCAGATAAATATTTTGCCACCAATAGGCACGCCCAAAATAAAATGCAAAATTGATTCCCACAAAGAAAAACTTTACCTTTAAATCTAGCCTTTAATTTTAAACTTCATAAACTTTGACCAGCATTTCATGAACTTTTTTTTTCCGAGGAGCAGCTTCAAGAGGGGCTTACATTACTAAAAACCAAATTAATTTACAAAGTATTTATAAAATATAGGAAGGAACAGCTGTAAATAAAAGAACCTCTCAGTCTTTAGTACTAGAATAAACCACCATGATATTTACTTCAGCTTAGTGCTGTTCTGTTTGCCATATACAGGCGGTACCGCATCATGTACCGAGGCATCTTTGTTCCACCAGTATTTCTTCTTGACGTTCTTCTTATCTCTTAGCGTAGCAACTTCCTCTTGCAGCTGCTGAATCTGATTTTCATCCTTTTCAATTTTCTTCTTCAGTTCAGTGATTTCTACTTCCTGTAAGTTGAGCTTCTCTAGCTTCTCCTCATCGCCTTTGAGCCTCTTCTTAAGTTCAACAATCTCTGCTTCCTGAAATTATGATTAAATTCTATAAGACAAGTATCTGATGATCATGAAAACGCACCTATAATTAGAAATTGTAATCTAAGAAAGAAGAGTTTTATTGGGTTACATAACAGTATTTAGGTACAGTCGAAGGGCCTGCTGCCTGCTGGTACCATATACCAGTTCCTTAAACTGCTAACTGGTACCCATCCCAGTTAGTAGATAATTGAAATTATTCAATATTACTAGATAATTGTCAACAACAGTTATTCTTTCATGAAATGCATAACATATATCAACCATTTGATATTTCTGATAATCTGGTTGAATGGTCTAAAATTCTATAGGGGATTCATTACCTGCCACTCAAAGAAAATTTATATTAGCAAATTGATCATTTCTAATAAATTTAATTGAATAATCAATAATAATATATCTGCTTGAAATAAAAGAATTGAGAAAAACAAAACCGGTCCAATGGAATCCACTTCACACTTGCCTGAAAACTTAATTTCATGATTCGCCCCTCCAATTCTTTCATGCAAGAATTCAACCTCTCTAATTCCTCCTCCTTAGCTTTCTCTTTCTCTCTTAATTCCACTAATTTGTTCTCCATCGGCTCATAGTTAGAATCAACTGTACCAATCGAAAGTGCCTCTGAAGGAGATCGAGAAACAACACTGCATGTCTCCTACATTTGGGCACCATAACATAAATTAGCATGAAGGATTATTTTGCAAGGAAAAAAAAAAAGTTCCGTTCTATAACATAAACTGTTGACTTAAACAATTAATGAATAAAATCATAGAAACTATCCCAGTTAAGACTATACTTGGTGGAGTTTAGCTAGATTAATTATCTGCAAATTTTAATATTCAAACTTTGACATATTATATATATATTATCAACACTGTTTTCTTTTTTTCTTTCTCAAAAAATGGCCTAGCAATTGACACGTATATGGTAATGCTATGCATGAAGTACCATTTAATTTATGTCAACACAACTAATGAAGACCTCTCTAACTTGGATAATCTCAATCAAGGGGCCACTGGTAGCCCACACCAACCACAGAGTATGAGACTTGGTTATCAAGTGATAGTTCTGGATTTTGCTTCTAATTGAAATCGGCTGTGCCCATTTAGCTAGTCATAACATTTACTTTCAGTTTTTTGTTTCTTGTTTAATTTGTAAATTTGATTTGGGGCACTTACAGTTACAGGTCTGGGGATTGCAAACCCAAATTTTACACCAGTAAGCTAAGTGGCTGTAATACTGTTTTATTTTCTGGTAAAACTTTTTTTCTTTAATAAAATTTTGCTGATGTGTGACATCAATTAATGGGGGAAAATAGTCAACATACTTCCTGATGATCTTCAGAGGTTTCTGGAACGACGATACGTGATTGTTCAGTTTCACCGTAGTTAAGCCTCATGTTTTCTCCCACGCTCATTGAATCAACTGACACTTTACCATCAAAATAACACAGTCGATTAGAAGATAGCAAGGCATAAGTTTAGAGTATAGGAATTGATGGTTCTTGTTTTTGGAATCAGATAACAATTCCCAGAAGAAACATTTTTCTAGTTTTGCCCAATGTTAATTTGAGATAATTTGCTAATTCTTTTTATTGAAGAAAAGCTGACATATGCTCGTTAAACAAAGGTAGAAATTCATATTTGATCTAAAAATTTCAGTTTCGTCATTCAATTTATGACAAGTACGAACTCTTCTTTGCTCAATTAGTGCCAGAACCAACTTTGAAGGTATTATACAAAAGTAAACCCTTTTTCAAGTTTTTTTTTTTTTGAACAACAAAATAGTATCTTATAGATTCTCAACTACATGTAGTATTCAACCAAATATATACAGGCACAGATCATATAGACTGTGTAGTGTGTACCTAAACGTTTGCGAGTGCGCTGACGAACTACTCGGTTGATTCCAAATGCAGCAACCAAGGCTGCTGCCGTAAAGCCTGCCATCACTATGGCATGTTTTTCTCCCATTACTCCATCCATGCCTGATCCAGTCTTATACCTTCAAAAGATCAAGATAAAATCGAGCACAACAATTTCGAAGAAAGATGAGTTAGGAAGAAAAACTAAAGTAGGAGAATGGGTGTATACGTAAGCCAAATCAACGTGCTTTCTTCTCTACATAAGTATTCTAATTTTGTTAGAAGTCATCAAAGCACTCTAGCTACCTATTATATTATATATAAGAAAATGAAAAAATGGCGTGTACCCAGAAAATGCACACTCGCCTAAAATATTGGAAATGACTTATTTTTAAAACAACGTGCATCTTTAGGCTTAAAATCTGAATAGAAAATGAGTGGGAACACCTTAAAGTAATTCTATTTGTACAGTTATCTTTTTGGGAAAAGCATGGGAAGAAAATGCAAGGACCCTTTCCGTGTTTGGTGAAAAAGCAAGGGATTTTATTAAATTTGGTCATTTCTCTTTCGTTAGGGTCAATCAGATTTAAAACACAATTTAATAAATGGCAGCTCAGCATTCAAAGCGAGGGAAAAAAAAAAACAAAGAAATTAAATATCATACTGGGACTATATTTCAGATATATAAAATGTTAACAAATGGTATTTGAAATGTTATCAGTTGTATGATTGACCTATGGGTTTGTGGTGCATGTCTTGATTCTCAAAGCTTGTAGTATAAATTGATTTATATAAAAAATTTGATTGTTTATTGTCAATTTGATTGTCCAGAACTCTAGATCGAGTTCGACTGAAATTCTATGGAGGCACTGGCTATTTGGTATGATTTATTAATAGGAATTTTAACTATATCTAGACTGTCTTATCTAAAAAATAATTCGGTACAATTGGAGAGGAGACGACCTCTGCAAATAGCCAAATACTGCTATAACAGAACCTTTTTTTTTTTCAAATTAAGCTCATAGAATAATGAAAAATGGACGGGCTAGATCAAAGGAGTGTTTTTCGGTTATAAAGAAAAAAAATGAGCTTGATTTTTTTTTTTTTTTTGCTTTTCTAGAATGATTTTAAATTTTAATCTTATGAAAGATGAAAATAATTACGCTTAACATTATCTGATAATGCTCCAATTACATAAATTGATAGATTTAGCAAGTAATAGTGTAACACAACACGGTGATGAACAATTTTCCCCCCCTTGAGCATTCATGAATTGGTTGAATAAATAGTGGTATGATTGTCATATAATTATATTTTCTAAGACTCCGTTTGGATAGGTGTGGGAAGAAGAGAAAAAGTGAGAAGAAGTATTAAAAAATGTATAACTTTGTGAAAAGTTTGAATTGTTTATAATAAATTTAGGTATTCTTTCTTCTTCCTCTTCCTTCTTCCTATATCCAAACGGTGCCTAAAGAAGGAACCCATTCCATGTACAAATAATTCAGCAACGATTATCCTGGATATACTCCAATCAAGGATTGAAAATGCTTCCAACGAAACGAAATATGTGAAATTTAATAAAAAGAATCCCATTATGTGAGATCAAATATCTGGCTTAAGATTATTCATTCTAAATAATAATTACATAAATCACGAAGCGTTTACCCTGACGATTGTGTCTGAAAGGTCTTTGCTGTATCAATGGGATTTATGATATCACCACATTAGATGATGAAGACAATGCGCATAAAAAAAATTATAAAGTTTACATTCCCATTTTGCTGGATCAAGGTACAAGCAAGGAGAGGTGTTACCAACTTGCAGAGTTATTTCAGTTTCTTGCAGTTGTTAACAGTTGTTAACTTGCGTGTGCTGTGTGCATATTCCGAAGGCGTCCGCCTTATTTTAAAAGTTTTGCTCAGTTTTCCTCTATTTCCTGCTAATAACAGATAACTGGACCTCTTTTTTGGGCCTTCAAATAGTCCAACTCAGGAGGTGGACCTATTGTGGGCTCGTCAATTGGATTTTTATGGGAATTCGGGATGCTGTCGTGATTCGTGAAGATGTATCATGGTCATATTTGCCATCGCAAAATATACCATCCCAGCCATCGTTAAATACAAAGTAAATATATACACTAAATAAGGTGGACATATAGACGATCTAAGTGAACACTTACAAACAAATGTTGTCATCACTTGTTCAAAAGTTTACATGCATATTTAACTTATTTTCATTGAACTTATTTGTTTGTATGTGTTCACTTAGGGTATGTTTGGAAAGGCCGGAAATAGAGAATAGGAATAAAAAATTTCGGTTTGCGTGCTTATTCTTATTCTTGTGCAACCCAAACAGCACAAGAATAAGGAATAAGGATCCTTATTCCTATACTAACAAAATCATGGTATAAGAATAAGGAATAAGGATAAGCACGTAAACCGAAATTCCTTATTCATATTCCCTATTCCCGGCTCATCCAAACACACTTTAGATCGTCTATATGTTCACTTTGGGTTTGTTTGGATGCAGCGGAATAAGCCGTGAATAGAGAATATGAATAAGGAATTTCGGTTTGCGTGCTTGTCCTTATTCCTTATTCTTATACCATGGTTTTATTAGTATAGGAATAAGGGCCTAAATTCCTTATTCTTATACCGTTTGTTTTGCGCAAGAATAAGAATAAGCACGCAAATCGAATTTTTTTATTCTTATTCCCTATTCCCGGCCTATCCAAACACACCCTTTATATATAGCGATGGCAGAGATGGCAAAACTGCAGATGACAGTAATCAATTTCCGGTCACATTACATCCTAGCCAAGTTGTAGCCAAGTAATCAATTCTCATCGTAGCTTGAACAAAGTGAACATATAAGATAGATAAAGTAATTATTTAAATGATCAAAATGAATACATACAAACAAATAAGTTCAATAAAAATAAGTTGAATATGCATATAAAAATCTGAACAACAATTCAAAAATAATTTCTAACTCACAATTGAATAAAATGAACACATAGATAAACAAACTGGACATATAAATGAATAAAACAAATAAATACAAATACGATGGCGCGGGATGATTTATGGAGAGAGGGTAGTCTCAATCTCTTTTTAATATACATATTTCCGTAATTTTCTTTGTGAAACTATGCCTGCTCAAAAATACCAGTTCATGGATGTGGACATTGTACTCTGTTTCTGACCATTGTTTAGAAGGTATATGTATTTTTTTCCCTTTTGCTGTTTTTTAAATAAAATTTGGTAATGTTTTGTTATTTTAAATCCCAAGCCAGAGGCCCAGGACACAGGAATCAATTTACCTAAAAATGTATAATTAAATAAAATAGGATGAACTAAGATACTGGTCAAGGCCTCAAGGGTGCATGCTCTGCACCTATCCGGCAGTGTGAGTAGTTTGACCGGTTTAATATTTGGTTTTGTTAAGTATCTCCCATTATTTAATTTTAGCTCCAAAACTCTGCATGAGCTATCACACTACTAACACTAAAAAATATTAATCGAACATGAAACCACAAACAACATAGTAGAAGAGCCCAAAAAGTTTTAGAAAAGGATTTTAAAAGAAGTTATGATAAGGTTACTAAAAATGTTAATTACATTACACAAAACAAAGCAAATAAACAATACATCTTGAGTGAAAGGTCGCGAGTTCGAAACAGAGCTGGGGAGGGGGAGTCTTTAACAGACATTTAATTTAAAAATAAGTTAGGTGGCTTAGATCCCCCCCCCCAATTTATCTTCAAAAAAATTACATTACACAAAGCATATGAGGAACAATTATTTTTTACTGTTGATCTCCTCTAGTATAAAATAGATCCCTCATGTTTAACGTAAAAATATATATGTTCTTATATCAACAACGTAATATTAAGTTGTGTGTCAATTTTTTTTATATATAATTATCATAAAATAAAAATATTTAAATTATTGACATTTTTATAACCAATCTATGTACATAAACCAGTTAAAATTTGCATAATATTTTGAATATTTGAAATCCTTTTATATCATGACATTACATCATTTAAACAAAACATCATATAAAATCGTGTAATGAAAATTTTTGAATTGTCCCAATAATTATTGAGGGAAAGAAGATAGGAGACATGAAACATCCACGAGACAAAAAAGGAAAAATGCCAGGCTTAGGATCGTCACTTTTTTAATTTTAGAGCACATTTTTTTACGATATGCATCTTACTGGGTCTCACATCGCTTGCATCGCTTATTATTTAAAAACATGTTACAGTCGCCCCCATTCAAAGTTTAAGATCATGATAGCACATCACAAGTTCACAACTCGTTCATTGTTTTCATTTGTAGCGATCAATTAAACAGCCTATTTGCAAATCATATAATTTTATATTACTCTGAAGATAGTTTTAGTTTCGCGAATACTTACAAAATAAAATAATTTATTTTAATTGACAAACATCAAATATGGGAGGAAAAAATCATCAGCACAGAGGAAAGGACTAATTTTGCTGCCAAAATAGAAGCAATATTTTCAGCTTATTAGTTTTCGCTTGTATTATAAGAAGTTTCTTTTCTTATGTTACATTGCCTATAGCTCAGAAATAATTAAATTTGGATAATTCGCTATATGTAAATTGATCTTATTTCAAAACGACGTTTAATTGGGGTAAGTAAGACGGCCTTAAGAGTTAAGACCCATTTCATTTTCTCATAATAGGAAAGATGTTCTCTAACAAGAATTTTTTTAAAATGCTTTGGCAATCTTTTGTAAGGCAAAACATAAAATAAATTAATAGAAATGGTGTTGGAATGATATATTTTATTTATTTATTTGGACAAGTATGATTTGATAAACACATTTATTATTGTTAAATTTCAAGCGTTAAAATTTATCATTTTTAATAACGTAATAAAATATACAAGAAATTTAACATATGAATTTCACATACATGCATGTAGCTAGTGGTAAGTTATAATAACGTAACTTCAAATTGTAGTTATGAAAATTATCAATAAATTAATTTCAATTGATAATTAGTACGCAAATAAAACAATATCAAAAGAAAAATTACAAATAGGCAGTTCCTCAAATAAAGGATAAAGAAAAACAAGAAATAATTTTTTGGTCGGATGCTTAAACATCAATGCATCGTCATTCGACATAAATTTTGATGTTACATTTACGAACTTTTAAAGAAATTTTTTTATGTGCAAATTTAAAACAGAGGAAATTGAGAATTTGTCACTTAAAACTAATATTTTCTGTTTTTGCCACTCTAAAATTCAAATTTCTTCTCTAATTACCACTTTATCCTATTTAATAATAATAATATAAATATAATTTTGTGACCATTATTACCCCTAAGTTGAATCTAACCCAGTCGATTAGAACCCCCATGCGAGACAACATTCCGTCGAGACCGAATGGATCTGGGCAGAGACGGAGGCAGTGAGAGAGGATGGTGGTGCAGTTTCGACAAGACCAATCTATCTATGGGGTGAGGACATAGAGAATTAGCGATGAAGAGATTAATCTAGAATTCATCCTTAGAGAAGTGACCGAAAAAAGAGATCGACTAGGTTCGATGTAACTTTGTAATTTTTAATGGTCACAAAGTTATATTTTTTATTTTTAACTGTTATTTATATTATTATTAAATAGGACAAAGTGACAATTAAGGAAGAAAATTGAATTTTAGGGTGGCAAAAATAGAAAATGTTAGTTTTAGATGACAAATTCTCAAATTCTTCGGTTTTTAATAGCACAGAACAAAATTTTCCCACTTTTAATGTAATGGAACTGTTAATTAAGCATAAAAGTGGCACATATATTGTAAAAGTGCATCTTGTACCCTTATTATATATTTTTTGCTAACTAAAGTGCTCTAATCAAGGTAGCCAATATCATTAATAGAAAAAGGAACTATGATTGCCAAAATGGACAGAATGAACATTTGAGTGTGCCAAAAAAGGAATCATAATTTAGAATTAAAAATTATTGTAATTTAGTTTCATTGAACATAATGGACACTTCTTTTAAGTATAAATTATACATTTTGCTACATACATGAATTATTTAAATTTATATAAGATTGATATTATTTATAATTTTGAATATTGTATTTTTGAAATAAATATGAAATTAATCTATAAATTTAAATTTGCATATATTTTATTGTGTTAACCACTCTGCAATTTGTTAACAGGCTAGATAAAAACAGATTAGCAAAAATGTTGTACACTCTACATTTTACAGTTTTTACAGTCTTACCTCAGTGCACAAGCACGACACTTTTTACTGCGGATCCGATCGACTATTGGACAAAGTCAACCATCATCCACTTGTACATGCATTAAATAAATGCACAAGATCATCAAACATGCAAATCAAGTCACGAAGAAAGAACATCCCTCTTAAACCTTGCGCGCATTTTCCTTGGACAAAGTCACAAAACACACAAAAAGAGAGAAAAAAGAAGAACTTAGAGAGAAACAAAGGGGAGGCGGAGAGGGAACATAGGAGGAGAGATTAGAGAATACTAATTCGGGCAAGTCCCAATGAGAGACGGGACCCACCTCTCAGCTCTTCCCTTTATATGGGTGGTCGAGCTCACAGTGGGGCCCACTTCATCGGTCGCGCGCGCCGCTGGTTTCGTCGCCGCTCCCAACGCGTTCGCAGCGCTCTGAGCCAAGACACCACCCGTGCCCCCCGTTCCGGTTCCAACTCTCATTCCAGTCTCAATTCCAATTCCGTTTCCCATTCCAACTCCAATTCCATTTCTAATTCTAGTAAACAGAGCGACTTTTCTCAGAAGAGAGAGAAACCGAAGAGAGAGAAAGAGATTGTCGAGGTAGAGATCGAGGAAGAAGAAGAAGAACATCATCAACAACAAGAGGTTGTTGAGTTCGAGGAACTAGGCATTCTTGGATTGAAGCTGATCCGGGTTCCTGTTCGGTGGAAAATGGCAGGATTCGATCCTTACAAAAAGGTTTTGCATCCATTTTCATCATTTTCTTTTTGGGTTTGTTTTATTTTCTATATGGAATGAAGCATTTTGTCGCAAAGTTTGGATCTTTATGGTTTCTGTCTGTTGGGTTTGATTGTCCTGCTTTTGATGGAGGCTCTGTTTGTTTGTTTGTTGGTTTGTTTTAGTTTACCTTTTTGGTTTAGTCAGTTAACAATAACAAAAAAATTTATATATAACATGACTTTCGCTTTGTGGATGAAAGAAATTGTATTGAGAGAAGTTGGGAATGTCAGGTCTTGGACATTTGAGGGTCACTCAGAGGAGAAGGATTAATGCAGTAAATCGTTATAGGAAGGTTTTGGCTGGAAAATCTTGGAATTTTTGTTTATTTTTGTATAATTCAAGTTCAACTTGTGGATTTATGTTTTGTTTCTTACGTGCATTTGCAATGTTTGATGTCATGAGGAAGCTAACATACATTATTTGGAATCCATCAAGTCCAATAAAATTTCATAAATGCGTATTTTCTTCCATTTATTTCTCTTTTATTTTTAACAGTTTTGATTATATATATATTTTTGTAAAAGTTACCAATTTACAATTGTTTGCTTAGAATATTTTAAAAAAAATCCAACAGATAAACACTTGCTCCTCCATCTCTGGTCATGGCATTTTACTCTTATCTTTTGAGCCCTCTACTTGCACAAATCTCTTTTCTTTATAATGGAGTGTTTATTTGCAATTAATTTCGTTTTAGTTTCTTTATTTGATTTTTGTGTTGCAGTATGTTTGTCAAACCATTTCCCCTCCTACAAATGATTACAAAACCCAGCACATAACATGCACTTCTGAATGCACCCCCGCACCCATGACTCATCAGCCTCTTCTTCTTTTCTTGAATTAATATTTGATTTAATCCACATGAAACAACTGGGATATAGGGACTAAACAATGGTCATTCCCATAAAAGTCAACCTTTCCTAATGGCCTCCTAATTGTCTCCACAGATAGTCCAATAGAATTCTTCTGAAAGTATACTATGAAATTTTTGTGGAATTAACAGAAGTAGAAATGACATAACTCTATCCAAAAGTCAGAAAAGTAAAGTAGAATTTATGGAGTCAGAAAGGACCATTCTAGATGGGACAAGAACTATTCTAGTAAAGAAAATGGTGCACTATGATATGGAACTATGGAGCTAAAATGCTATGCAGGCGATTTTACTCTCTGTTAACTATTCCCAATTTTTTCCTGCAGTCCGAATCGGAATTCTTCACCGAGTATGGTGAAGCTAACCGGTACCAGATCCATGAGGTTATTGGGAAAGGGAGCTATGGGGTAGTGGCAGCTGCCACTGATACGCATACAGGGGAGCGTGTGGCAATAAAGAAGATTAACGATGTGTTCGAGCATGTATCAGATGCGACCCGCATCTTGCGTGAGATCAAGCTGCTTAGGCTGCTACGCCACCCTGACATAGTTGAGATCAAGCATATCATGCTACCCCCTTCACGCAGGGAATTCAGAGATATTTTTGTGGTGTTTGAGCTAATGGAGTCTGATTTGCACCAGGTTTATATTTTCTACACTGTTATTTTAATTTCAACTTTCAGGGGTGCAATTTGGTGTTTAGTCACATAGTAGGACTGTTTTGAGCAAGGAATTTATGTAACAACATCCCACATGGACTCTAGGAGTGCTTTTTTTTTTTGGCACCTTCTTTTCCTTTTTTTAATCTTGAAATTCCTAATTATATTTTAAGCAATGTGGTGCCCAAACTATAATTTGAAATCAATTGGCATTGGTTATTATCGTCGTGTATCAAATACTACTGCTTAGTAACTTATGAGCCAGATCATGCAAACTGATATTTGTAGATCAAATTGGTGAACTATCAGTCGTTAGGAACGTAGCAGTTATATGTTTAAAACTAATGGACTGAAATCTGTATAGGTGATTAAAGCAAATGATGATCTAACCCCTGAGCACCATCAGTTCTTCCTATACCAGCTCCTACGTGGCCTCAAATACATCCATTCTGGTCAGTTTCTCCTATCATCTGATTTTATTTTTTTATTATTATTATTTTATTTTATTGCAGTCATGTATTTTGGACTTCAGGCATCTATAGCCACATCCCTGTAACTAAACTTGCTTGTCTTTGAAGAGCTTGGTAGGATACCAGTTAAGTCTGGTACTAGTACTTGCCGGATCCATGCATCATCTTCTTTTCCCTTGGCATAATCAATCTTTAAAACATCATTATCCGGTAAAAACTACCATCTACCTGCATCAGCTATTGTACTAATTTTGTGGCTCTGACTGAATTTTGTTATTTTTAGCAAATGTTTTCCACCGTGATCTGAAACCAAAGAATATTCTTGCTAATGCTGACTGCAAGCTGAAGATTTGTGACTTTGGACTGGCCCGTGTGTCATTCAATGACACCCCCTCTGCCATTTTTTGGACAGTATGAAATTTCTTCCAAATATGTAAATTGTGTGGTTTATTTAAAAAATGTAGTTGGGTGATATTGTGTAAAATTGGATATGATTGATTTTTTCTTGTATGTACTTAGGATTATGTTGCTACAAGGTGGTACCGAGCCCCAGAACTCTGTGGTTCTTTCTTTTCCAAGGTATGCTCTTTCTCAGTTTGTAAATATTACAACTTCACATTATTAAGTACATTTTTACTAATCCTTATTCTCTCTTTTGGTAGTATACGCCAGCGATTGATATATGGAGCATTGGGTGCATATTTGCAGAGATGCTTAATGGGAAACCACTATTCCCTGGTAAGAATGTGGTCCACCAACTTGACCTTATGACCGACCTTCTCGGCACTCCTTCTGCTGAGTCCATATCTAGGGTCTGTCTCTCTCGGCCTCCTTCCCTCCTCTCTCTTCCTCCCTCTCAATATCGGCATACATGTATGGGCATGTGTTATTCAGATAATATCAATATTTGTTATGTAATAGATTCGAAATGAGAAGGCAAGAAGATATCTGATGGGCATGAGGAAAAAACCAGCAGTGCCTCTCACACAGAAGTTTCCAAAGGCAGAACCACTTGCACTTAAGGTACTGGAGCGGCTACTTGCTTTCGACCCAAAAGACCGACCTAGTGCTGATGAGGTCAGAAGTCTCTCCTAGTTTTTTCGCCCTTTTGAAACTTTCAGAATGTTTCATCCTTGCATCTGTTAATGTTACTCGGTTGCAAGTTTTTTTCCCAATATTGATCAAAAGTTTCATTTGTGCCACTGGAAAATTGGAATATTAACAGCGTCTCTCCTAGTTTCCTTCATAGAAATATGAAGTAATCAAATGCTTTTTCAATGCTTTATAGGGCATCATGTTAGTGTGTGTTTCATTGGGTGGTAAATTTTAATACTTTTGGAACCAGCCCAGGCAATCCACAATGATGGAGGTTGTGGTTTCAAAACCTGGCTGGAAAATATTGTGGATATTTAAAATTGGGACTTGGGAGGCTTGACCCCATCTTTACCTTAAAAAAAGAAGGAACAAATACTCCTTTTGGAGGACATGTGACATTAAGATGTTATAACTGATATGCATTACCTTCAGGAGAAAAATATGCAATATGCTTGCTAACATGAATACATATATTATGGTATGGAATTGGTAGCTTGTTCTATAAGGGAAAATATATATGTTGGTGAACTTTACTTTTTATATTTAGGCCCTATGCGACCCATACTTCCAAGGATTAGCAAATGCTGATCGTGAGCCAACAACTCATCAAATTTCTAAACTTGAATTTGACTTCGAACGAAAAAAGTTGACCAAAGATGATGTCAGAGAGCTTATTTACCGAGAGGTACTTTCCTAAGATCATTTTTTTTATTTATGTTTACCCTTGAAAACTTGAGCCCATTTATTTGCTTACATTATGATTCAAATAGTAAAATTCTTTTAGTCATGGATGTGAAATCTCACTTTCTCCTGGAACAGATACTAGAGTATCATCCTCAGATGCTACAAGAATATCTTCGTGGCGGGGAACAATTGAGCTTCATGTACCCAAGGTTACTTCCACAAATATTATACTTTTTTTTAACTATTTTTATGATCAGATGACTGCAATTCATGCAAAACTGGTTAAGAATTAAAAGGCTTTGGTAAGGATTACTGAACCAGAAACCTTTACTGTCCGAGCTCATGTGACCCTGTCCATGTGGTGTGACTATATTCTATACCAGCTTAATGTAACATCGTGACAACCAAAATAATATAAAAATGAAAGTATGTCCAAATAAAGTGTATCTGATTTGAAATCTTTATACACAGCGGTGTTGATCGTTTTAAGAGACAGTTTGCACATCTTGAAGAACACTATGGAAAGGGAAGCGGTGACAAGAAAACTCCAGTCCTGCGACAGCATGCCTCGCTGCCTAGGTATCTTTTGTTTGTTACAATTATCTAACATAGAAATAGCAATCTTAGTCTTTTCTCCAAGCACACCCTGAATTATGAAATACTGGTGTGTTTGGGATGCAGCCGAATAAGCTACTTGCCCAACAAGGCTGCACCAAACAGCGAACAAGCAATTGAAATAAGTTATTGAGCGCATTATTCTAATTTCCCCTTTTGGGCGAATTAGGCGCTATTTCAATAGCCCATGTGACCCCTTGAATTAGCGCTATTCTAAGTTTACCTTTCAACTGCCAAACACACCCATGTTCTGCTAGGAGGAAATTTTCATATGTGCTTGTTCATTTTTCAAAATTTTGAAAGCTATTTAGCATATCTCAACATCTCTACCAAGTATATTGTATTATTATATGGGTCCCTTGGGGAACCAAAAGTTGGAAAGGAACACTTCTCTTGTTATTTTCAATGTAATTGTTATCTTTTCTATTTGTAGAGAGCGGGTACAAACAATGAATAATGAAACCGGGGAAGTGAAAGGAGAGATGGTAATGCGAGCCCAGGCGGAGAGACTACTTATGCAGGGGGAGGGATCAGACCATGCTTCAGTCACCGACGGTCTAAGCAAGTCCAATTTCAGTGCCCGCTCCCTGATCAAAAGTGACAGCATCAGCGCATCTACTTGTGTAGTTATGAAAGCAAAAAAGGTTATAGACGTAAGTCCATTACATGATTTAGGTTTTAATTAGCACCAGTTACCATGGAGGTATACTTGTCAAGTGCATTACCTGTTAAACTGGTATGGAATCTCCGTGCTAGCATGGTTGCCATGTGAGTACTCCCCTTTGATGAACATATTATATGATTGTGTTAATATTTTTTATATTATTACAGGATGAGGAGGTCGCAGTTGAGGGTCTCTCACGCCAAGTTGCAGAACTCCATGCAACAAATTGATAACATACTTGGACAGGTGTCTTTCAAATAAGCCGTAGGAGAGTGTTAAAAAAATATACAAGGATGTGAATTTGCCATAATAATCCACTTTCACTCTTTGTTCTTTTATTTGTAATTTAAAACTGTTTATTCTTTGAACCTAGAACCCTTGAGGTGTTTGTCTTCACGGGAGGGGCACAACCAAAAATTGCAGCCCTTTTGAGATTTTTTTTCCTCTCTCTCTCTCTCCCTTCCATTTTCTCTTTCGACAAATTGTTTTGTTTTATGTTTTTGATAAGTTGTTTTCTGCAAACTAATAGAAACTGGGGAGAGCATGTAATTTACAGAAACATACTTGATATATACATATACACTAAGCAAATTTTAATTGCTTGGCATTTTGTAGTCAATTACTGAGATTGAGATGGTTGATACAGCCTGAAAAGAGCTCTACAGGATGCTTATATTTAAAATTAGTCCTTCATTTCTCCTTTTCTTTCATTCTGTTGATCTAACTATCAAATTTGGTTGGTTCATTAATATTCACACTTGATTGACAAGCACAATCATTTATCACCGATAGTTTAGCTTGATTATTCAACCAGTAGTCTAATTTGCTAAAAAAATTATATGAATAAAGTGTATATTTAAATGTTAATAGTTTATAATAGTAATTTTATTGGGTTAGTAGTTAAAGATTTGGTATAAGAGTCTTTATTGTATTACTGATATGGAAATAACTTAACAAAAAAGTTCAAAAGTTAAAATGTCAACATATTACGATAAATATACAATATAGATGGACAAATCACATTTCAGCACTCATGAATTGTGCAGGAATAAGTGTTGGGATTTCGATTCAGCTTGCGCAGACCATTAGTACGATGAGATGAGTCATGAGACTGTGCTCAGGCCCTTGTAGGAAAATGACATGCAGGAAAAAATGTCTCTCTTTTGCAAAACAACTGGTTGAAGAATTTTTTTCATAAAAACAATAGGATTTCCTCATAAAATTTCTCGGGAAAAAAATAATAAAACAAAATCATTTAGTATGCATTCAAGCAATCCAGATAAAATGCCACAAGTTCCCCAGCATATATTTGACAATGATAAGAGAGCTGCTCTCGTGAAGGAAATGCTTATCCGTAAGATGCAGAACTGGACAGATGAACGCACTGTCCATCCTCTGCGTAACTAGCGGTGAACTTCGTTAGCTAATAGAGTTAAAGAGATCCGAAAGCATGAAACATAAAAATAGTAATGAAAAATAATATGATAAATTAATTTAAAAAGTAATAATAAAATTAACATGAAACATATTGTATATAGAAAAATGCAAGATTAATTAAGATATAATTAAAATAAAACCTCTAAAAATGCATCTAATAATTTAATTTAACATAGCTTGATAAAAGCATTATGGAATTATTTGATTTGCAAGTCGAAAAAATTATGTTGTCTTATAATACCGTTTAACAAAAATTCCGTTAAAAAATTTATGTATTTTTTTATCGCAAGTTTATTTGATTTGTATAAAATCAAAATTTTTTAAATTTTGTAAAGACGAAGAGGAGCTGGAAATAATTTCTTTAATTCTTTGTGAATGTTCTACCATGTGCAAAATTTGAGCACCTTTGTATATTGTATATTGCAAAAGTGAACCCATTATTGAATTGATACTTATTAAACGGGACTCAACTCAAATGTTAGGGGGGGGCAAGCCCACCTTTGCCCGCCCTGGAACCCGTCTGCCTGAGCCCAACCAGATGGAAATTGCTTTTGACAACAATTTTTTTCCTCGTCTGCAACATTTTGTTGACAACATTATCCTTGACATCAACCAAGAAAGTTCTTTATTCAATCATCACTAGACTAGACCACCATGTATAAGGCTAATTTAGTCATTTTGAACGCAAAATATGTTGGAGGAAGTAAATTTGCTATTGTCATTAGCAATTCCGCAAACAGATGGGCCTTAAAATTAATACCTGCCTGCCATTGGGTTCCTTTTCTAGGCTCACACCTGCCTGATTTTGCCTGATGGGGCCCATAGGCCATTGGCTGCTTGGCCTGCCTGTACTGATAGAGAAGCTGCCATGAATATAAAGATAAAAATAACAGGAATTATAAGTGTCATCGGTAAAAATATCATCCCAGTCATCGCTAAATACAAAGTGAACATATACAGCAAATAAGGTGAACATATAGACGATCTAAGTGAACACTTACAAATAAATAAGTGTTGTCACTACTTGTTCAGAAGTTTACATGAATATTCAACTTATTTTCATTGAACTTATTTGTTTGTATGTGTTCACTTAGATCGTCTATATATTCACTTTGTTTGCTGTATATGTTCACTTTATATTTAGCGATGACATGGATGGTAAAACTGCAGAGGGCAGTAATCAATTTCCTAAAAATAACACTAAACAAGAAAGAAAATATATATATACAATAAAAAAGCACGACTATACTACTAGAGGATTATGTTTATGT
Organism: Rhynchospora pubera; assembly: GCA_028095005.1. NCBI lineage: Eukaryota > Viridiplantae > Streptophyta > Magnoliopsida > Poales > Cyperaceae > Rhynchospora > Rhynchospora pubera. The sequence goes on from CM051461.1 coordinate 39,968,661, forward strand.
GCCGTGTCTGGTTGTTGAACAAACACGGACTACCATAGTGGCCTCATAATGTAATAACATATCTCAATTTATACTAAGCGCGCTTATGGAATTTAATTACAAAAAAAAAAGAATAACCACAGCACCACCTAAATTGTACGCAAGTTAAAAATATAGAATCGATAAAATAAAAGGGTTGAATGTCATGCATGTAAAATAATTTCCAACGGCTCGTTGCGTGTCATATAAATTAACTCTCTGGTTAAGTTTGGATAGAAATAGGAAATAGTATGATTTCCGCTAATTTGAACTTTCGAAATAGTCACCAATTTTATTTATTTACTTTCTATTAAATTTAGGAACAACATGATTAATGATCATTTCGAAGCTATTTAATGATTTAATCCAAACATGAATCTGTATTTTTAAATAGTCGTTACTCGTTAGTCTAAATTAGATAGGCAAATTATCAATGTAAAGCTGAACAATTATCAACCGCATGTCTTGTTTATATACAATTAAAGGTCAATATACCCCGATTCCGATCCATTCATAATTTTTTATTGGGATATTAAAAGGCGTTATCCTAATCGGATCTCAACTCTGCCCCAATACATGTATCATTGTATTGCAATTGAACTACCCACAATTGACACTTGTCAATACTACAGACGTTCAGACTACATACATAAGCAAAAAGTATTATTACTGCAGTTAGACAAAAATCACCCTATGTTTTATCATATTTACCTTTTACTTAGTGCGAAATTACTCTTCCGGGACCGGTGCTTTATCGCTCCGATACTTTTGCGGACTGCGGCAAGTGCGGGTAGAAGGACGATGGCAGAACTGTGAATAATGCATACTGGGTCCCACATGTCTGCCACTAGAGAGGCAAAGGCTGTACACGTGTGAATCCAGGTAGGCAGTGTGGGTGTTCACAAATCCTTCCAAATAGGACCCAATTAACACAAAAGCTTTGACAGGACGGGCCCCACTTTGTCGATTGGTCCCCAGTCACATATGCAACCGTGTCTTATGATTACATTTTGTTGCTTTTTGTAAATTATTGTTAGTTTATAACCATTGGTATTTTAAAACGAGATAAATGATTGGAGCTAAATACTTTTTTTTTTTTGCAAAATATAAACAATTTTCGTTTGATATAATTTTTCTTTTTTTTATTCAGTGCAGACTATAATTTTTTTTTTAGCTATTATGATTTTGTTTTGATGTTAATGAATTTTTCAAGGACGAGAATTAAGTTTGAATAGCAGTATTATATATAGTTGTGTCACCTTTGAAGCGTGATCCGAATTGGATTCTTATCTTTAAGCGATGCATCAATTGACATTCGGCAAGCACTGAAGGAAGGATTCGCTTCCATATAGTATGTACTATTAGGCCCGTCAATATTCCGTTCTGTCCAAACGGAAGAGATTTCAATTTCGTTTAACAGAACGAAAACGAAACCGAAATTTATAAACGTTATTGAAATATAAAACGGAATAGAAAACTGAAATAAATGGTAAATGAAAGACGAAACGTTAAACGAAATAGGAAACTGTTGCGTTTAACGAAACGAAAAGTTAAACGGAATAAATTTCAGTTACATTGACTGGAACGGAACGGAAACGGAACAGACCTGTTCCGCGTTCCGTTTCGACATTTGACAGGCATATGTACTAATGTACTACATTGAGTAAAATGTGAAATAAGTTGAAGCGAATTATAAAGCTCTCCGTTCATTTATAAACAAAATGTTTAGAAGTTAGTTAGGAAACTGACTCGGTCAAACTATCCGTTCGGTCCCATAATTGGTGGGGGAGGGGGGCAGAAATCGGAGGCAATCTGGTCCGACCAGCCGATAGTGGTTCTTGATTAAACCAGTTCATGATGAGCCAACTTGTTTGTAGCTATGCTAGGTTTGAATTGGTCCTGGTTGCAAGATTATTTTTTCGTGATTTAATCTAATTTATTGGTCTCTTAGTGAAACTTCAGTTGGATTCTTAGTAGTTATTAGTCAAGTAATTTTTCTATTAATTTGAGTATATTAAATCAGTATTAAACATGGTATTCAATTACATAGCTATAGTTAGTAACAGCCTCGGTTTTTCATAGAAAACATATCAAAACCTCAAACACAAAAGAAATAATTTTATGTCCTTTTTTTTATTGGGCCTTGTTCTTCTAAGAGAAAGGCCTTAAATATAATAAAATATAGGATCATTACTTAAAAAAATTATATATTAATATATGAACTTTTAGAATATGTGGCAAGCAGAAATTGCATCTTTATAAATTATTTTTTTACCCTTTTGCATCAGAAATATACTTAATTTCATCTTTATTTTATCCCTGGAAATTAGCATTTTCATTTATGAAGCTACTGCATAAAAGAAAAAAAATAATGTAACATCAGAAACGAATTTCAGAAGTTGTCTTGAAACTTTCTATTGCTCTTTTTGGAAAAATATAATGTAGGAAAATTAATTCATATTTATTGTTATGAAATTCTGTCTTTTTGAGGAGAACTGGAGAAGTGACAAAGTTAAAACAGACACGTTAATCCATTAACGATTTTTCGATGATATTAGCAAATAATCAAGTACACATATTTAAAATCAGACAATTTAGGCTGAAATTTGCTCTCCAATTTGAAATTAACGGTTAAAAAAATTCAAGGAAAAAATTTTGCTACTTTTCTAACATATAATACTTCTTTGTTTTGATACTGATATCAAGATTCAAATTGTGTACTCCATACTCAAAATGGAGCACTGGGATGCACATCAATAGGAAAAGTTAACTTTTCAGCGAGAAAACCGAAATTCCCACTAGGTCTGAAACTAGGCTACTCCACTTGGACTTGGTAGTGGCTTTTCCTCGCTATACAGGAGACAATATTAGTTCCCAAATTCTTCCAAAAAAAACAAAAACAAAAAAAAGACCCCCACCCAAAATAAATGACTGAAAACAAATTACTAACATCCAAGGCTGTTTTTCAAAAAAAAAAAAACATCCAAGGCTCCAAGCCTCTGTTCTCATATAATGCAATTGGAGAAAATCCTCTTTGGTACAACAGTAAAAAGTGAGACAATTAATATAACAAAGAGTTAGAGGGTCCAGTGGTCAGACTGGAATGGAGAAGAAGCTTTGATGGAAGAGAAGGTGGTGGGACGTGGGAGTACTGAGGAGGGATAAATGACAGGTGATATGATTTGATACGTACCATATAACAGCGACAATTCGATCTCTTGTCCCCATCGCTTGCACTTGTCATACCACCCTGACACAACTCCAGCAGTCGTTTTGCACCTGAATCACTCTTTTTACCAAAATGCCCCTCCACTCCTGTAAAGTTGCAGAGCGCATTTGTCTCTAGAGATTTGTTTGGGTTTCTTTTTTTTTTTGAGGTTGATTTGTTTGGGTTTCACACCATTTTGGACCATGTAACTTTGCATATGAACTGGATGAATGTACGGCGGCATTTAGAAAGAGGGACCTTTTCTATTTTGATTTTTTCCATCCGATCCTTTTTAGGCCGGGCATTTTAATCATAATAAACCAAATAATAAAAAGAAGACCTTTTCATAATGCAAATAATGACATCTATTAACTCTATGAACTATATCGAAGTCATTTTTTGATAAATTTATATAATAAGTCGAAACGATATCATTTTTTTTTCTCTACTAGATTGCATCATCTTAGGTGAGGAAGAATCTTTTGAAGGTTAGTTGGCGAGAGCAAAATCTTATTAGAGATTCTAAAATAATATTTGACAATCTTTGCATCGGAGTAACATTTTATCCTTGTAGTTGTACATCGCATGAAATAAATCGACATTTTTACACAAAATACTCTTGGATAGTTTTAGGAAAATAACTAAAAAAATATTCAATACACGAATAAGAGCCATATATTACGTAATTTAATCTTAATTTTTAATAACAATTCAAAGGGTTCAATTTTCACTGGATGTGGATGAAGGAAAAACTCTATTTCACAGAGTGTGCTATGTCTCTATAAATAAATCACCTCTTATTTCAAATAATAATAATAATAATAATAATAATAATAATAATAATAATAATAATAATAATAATAACATTTCAAAGGACCAATCGGAATGTTCAATAATCTTGTAGTAAATCAAATTATATGTTTTACTACTTTATCAGATTTTTTTAATAAATAAATTTTGATAATATAAATTGTACTATAACAACCGTCGGAAAAATTCAAAAAAGTTACTTTAATATTGCTAGAGAGTAGAGAGTAATGCGCAACATTTTTTTCCACAATGTTTTGCGAAATTTTCGGAAGCCAACCATTTTAAAAATCTAATATGGCACAATTTTGAAATCTGGAAATGATTTTCTGCGCTCATAGAACTTGCATGCATATTTGCTTGCTGACAGGAGTGTGAATTTGGGGGTGGGCAATGAGGGGAAAGAATGATGAAACAAGAGAAAAAATGATGAGCAAAAGCAGCGCAATAAAATGATATCATTCAGATCATCTCCAAACCTTCCAACCTAATCAAATCATCCAATACAGATCCACGCCGTCTAACTTTAATCAGACTCTCGTCGAATCATATACAAACGATGGTGATTTACCTGAAGGCATCCGGAAGGAGGTTGAGTAGGATTGGAGAGGAACAGAAGCCGACAAAGCGACGAGGCATCGTCAAACAAGGAGACCTGCCGGGGATTCTCCTGCATCTCCCTCATGCGTAGCTTCCACACGTGGCACCATACAGCTTCTCTCTCTATTTCATGTTGCTTCCCCTGTTTGACATGACTACACATCGGTCAAAGCCCCAATGCCCAATCTCCTTCTAGGGCAACACACCTCTTTCTAGTATACGACCTGTTTGATTGCATTTATCCTCCTAGCTCTAAGAATCTTCTACTATTTCTTATATTGTTTAAACAATTAGTTTTTCTAAATTTTTTATTGGATTGTATAATGTGAAAAAATGTGAGGAACGGAATCTGAAATTGTAACATTTTTCTCTAGAACGATTACTGATAATATTTTATTTTTTTAATTTAGGACAATGTTTACAAACTTACTATTATATACTTAATACAACACAAATATGTTTGAAGACATTTGAACGAAATAAAAAGATTAAATTCATTAACGTCTAAGACTCTTACGTATTAAAAAATAATTACATTTGAGAATGAGTTCCGACATATTTACACTTTCATTTTGTATTGTTTCGCAATAATCTGCAATAGCGTTATTCCATTATATTATTAAATAAAAATAAATTTTAGAATGCTACCTTTTTTTGTCTTAATTTTGCATTGAAAGCATGCTCAACTATAATTTTCCTTTCGATGTAAATGTGGAAATAATTTTAAGAGTTCAATGTTTATGGGAGTTAAAATTTATTGAAGTGGATAGAAAATTAGAAACAAAATTTTAGATTCTGTTTGTGTGCTGGCATATGATTAAATTTTATCATAATTAAATTAATATTTTCCCTATAATTAAATTTGGCTCTGATTAGATTTCGTTGCCATGGTGTGTCCATCTATCTTTTCAAGGGCATAAAAAAAAACGTTGTAAATTAACTTCACATTAAAGAAACTTCATTCAATTATTTACAGTGCCACAGGTAGGGCTGTCAACGATATACCGTTTCGCCGTTTTCCGTTCCGTTCCGTTCCAACGGAACGGATAACGGTACGAATTTTCATTTCGTTTTCAGAAGCGGAACGGTAAACGGAATAATAGGGCATACCGTTGTTGAAACGGAACGGTAAACGGAACGAATCATTTCGCTTCCGTTTCGACAAATACAAGTGTTTTTAGTGTAAATATACGTTGTTCCGTTCCGTTCCGTCCAAACGAAACGAATAACGGAATGAAATGGCATACCGTTTACTGAAACGGAACGGAATATGGAATGGAATAGCATACCGTTTACTGAAACGGAACGGCAAACGGAATGAGCCATTCCGTTGCCGTTGTAAACGTTAGACACCCCTAGCCACAGGTAACTCCGGTTGGTCCCCTATATAAATCACCTAGGCCCGGTTCTAAGCCCTTTTGTAGTTTTACCTTTTCCAGTTTCCTTGACCCCCTCATAATTTCACCACTTCTTCCTCTCCTCTCTCTCTCTCTTTCTCTAGCCTTTTCTGCAAATGGGGGACCATGGCCTTGAACTCACCATCGCTGTACCTGGATTTAGCTCCTCATCTGGCTCCGGTACAAGTCTCTTTTTCTCCAAATTCGACTCTTCTTTTATTCTTACATAAGGATTAATTTTGTGAGAAATGATAAAATGATACAAAGTTTTTTTAATTTTAAGGTGTAAAGCAGGTAATGACTGACTGACTAGAAATAGGGCTGGAAGTAATTTTCTATAGCTTTCATTTTCTTTGTTGCGTAATAGAGGCGCTTGACATAAACTTAATCTTAGTTTTACTCTTAAGAGAAAGAGACATGCCTCCTTCCATTGTTTGTGTTTTCTGTTTCTGTTAACTTTGGTCAACATATCTCCATCTCATGGAAAATAAAGAAAGGGGCATTGTTCAAAATTAGTAACGTAAAAATTAAAAAAGATAAACTCTTCTTATTCTTCTAAATTGCTAAAGATAACTTATTTGATAAATTGACTGATGTTTAAAATCGGACATTTAGAGGGTGGAGGATGCAACACAAATGGAAATAACTATAATATGAGGGAGCTGGATATAAACCAGCCAGCATTTGGAGAAGATGAAATGGAGTTTCCAATGGGAAGTATAGAGGAGGAAATAGAAGAAGGAAGAGAGGCGCAACGGCCTAAGAAGCTTCGGCTTTCCAAGGAGCAATCTCGATTGCTGGAAGAGAGTTTCCGGCAAAATCACACACTAAATCCAGTATGTCATTTTCCTTCTGCCTAGAATTGTTTTGGTTTAAATCTTCTAATCTTATTCTAGAAATCATGTACCATTTCATTTGCTATAGTAGACATGCATTTTTCTTTTCTCATTAGCACACAGCACATCTTCTTTGTTCTTGGCATGATATACTTTTTGTGAGTCCAAAAACTTGATGCGGATCATTTTAAGATATGCTATTTATGTCCTAGAGGCATCCGTGCAACCTCTTGTATTTTCTCTGTAAGTATAGGCCCATTTATTAGACAACAGGAGGGATGCAGATATGTCACAAAGTAAACGAGACAGTACAGGTTCTCTGTTGCCTAAGACTGACTAAGGTCTTTAAACACTAAAAAAAAAAAAGTACGGCTTATTTGCAAGACAGTAGGTTTTACTAGGGCATATGTGCAAAGGCTCCTGCAGGATGAGTTACATGTTCATTACTGTAGCAAGTTACATTGTCAAAGTTTAATCAATTTGCATTTGTCCTTATGAGCTTAAAGTCTGTATGGCTTTTAATGAGAACCGAGGAAAGCAATGAAACGGTTGTGGAGTAGCTTTTACTAAAAGTCGAAGTAATATGCAAGTTTTAGAGGGGCGCATAGAAAAAAGAGGGAAAAAAATGAAAAGAACTCTTATAAAAGGAGTTACAAGTTCATGATAAACAGGAAAAATAACCACGGACGTTATTTAATTGACTTCAATTGGTGTTGTCAAAATAAATGGCAGAAACAGAAGGAGGCATTGGCAATGAAACTTAAGCTGCGGCCAAGGCAGGTTGAGGTCTGGTTTCAAAACCGCCGTGCAAGGTATGAACTGTTTCATCCAATTTAATTATTACAAACCTCCTTGGGCATGTATCATTTAGTGTACTTGTAAATTGAGGCTACCATGATTGGGTTTTTATTTAATCCTAGCTTTAAGTATACCTTCCTATCAACTTAATTGCCTCTCTTAACATGTATTTCGTGTATAGAACATTGTTCAGTATGTGCACAATTTAGTTGTAGTCCCAGAAAAAAAAAAAGAGAAACCCAAAAATCAAGTTAAGAAAATATTAAATATATAACTATAATTGAAAAGTATAAATAATGAAAAATGCAAGAAATAATGTAATATAAAGGCACCACATGCACTGAAAGTTCTTATTGGAGCAACAAAAACTTGTTTCATTTTCAAGTATTAACCCAGATTTCCCATGAAACACGGTCTGCCAAAGGTATGGAAACAACCACGTAGCAATGGACGTGCACTTGTTTTATTTTAGTCGACCTAGTCATCATATTAAGGCATTGATTAAGTTCTATGGGGTCTATTACTTTAATTAAATACTCCCAAATCCCAATGCACGTGCTAAGGATACCTACATACTATAGAAGGGATATTGCAGCAATATATATATAGCATTGTTTACTTACTTTGTTGAACATATCATTGATACGACATAGACTAGTAATTTTAGTGTCTTTCAAGCAACTGGCAGTGATAAGATTGATATGGTTTCAACTAACATCCATTTTGTTTTAAATGAAGTTAGGTTGCCTAGTGTTTAGTGCTTTGGGTCAAAAAATGACCTTTGGAATCTGTAGAGAATTGCTATTAGCTCCCATAATTGGGGTTGGTCTACTTCGTTTAAGGATTTATTCTTTTTCATACTTTCTAATAGTGTGTATGCTTCAATTATGGGCTTGACTGATTAGGTGTCCTCAATTCTGTGCCAACAATATTAAAAAGTAACCAAGAAAGACCCCGGGAAACTCAAATGAAGGTACAGCTCACTGGTGCTAGACTGCTATTCTATTAGTGCAATTAAGAGCCATTTAAGTGAGAATTTATGGGTAAAAACAGCTAATTTGACTGCCCTTAATAGGGGTATTTATTGCAAGAAGACAAATTTAAGCTGCTAAAGCCATTTCCCATTTGATAATTATAAAGTGGCTTCATCACATTATTGGATTTTTTTTTTTTTTTTTTTGCAAATTCCGTCACTTAAAAATCATCAGGACAACTTATTATATTATAATTAGCTGTCCGATATGCAGAATTTTCTTTTATTAGTCATGTAATCCCTGTAACAAATGCAAATCATATCTCGTTTTTTACCAAATCAAACAGGACAAAGCTGAAGCAAACTGAGATGGAATGTGAGTACTTGAAGAGGTGCTTCGGGTCTCTCACAGAGGAGAACAGGCGCCTACAGCGAGAAGTAGAGGAGCTACGGGCCCTCCGCATGGCGCCGCCAACCGTTCTCTCTCCTCATACCCACGAGCCCCTCCCCGCCTCCTCTTTCACGATGTGCCCTCGGTGCGAGCGTGTCACTGCTGCTACTCCTGTTCGCGCTTCTGCTGCCAGGCCACAGCCTCCCACTTTCTCACCATTCAATCCCCGCCGCCCCTCGGCTGCATTTTAAATCAGAAAAAACTAACTGGATTTTAGTTGCCATTTTTAGTGGAGCATATCCTTTGTATATTGAAGAAAAAAGAAAGCAGTTTAGAAAGTTGAAGGCTTACGTTCGGTAGAACTCTTTATGTTTAATATTTAGTTGCTACTTCATGATTTGAAAAGAAGTTCACCGAGATGTGAACTATTGTTGACAAAAAAAAAGAAGAAAAGTTTGATATGTGGTGTATATATTGGACTTAAATGGCTCTGCCTAACTTGCTAGAATGGCTGACGTTTGGCCTGAACCCTGTAGTTAAATTCGTCTGGTTCTATTATTTTCCAATTACGGAATTAGACCAGCATCTCATTGTAAGCATTCACTTTTTTTTTTTCATTAAGAGCACATATTTATGGATCGGTTTGTTTTCTTCTGCTCGGTTTGGGCTAGTCTCTTCTCAGACTCGTGCGTGAGATGCAGGAAGGACATGCTGAACACAGGAACGCTGCAGAAAAATAAAATAAAATCAATAAATTAGGGGCAAAACAACACAAGCTGCAGAAAGAAACAAATTTAAGAAATCACTTGATATGTACACCATGTTTCACAAGCACTAGCGAATTACAAAATTGATTCCAACACACATATGTCAGTCAGCCCTCATCTCCTACCCCCCGTGGCAACGAATTTGTGCCCCAAACTTGTCAGTAAAAGACAGTATTTTTTTGACTAACAGCGTCAAACAGGATATGATCTAGACGGTGCCAAAAATGTTAAACTTATCTGTATGAGGACAAGCACTAGCAAAGTACAAAACCCCAACTTTTAATTTCAACAAACATTTCTATACACAAGATTCACAAGCACTAGCAAAATACAAGAACTTTTAATTCCAACAAACATGTCAGTCTACCCTGTGGCAACGAATTTGCGCCCCATTCTTGCATGTAAAGGACCGTAGCTTCTCACTAACAACACCACACAGGAGAGTTTCTAGAAGGACCCAATTTGACGATGATTCCATGACCGCACGATCGTCAAGCGTGAGACTACCTGATCTACTATACGTGTCTGCACCCCAGTTATACCACCCACCAAATTTGAAAACGCCAGTGAGTTCTGTTTCTTTTGTGACAGACCACTTACCTGAAAATACAAAATAAGTATCAAGTCAGAAGCTAACGCAATCAAGGAAAAAGGAAAAGAGAAGAGGAAGAAGAATCACACCAAAAAATCTCAAACGAATCCCAATAAAAGCAAATGCCCATGATGACTTCTCTGTTGTATTGATAATTACCTGTTTATATCATTAAATTAACAAGAAAATTTAGCCCATAGTTTTGGGATTAAATAAACCAGACTTCAAGCTGGTAGTATCTACTCTAAATCTCTTTTGGTTGATAGTACTAAGTGAATTGGAAAAAGCAGCAAACGTATTTCCAAAGAGAAATAGAATTTATCCAAGTACTTATGTCACTCACTTTACCAGGTGAGTATGCACCCTTTCCATCAAGCCGTTGGTCGAGAGTCAAAAGAAACACCTGAAATTATGTAAATTTTACAGTCCATAAGCAGTAAAAATCAGTACAATCTAGAGTGCAGAAAAGAAAACAACACAAAGAAGACGTGCATACCTTTACACTATTGCAGTCAAAGGACCTGAGGCTATTATCAAAGTTAAATTTAGCCTGTGCAAACAAAGAAATGGTGCATTCATGAAAATAATTACATATAAAGAACATAAATTCATGATAACCATTGCAAGGATGTTATAGTGCTAGAATGGAAATACAATACATGCAGTAACGATCTGACAGAAGGAACAATTTTTGTCCTGTAGTCACATTCACAGAGGTCAGAAAGGGAGCGCTTCATGTCGTCTATTTCATAAACCACTTTCAGGATTTCCTTATCTATACAAGCAAGCTGAAAAACAAACCTTAATTCATGAGAAGAGATGATGCGAACAAAAAGTCAAATCTTAGAAAGAAAAGAGGTAAATTAAAAAGAGAGGATTAACCTGAGAAGTCAGCACGCTCTCCCTGCCCTTAAAAGTTTCTAGCACAGAGTTGTTGCTTAGGGGACCAAAGCATGGGGCATGAGCTCTATCAAGAAGTGTTGAGAGAAATCGGAACTGCAAGTGGTGGATGGTGCCGATATGCCAGTCCACAATAGAAAGCTTGTGGAGCCAGCTTACCAGAAGTGGGAGGGGTTGGCCTTCATTGAATAACATGAGACCAAGGGCATTCACAACCTCTAAATGCTTTAAGATCTTGCATTTGAATTCAAAGAGCAACTTCAAGGTACTGTGTTGATCCTGAAGATCATTAAATATCTCACGATATTTTCTGTGTTTTTCCTGACCAGGTTTCTCCTCTTCATTGGCTGATGGTATTTCATAGAACTTCCTAGAATCCACGAGAAAGTAATCATAACTATGGTCAAGAGTGATGGAGTCCACCAAACCCGCCTCCCTCATTACCACATCTTGTCTGAAAACTCCTCCCTCATCTGCACTGTCTTGTTGAGGTATCAACTATCAACCAATATTCATTATTACCAATTGAAAGCTGGTGCTCATTCTCCACATGCATCATATGGGACTCTCGATCATTGAACGTGTTGTAACAGTTGTAGCAGAGCCAGTACTTCCACGCCTTGTTTAGTCTAAACTGTTTTATCCCTTCCCGTACACTCTCATATCCCGCACCACAGGGGTTCTTCTCACAGTGTCTCAGGACATCAGAGATTGCCAACCAAAAGAATGTGCCGCTATCCTCTGCCTCACCCGTCGCACTCTCACTCAAGGTTGAATCCAAGCTACACAAGGTCAGATTGTCCCTCCAAGGTTTGTAATCCAGATCCAAATTGTAATTATACTTATATATGTTCTCTTTGCTCTGTTCACAGTCAGAATCATATTCAGGTTCACTATCATAAAGCTCAGTATGCTCCTCTTGATATAAGAGCTGTATTAAAGAAATGGGGTAACATCAGGCAGAATACAAAATTCAAATTTATCTTACAGAAGATGCATTTATCTATCTCAACTTTGATGTACCCAGCAATTTATCTACTTTTGCAATACTTACAGGAACCCAATACTGGTTAACCAGGTTGATCTCACCAAGAAAATGAACAATACATTTTACACCTTATGTAATGAGATAATGCGAAACAGATAAAAAAACCAGACAAAAATCATTTCTTCTAGCAAATATATACTTTGATTTATAGAAGAATTTCAGTTCCAGTAGCAACAACTATTTGCAGTGCCTATGTACATGGGTGCAAGGTTATGTTTCTGGAACCTCAGTATCAACAGAATGATTACACAAGCAAACAAGCATAATTGAACATGCAGCTGAGATCTTTAAACAAGCTAGTAAGAAAGTTCTTGGAAGAAATAATGCCTGACATATAAACCATTATTTACCTGTCAAGTTCATACGAAACATGACTAGGTCATTTATAATTATCTACATACATACCGAAGCAGGATCTCCTTCTCTCGCCTCAAGTTGATGGCGTCTCAAGCGAAAATACAATTTCAACTGCATTTGAGAAGGCTCAAATCAAAGTTGCCTCATGTTTGCAATGCCAGCGACAGAAAGGAAAAGAACACACAGAAGATAAAGCAAATCAACATGCCAGAAACAAATTTGCATACCCGTAAGATAGATCTCATAAGAGGTACAATATACACACGACAGTCAAGCATACAAACTTGGCGGAGCTGAGACTCCAAGCACTCTACTCTATGGACAAGTTGAAGGTGCTTTTTCTCGCCCTACATTACAGATAAGATGTAGTTAAGTGGACAAAATAATGGGAAATAAAGGAATCTATGTATGATATTGAAAAGAAAAAGACTCAGGAATCTTAAATTCACCAACTTCAGTGCTGAAAGGAACTCTAAGCTCATTGAGAACATTCTTCAAGCTGGAAAAGATCTCATTGGCTTTAGGAGAGACTCTTGGAATTGTGGGAATGCATGGTCCATGCCACAATGAGAGTATTGATTCTGTGGTGAATTCCCTGTCACCATAGCGCAGAGTTTCTTCCTCAGAGCAATAAAAAATGCTCTCGTTTTGTGAGAAGAAACGTGTCTCCTGATTTTCAATCTCCCAATTAAGATCACCATCAACAGAATCTGATTCTCGGTTCGTATCTTGCTGGACAAATTGGCACATCTGCTCCACAAGTTGAACAAACCTGTCAAGATCAGCTGCCTCCAACAAACAGAAGGAGATGGGGGTGCATGCGAGAAGTTGTTGAAGATGCATCTTATTATGTCTGTGAGGACGGTCAACAAAGATGTGCTTGGAATCCAGGGCAAACATTGTGGTGAGATATCCTTCAGAGATAAATGAAGAAGAAGCCCTCCCATGTTCAGCTAACAAGATCTGGAATTTTTCTGCCAACACAACCAAAAGACTTTTCCTCTTAGGGTCGTCTGAATACGCTGTACTCGTCAAAATCTATACACGCTTTAACATGGTCGGCCTCCGTCGCTGCTTAATTTTCTTTCAATCATGGCCTCTCTCCCGCTCGCTATCTCGCCACGGATTAGGATTAAGGTTAGGGTTTAGCGGAGTCGAATGGTTTGATTAAAAACAGCTTCGGAGACGAGGTGAGCAAATCAAGGTGTGAACGCTGAACCGACTTTAGTTTTGCAATAATAAAAGGTTTGAGGAGGGAACCGAGGAGGGAGGGAGAAGGAGGCGTATACGAATACGAATAGAAGAGAACCGTATAAACTGCGTTTTCTTTTTTATTTTATTTTGGACGGATGAATTAATCCGCTGGACATCTAACCGTCCGTTCTAAACGAACGGTTCAGATCCCAGACAGTCCAGTGGTCTTGTTTTGTAAGCAGTCCAGAGGATTCGGATTGCACCTGACCCTGTTGTTCTTAAATTCACAACATTGTCAGACCTGAAAGATAAAATTTATTTAAAAGAGAAATGTTACGACCAAATTCCGATAGAGTTGGACAGAGCTCTTTCAAATCAATATGACTGGCATTTTTCGACGACAATAGTCTTTCGTTAATTTTCATGGTTTGAATTTTGAGTAAGATTCAGATGATGATTAAAAAAATTCTTATGTTATGATGATTTTACAAGTCTTATGAAGACTATTTCTAATGATTAAAAGGTCTTCGTATTGGCTCAATTTGGATGAGGTGTGGAAACAAGGGAAGAAATGGGAAGAAGTATGGTAATTGTGTAATTTTGTGAAGAATTTAAATTATTTATAATAAATCTATTCTATTTTTCTCTTTTTCCTTTCTTCCCACACCTCATCCAAACGGAGCCATTATACAGTTAGTACAATGTGAATTTTAGTAGGGTTGTGCAGAGTAGCTGTCAAATCAATATGGCTGTGGCATTTCTTGACGAGAATACTCTTTTGTTAATTTTTACGGTTTGAATTAAGAGTAAATATCTAGATGATGATTAAAAAAATTCTTATATTATGATGAATTTACAAGTCGTAGACTATTTCCGATGATAAAAGAGGTCTTCATATACTATACAGTTGGTTTAATGTGAATCCAACGGTAACTTGAGAAAGAAAAAAAAAAAAAAAAGGTTGAAGCTTTTTTTCAAGGAAAAGATAGCTGCTTATTCCTACATAAATGGCCCGTGATGATTTTTAACCCTAACTACACTCATTTCTCAACACATTTACTTTTAGGAAAATTCTAGCAGCACTACAAATATTTTTATGGATTGAAATTCAGATCCTTTAAAATTATGAATGATTGCGATTAATCAAGGTTCAAATCGTGTTAAAAATTTCAGTCCACAATTTATATGCCATACTTTTATATTTGTTCATGTTTTATTGGTAAAGACTAACGGAACTGTTCACTATAAGAAAGATGGTTTTTACCTAGATTTTTTTATTTATGTTGGACATTGATCTATTGCTAGATTTATTTTTTTTATTGCTAGATTCAATTGATGAACTAAATCTAAAATTTTTTTAGCAAGACACAATTTTCTATTAATATCTCCTTAAAAATCTAGCAATTTATTTTTGCTAGACTTTTCTAATCTTGTAATATCTAGTGTAGCAATTTAAAAAAGTCTAGAAATTTATTGTTGCTACATTAGATATTACAAGATTCGAAAAATCTATCAAAAATAACTTGCTAGATTTTTAAGGAGCTATTGATAGAAAATTGAGTCTTGCTAAAAAAATTGCTAGATTTAATGCATCAAATAAATCTAACAATAGAACAATAATCAACATATCAACATAAATAAAAAAAGTCTAGCTATGAAGTCTATGTAAAGACCATCTTTTTTGTAGTGGTTGGAGCTAATTTCAAATTTTACAAAAATAATAGCGATTCAAAGACGCAGTTTGTGAACTCTATTTTTACTTTGCGTTCAATAACTGAACACATATGATGATACATCCTTTCAATGGCTCCGTTTGGATGGTGTGGGAATAAGAAGAATATGGAAAAAATTATTGGAAAATGTGTAACTTCGTGAAGAATTTAGATTGTTTATAATAAATTTGGAAGTAGGAAAAAACTATTCTCTTATTCTTGCACCCATTCAAACGGAGCCAATAAGAAATGCATAGCTAGCGCGGAACCATGTACTGCCTAATTGAGTTACAGAGACAATAGGTGGGTAAACAATAATGAAAATAAAAGCAATAATTTAGGAGCCAAAGCAACGCCTATGAAAGCAAAACAATTAAACTAAATTAAACAAAACAAAAGATAATAACAGAATTTTCACGAGCACTACAAAGTAAAAAAAAAAAAAATTAATTCGAGCAAACATGTCAGTCAGCGATCGTACCAACCCCGTGGCAACGAATTTTTGCCCCATATTTGATTGCAAAGGACTGTAGCAGATCACTAACAGCAGTACACAGGATACCTTCTAGAAAGCGCCAATATGGTATTGATTCCATAAGGGCACGATCATCAAGCGTGAGACTTCCTGATCTACCCCACGAGGTCGCACCCAAATTTGACCATCCCCCAAATTTGAAAACACCAGTAAGTTCTGTTTCTTTTGTGCCACACCACTTGCCTGAAAAGGCAAAATTAGAATCGAGTCCGAAGCTAACATAAAAAGGGAATTAAAAATAAAAGAGAAAAAGAACAGGACAAGATATTGTACCAGAAAATCTCAAACGGATCCCAATAAAAGCCAATGCCCATGACGACTTCTCCATAGAGTTGATAACCACCTATTTATATCATTCATTAAGGAGCAAATTTAGACCGTGCTTTTCAGTTGAACTGAACCAGCCTTAATGCTGTTAGTATCTGCTCTGATCTCCTTTGGATGACAGTACCAAGGAAATTGGGAAACGCAGGAAACATATATCAAAAAAGAAATAGAATTTATCCAAGGAATTTAATCAATAACTCGGTTCATTTTCAATTAGGTAGAAAGCTTGGGACTTATATTGTTTATGGGTTCACTTACTTTACCAGGTGACGCTACCTGCACTTTGAAGGAGTATGCTTTGCCTCGATCAAGCCATTGGTTGAGATTCAATAGGAACTCCTGAAATAATTTAAATTTTACAGTACATAAGCAGATGATAATCAATACAATCTAGAGTGTGGAAAAGAAAAAAAAATACTAAGAAATGCAGCAGACATGCATACCTTTACATTACTGAATTCAAGAGACCTCAGGCTACTATCGAACTTAAATTTAGCCTGCGCAAACAAAGAAATGGTGCATTCAAGAAAATAATTAACATATAAAGAACATGTATGTAAGATGGACATTGCAAGAATGTTATAGCCCTAACAGATTGAAATTACATACGTGCAATAATGATCTGACAGAAGGCACAATTTTCGTCCTGTGGTCACATTCACAAAGGCTGGAAAGGTAGCACTTCATGTCGTCTATTTGATAAACTGTTCTCAAGATTTCCTGATCTATCTGAACAATCTGAAAAACAACGTTCATTCATGAGAAAGATATGATGCAAACAAAAGTGGAAGAAGGAAAGTACAGTAGAAGCAAACCTGGCATTTCAGCATGCTCTCACCGTCCTCAAAAGCTTTTAGCACAGAGTTGTTGCTTAGGGGACCATAGCATGAAGCATGAGCTCTATCAAGAAGTTGAAAGAGAAATCGGAACTGCAACTGGTTGGTAGTGCCAATACACCAGTCCACAATAGAAAGCTTGCGGAGCCAGCTCACCAAAAGTGAGAGGGGTTGACCCCCATTGAATAACACTTGACCGAAGGCATTCACAACCTCCAATTCCTTTAAGATATTGCGTTTTAGTTCAAAGAGAGACTTCAAGGTACCGAGTTGTGCCTCAAAACCAAACAAAGTTGTGAGATATTTTCTGTATTTTTCCTGACCATGTTCCTCCTCTTCACTGGCTGACGGTATTTCATAGAACTCTGTAGAATCCACCAGAAAGTAATCATAAGTACTGTCAAGAGTGATTGAATCCTCCAAGCCTGACTCCGTCACATCTTGTCTAAAAACTCTTTCCTCATCTCGACTGTCTTGTTCAGGTATCAACCAATATTCATTATTACAAATTGAAAGCGCGTGCTCATTCTCCAAATGTACCATATGGGACTCTCGATCTATGAATGTCCTGTCACAGTCATAGCAGAGCCAGTACTTCCATGTCTTATTAAGTCTAAACTGTTTTATCCCTCCCCGCACACTCTCATATCCTGCACCACAGGGGTTCTTCTCACAATGTCTCAGGACATCAGAGATTGCCAACCAAAAGAATGGGCCACTGCCCTCTGTCTCCCCCGTTGCACTCTCACTCAAGGTTGAATCCACGTGACACAAGGTCGGATTGTCCCTCCAAGGTTTGTAATGTAAATTCAAATCGTAGTCAAATTTCTTCACTTCCCTCTCTTCATCGTCAGAATCACATTCAGATTCACTATCTTCTTGATATGACGCTGTTGGGCATAGCTGCAATAAAAATAAACAGCTAACATAAGTCAGTATACAAAAATTATTCTTGCATATTTTACACAAGATGTGTTAACTTATTATGTATCCAGCCATTTAAAAACTATATATGCATTACTTGCAGGAACCCAATACTGAATAACCATGCTGACCTCACCAAGAAAATGAACAACACATCTTACATCTTATGCAATGAGATAATGCACACAAAAACAGAACTAGTCAAAAATCATTTCTTGTATAAGATTACACTCGATCCCCTCTCTCATTTGCATCCCTAAAACCTAGCAAACATATAGTTCGATATATAGAATTTCAGGTCCTGTCTAGTGACAAATATTTGCAGCTCCTGTACATGGGTGGCAGATTATGTAACTGCAACCTCAAGTATGAACAGAATGATTACACACATGTATAATTGAACACGCGGCCTTTAAAAAGAATATTTAGAAAGGTTTTCGAATAAATAACGTTTGACAAAAAAAAAGAAATAACTTATATGTCAAGTTCATAAAAAAAAAGGAGCAAGTCATTTATATTCCCCTATCACCCTATGTACATACCGCAGAAAGATCTTCTACTTTATCAAGTCGACAACATCTCAAGGCAAAATATAATTTCATCTGCATATTTGAGAAGTCAAAACATTAGTCCAAGTTGTTTCATGTTTGCAATACCAGCGGCTGAAAATAAAACAATACTTACAAACAGAATAAAGCAAATACAACATTCCAGAAACTAATTTGCATACCCGTAAAAAAGATCTCATAAAAGAAACAATAAAGACACGACAGTCAAAGGTACAGGCTTCACGGAGCTGAGACTCCAAGCAGTGCACTCTATGGACAAGTTGAAGGTGGTTTCCCTCGACCTACAGTACAGATAAGATGTAGTTAGGTGGACAATGACAGGAAATAAAGGAATTTATACATGATATTGTGAAAGAAAAAAAACTCTGTGTGGAATCTTACAATTGATAGAAATTAAATATTAATTCATCATAATATTTCTTAATTAATAACCCAAAATCATGTATTTCATATAAAATAATAAATTGTAATAAAAACTTATAGTTTTGAAGGGCAGACATGGCATTAGGCGAAAATTTCTGACTTCTTCAATATTCCTTAGTCCAAATTGATGGTTTCTTAAGGACGTTTTTACTCTATTCAATCACTTTTCTTAATGGCAGAAATTATGGAAGGGGTGTCTTTCTTAAAATGACAGAATTTTGTATATATGACTAAGGCTATTGAAGGGACAAAAAATGAATAAATCTGGTCCATTGATTTTCCATCAAAATCAATACACCATTTAATTAAAAATTAATAACCAAACTTGGTTCATATTAAATAATATAGGCCACATTAATTATAATTAATCATATTAATTATAACAACAATCACAAACCTGAAAATAAGATCCAGTGCTGACAAGGACTTTAAGCTTATTGACGACATTCTTCAAGCTGGAAAAGATCTCAGAGGCTTTAGGAGAGATTATTGGAATTGTGGGAATGCATGGTACACGGCACAATGAGAGTATTGATTCCGTGGTGAATTCCCTGTCACCATAGCGCAGAGTTTCTTCCTCAGAGAAATAAAAAATGCTCTCCTTTTGTGACAAGAAACGTGAATCCTTATTTTCACTCTCCCAGTTAACATCGCCATCATCAGAATCTGATTCTCGGTTCGTAGCTTGCTGGACAAACCCGCACATCGGCTCCACAAGTTCAACAAACCAGTCAAGGTCAGCTGCCTCCAACAAACAGAAGGAGATGGGGGTGCGTGCAAGAAGTTGTTGAAGATGCATCGTATAATGTCTGTGAGGACGGTCAACAAAGATGTGCTTGGAAGCCAGGGCAAACATTGTCGTGAGATATCCTTCAGAGACAAATGAAGAGGAAGCCCTCTCATGTTCAGCCAGCAAGATCTGGAATTTTTCTGCCAACACAACCAAAAGACTTTTCCTCTTAGGGTCATCTGAATAATGCCAATTCAAGGAGTTAAGCCGATCAGTGCAAGAGCACATGTCTACCATAGTAACATGCTGGTATTCGAGACACATTGTTGAAAGTATGTCCAGAGCAGCCTCAACAACAATTGGTTTCCAGACCATCTTACGGAGAGCATCAGCACACTGCTGCTCCTCGGCTAAACTGTGCTGTTGGGCTGGCCAGGCAACAGGATGAATATCTGGAAAGTGTTCACATTTCAGGTGGATGATGAGTGACTCCTCGTTCTGGAACAAACACAAGCAATCCGGGTCGGGACAGAAATACGTTTCCCATGTACCATAAAGCTCATAAAATGTTATAGCATCTACAAGGAAATCCGCCAGCCGTGGCTGCTTAACCTCACGTGCGAAGTTGGTAATATGAGAGACAGAATCAGTAAGGAATTTCAGCTTATCTGTAGCAACAGATGAGGAACTTAATTAATGGTGACTACGAGTTATGGCTGATAATTATTAATTGAAGATTGGTAATATCAGCTTTATGAACGAACAAAATTGTATAAAAATAAACAGATTATTTAGGTTGGCACCTGACTCTCTTAAATAAGGATATGATATGTTGTACCAGGTACCATTAACTTTATTATTACTTTTCGACATCATCCTGCCTTCAAACTAACGACAAAACTAAATACCTTTCAAGTGAATTTAAGTTTGTACATTAATATATCCCAAGCTACTTGAAAAATTAATCAAAAAATGCATAATTCGATGTCTACAGAGTATGATATAACATAAACAAAATCAATACATGTGTCGTCCAGGGAATCCCAGAAGTCGGTGGCCTCTCCTGTCATATCATATCGGCTGTACTCGCCAATATGTATAACCGCATAGTAAGGGTCCGTCTCCATCGCTGCTTTTTTTTTTCAATCACCGCCTCTTCCCTTCTCGTTCTCTTTCTCTTCTCTCTCTCTCTCTCTCCCGCTTCCCTCTTCTCTCGCGGAGTCGAATTGATTTAAAACGGGTCTGATAGGGACTGCTTCGGAGACGGTGTACTGGAGCAGTCTTCCTAGAGCAACCGACGATATAACTTCTCAAATCTTCTCTATTTAGATAGTCTGTAATAAAATTGGAATAATCTCTAATCACGTTCAATAGAGATATTACCTTTTTTATTAATTTAGATTATTCTTTACTTAAAATACATCACTCTTTATATCCTTTGACCGAATTACCCTTTTTAAAAATAGTTCGTCTCCTTATTTATTTTTTTTTTAAAATAGTACCCAAAGAAGGGCACCTGCATCCTATTAATAAGTGATGAGAGGATTTTATACTTATATTTTGGTAGAATTTTGTCTCCAAACTAAACCAATTTGACTTGAGTTAGGTTAATTAGGGTTATTTTAATTAGGATTTGTGTCAAGAATGAGTTACTACCATAATTCCTACTTTAATGTAGATTTTGGACAAAAACATGACTTGGATGAATCAATAATGATGTAGAGCTTGTTGTAAGCTTTCCAACGGTTCTTGAATCACCTCAATCGGAATCCGGGTGAAGGAGATATGGGCAAAATACTGACAGGACGCAGTGCTGAAATTTCTGGAACGGACCGTTCCAAATCAGAACGGTCCGCCCCAGTCGAAACTGCCAGAAACAGCAGGATTGCCCGTTCTAGATGATTGGGATGACCCGTCCCATATTAGAACGGTCCGCCCCAACAGAAACCGCCAGAGTTTCCAGAAATAGTCCAGAGTTGCCAAATTTAGAGTTATATTATGTCATGGCGGTTCTAATCTATCTCTGGCACTTCTAGAACGTGCCTTATGCTATTTCCATCATCTCTACACATATCTAATGCCTATTTAAGCATAGTTTGAGGAGATTTTTGAGATATACAAGAGAGAAGTTCAATTCCAGATCCAAGTTAAGGTTAGATATAGTTCTATTTGAGAGAAAAGTCTCAGGTCAAGATCGTGGCAGCGCCGAATCGACTGGTTTGTGGCAGAAACAAGACGTTTCGATAGAAGGCTTCGACCTACAAGAGAAAGCAAGGACATATTGGGTTTTATTCTTCCTTTATTTCCTATTTCTCTTTGTTTTGCATGATGTCTTTTAGTTGTTGAGTTGATCGTTCTAGGGCTATGGTTGTAAACCTTTCTACTTAGTTGCTTGTTTTGTTTGAATACTTGTTTATTTGCTAAGTTAAGTTGCGTTTATGATTTCTGCAATTTTATTCTATCTTTTTGTTGCAACTTGTTACTGTTTGAATCTGATTATTGCGTTAAACAAAGGCCTAGTTTAATTGTCAAAGTAAAGTCAATCTGCAATAACAAGCAAACACTTAGATCAATTAGGTAGGCGATATCCGAAAGGATTTAACCAAACTTCAAGTAATTAGAAGTTTTACTCAACAAACCGAGAGGTTGAGAGTTTACCAAGACCCAGAAATCAATTAGAAACACCTAAACCAAGAAACGAGAGTTGAAATTTAGGAGTTTTTAGGATATATCAAACAGAACCCCACAACTTGACCTGAACGAGAGTTAGAGCGCAAGTCTGTAGGTTAGGTTTGGTCCAATTCACGTAAAAATACTCAGCAAATAACTAAGTAGGATGACAAAACAAGTATCAACCATTGGAACGGACCGTTCCAAGGTCAGGACGAACCGCCCGAAAGGGGGCGTCTGACTTAGACCGGCCAGTTCCAATCGTTGACAGAGGCTGAAACGGACCGTTCCAGAGATGGAACGGACCGTTCCAACTTTGACAGAGGTAGAATCGTTTGGAACCAGAAATCCTAGAATTATTTGACCTGCTGATTTTATCTTGTTTAGTTCTTGCTTTAGTCTTAATATTAGATCTAGGATTTGTATTCACCTTCAACCTTTAATCCACAAAAGAAAATTGAACTCGTCTAGCTAGTTTAGTAAAGTAAAAGACCGATATTCCAACACCGTCCCTGTGGATTCGACCTTCGAGCTGTTCTGCAAACGATTAGATCGGTAAACGAGGTTTATTTATTTTGAGACTTGGTTCTACACCCGATCAATAAGCATGCCAGAGTTGATACAGAGTACAAGTCACTAAGTGACTCAAAACAAAAAACCCACCAACAGTATTAAACCAACATACCAAACAGATCTAAACAAACATACACAAAAGTTTACAGCAAAAACAATAAGAGAGTTGTTGCCAGAATGCCACCACTAAGCTATTCAGTCCAACAAATCCTCATCCTCCTCCGCAACTGGCTCTCCACCTTGTTGCTGTAAAGTTTGCTCCAAATCTGTTTTCTGACCTGTCCAATAGTAATAGAGACTCAATACAGAAACATATAAACTAGAGGTATGATACCTTGCAACAGTCCCTTGTTGCTCAAAGATAATTCTATTTCTAATTCTCCAGATTGACCACATAAATGCAGCCAAGACCGTCTTGAAAAAAAATTGATGTTCCTTATGTATTGAGCAACCCAAGTTCCAGATATTGCATAACGTCTTTCCCTGTACTACTATTCCTTTAGTATTACATCTATTGAACGTATCCCAAAAAGTGAACCCTACTGGACAGTGAAGGAATAAGTGATCTACTGACTCTTCTTGACCACAAAAACAGCAATTATTTGCCCCTCCCCAACCTCTACGAATGAGATTATCTAAAGTTAGAATCTTGTTATCTAAAGCCATCCACAAAAATAACTTTATTTTTAAGAAAATTTTTAGTGGCCAAACTGAGTCCTTCTTATTAAAACTAACTCCTCCTGAGCTGAGAAACTGGTACATTGATCTAACAGTAAAGCTGTCCGAATTATTCCAATGCCAAACTATGTTATCCTCCTCCTCATTAAAAGAGTACTGCCCAAAAAAATAAGATAGTTTAATCTTCTCTTCTCTCATAGCATTAGTAACTCCTCTTTTAAGATATAAATTAATGTTATCCCTATTCCAAACCCCAAACTCTAGCTACAGAAATCTGAGTTTGTTTTGTTTTTGCAAATGTCTCAGTATATTGCCTTGCTAATATTGGACCTTCATTATCTAACGATGCCAAAACAAGGTGTTTCACTTTCACATCATTGTGCCCTATGCCCCTATGATTCACATCGTAAAATACATTAATTGCTCCATGCCAACATTATTCACCAAACAAAGTTAGTTGCAGACTTGGAGTGGATAAAGAAATATTTCGGTTACCAACATTTGCATTATTTTGAATTTTTGATGTCCTTATTTCTTTAAACGATTCCTGGAAACGGATTATTATGAAATTCATGCTTTTCTTCATTATGAATCATTTCATTTCATGCGTATAATTATGTCATAATTCTTTTAGTTACATGAATTTTGTTTACTGGATATAGGCTCCGTTTGGATAGGTGTGGGAAGAAAGGAAGAAGGGAAGAAGTATTGGAAAGTGTGTAACTTTATGAAGAGTTTGGATTGTTTATAATTTTTTTTCTTCCTTCTTTCTTCTTCTTCTTCCTCCTTCCTATATCCAAACGGTGTAATGTGCTTTAATGACTGCCTTTGAGATAGGAGGTTGGACATTTTTAATTTGATTCATTGCCGTTGCTCAACATATATCGGTTGAAACATTTGCTCAATAAATTTATTTAATTCTTCTTGTTCAAAAATTTTGATTAATTTTTCCTAACTCTGACATCGGTGAAGGAGATGAAACGTTTTTGGCAAGAGAAAGGGGCAAATTGGTGAGCGTCGTTAAAAATTGATATTTTTTCTAATAAAAAATTATTAAAATTTTAAAACTAATACAAGGGTTATATCTATAGTAAATCGGATTAATGGGGTTATTTCTGACTTTTAAATTATAGGGGTTAGATACTTATATCCAAATGGAGAAGAGATATGAGGGGATTATATCCAATTTTACCCTGACGGCAGACGATATTACCCTCTAAAGTGTCCATATACTTTTTTAATTTTTGGAATAGCGGCACAGCGTACATCTGTTAAATTCGGTACGTCAATAGGTGAATTATCAATCAAACATACTTGTGTTTAGATCGATACTGACACCTCGAAACCCATAATGTTCAAAGGAAAATAAGATTGTCATCAGCTGCGTGGTATGTGCAAATGCTATTGCAGATGTACAAGTTCATTACGGAGAGAAAAGTGTGTTTGTCACTTGTCAAAATTTAATTAATTAGCATCTGTCTTTATTAACTTAAAGTCTGTATTGCTTTTAATGGGAACCGAGTAAAGTAGTGAAATGGTTGATCAGGGGCATTTTCGAAAGTCGAGTAATAAGCAACTTTAAATTGGTGTCATGAAAGTGAAAAAAATAACCATAGACGTTATCTAATCGACTTAAATTGGTGTTGTCAAAATTAATTAATAGCACAAACAAAAGGAAGCGTTGGCAATGAAACTTGAGCTACGGCCAAGGCAGGTTGAGGACTGGTTTTGAAAACAGCCGTGTCATCTGTATGCGCTGCTGCTGCTGCTGCCAGGCAGCAGCCTCCACTTTGTCACCATTCAATCCACGCCGCCCCTTGATGCATTTTAATCAGGAATAACTAACTGGATTTTATTTGTCATTTTTAGTGAAGCAAATCCTTGTAAACGAAAGAAGAGAAAAAGGAGGTTGGAATGCTGAAAGCTTACTTTGAGATGGAACTCATATGTTTACAGTTTAATTGCTGCCTTTTTAATTGAAAACGAAGTTCGACAGCTGCGAACTCTGATTGGTTTCAGCTTTTTAATCCATGACACAACTGCTGAATTACACAAATGAAGGTATGAAGCATTTTGTTCGGTGTATATTTTGGACTAAAAAACGGTTCCGAAATGCTTCAGGTTTGGCCTGAATTTTGTAGTTCTGAATTTCGCGGAATCGTATCCTCTGCCAACTTTTTGTCTGAACAGTTATATTATGATCTAACGGTGCGCACAGTGAAAGGAGAAAAGCGCTCTCTCGACCCCTGCCCAGAGCTGCCCGTATTTCCGCGCGCTTCGTCTCTTCTGTACAGCCGAAAGAAAAAGAGAGAAAGAAAGAAAACAGTTGAGAGAGACGAGTTCATTTATTTTGTTAACGAGTCCGTATATTGACGGGTCAAGATCCGATAGCGATACAGGCCATAGCAACTCTTAAAGCGGAGCTCTTTAGCATCGTGGTGGAGAGAGGAATCCCGTGGCGGGGCTAGTTTGAATTGCGTCAATCTAGGTTGGTGGGAACACCAAGTGATGGTATGGCGATACACGTCAGTTGCTAGTTGGTACTGATGTCACTTGGAGGAATGCAATTATACCAGAAAAAGGGGCCTTGATTTGGCATCTCGAGAGTGCCATTGGTCCAATTTGTTTAATTTTGGTGATGGCAAAGTATAGGATACATCTCAGCGGTACAAAGGAGGAGTTTGGTCGAATATAGTTTGAGCTTTAAGATCATGCTTTGCCTCAGTGCATATTACTTATTAAAGACTTTGTTATTTAACTCGTTTCTGTATGACTCTTGCGCAACATTTATTCACTGATTCTTATTTCTAGGTCTAATTTTTTTAAAAAATATCATTAATATTTTGAAGGCAGAAGTCTCCTGGCCGGCATTATGCTAGTAGTATGAAGCAGTATGACTTATTACTGATACACCCTCTATTGCGTGTCTGCATAGTTGTGCAAAACATGAATACACAATGGATTCGCTAAATGGATACTGTATACAAAACTTAATTTAGCGGTATATAATATACTCTACATGGTAAATCAAATGCTATTTCGATGAGCTTATAAGTCGTGTGACAATTTCAATGAACATTGGCTTCATTCCATTGAATATAAAACAGTCAAGGCAATCAATAATGCTGATTTCAATGGCACTCAAATTTTGCACATAAATCCAGTGAACATATGCTTCACTGGATTCTTACTTTTAAAGGTGCTTTTGTGCATAATTCCAACTAGTTGTCAGATTCTTGCCCTTGAATATTTGGGAATGTGCAAGTCAGTTGCAACAGTGGTGGATTTCTTTATTTTAATTTAATAGAGCATGGATGTTTGTATAAATTGGTACTGAAATTAGCTTGGTATAGGATGGTACTGTTATTAATACCTGGTACATTACAATTATAGGACTTGTTTTTTGGCATTTACAATTATATCTAAACCTTAACAACTCCCTCTAACAAACCAAAAATTGACCTTTGGTTGTGTCTCTATTAATTGTAGTATCCATTTCTTCTATATCTTCAGTTTTAGTATCCTCAAACAGCCCACCAGATACATCGACCATTGCCTCCTCAAGTGCCAGCACAGCTTAGCTCTCAAACCTCAAATCAGTCTACATATTCACAATCAAATTATACACATTGATTAACAATTTCACAGTGATATGAGTATGAGATTTTGTTGGACAATTTCAGTCCTCTACAGACCCTTCTCAATTTCAGTCATATACTGAGCAATTTCTACTAGCAATTGTTGCAAACTTGCAATTCCACATATAATCACGATCTGTTTCTAATTGTTGCAACAGTTTGAGCATTAAGAACAGTTTGAGTATAAAGACCTGAGCAATTTGGTCCTGATGGAAAGGAGAATTAGAATAGGTGTGTTGAGTTTTTTACCTTTCTGCGGAGACCTAACAATCTCTGTCGTTTTCAAGACATTTCGATCAAAATGAAAAGTACTTTTTTAAAATACTTCTTCCGTCAAGACTAAAACTGACGTACTATTTTGCTTCGATTGAGATTTGGGAAATTAACACCGTGAAATTCACAAAAACATGTGATTAATCATTCATTATGTGTGAAGACTGAAGAGTCATGCAATAAATGCCACGTTGGAATAAAATACGATTATGTATTCCGAAGTTATCGTTAAAAAGAGTGATATTACATGCATTTTTTTTCAGACTTAGATGATGGGGACGAAATTATTAAATCTGCGCTATTGTTATATTCTTATGAGTTTATTAAGTTTCAACTAAAAGATGAGGAAATTGATAATGCTTCTAAAATTTCAAAAAATTATGTAATGTGAAAAGTTTTTCCAAATATTATTATTCTCCAACTCATCAGATCTAATATGGATAGCTATATATCATATCAACCGCATTATACAATGCATTAATTTTTGTATCGACACTTTTATCCGATTTGAAAGGCTTTGTAATTGACCATATTTCTTAAACAAACTCCAAACTCGAATCACGCATTAACACACCATATCCAATTTTCCAAGAATTGTATTTGACAGATGCATCACAATTAATTATGCAATCTTTATCTTTAAATCCTTTGAAAAAAAAACAAAAAAGATATTGTATCATGCAACTTGTTCTTCCCGATTAACTTGTTCATATATAATTTCTCTTTTGTGATAATTTTGTGATAACCCTCAGCTGAAGGATGGAGAACGAGTGCTTCATCCCACAGGTGATGCAATAGCAATAATATACATAGCATCGATCCTATAACAATTAGATTATAAGTTTTGCTAATTATTTTCCATTTCACTATTTGTAAAAGAGAATTATATGGATGTAGTGGGAGGGTTGGTGAGAACATGAAATACAATTGGACGTACAAAAAATTAGGTAGTAAGAGAAAAATAATGGTGTAATCTAGTTTTTATGTTGCACACTGTATTAACAATAATAAAAAAATTGACTTAAAAAAAACGTAATTATTTATTGATTTATTGAATAAATATGTTACTTATTAGAAGTTACTAAATCTTTTTCATATATAATATATATTATTAGAAATACTAGATTCAATATATGAGAAGGATGAAGTCTGTCCAAAACAATCGTTTTAACGTTTTAAATTTTGAACAACCCATTCAGACCATTCAATTTGTGGGCGTGTTTGGGAAGGGAGAGGAACAACTAGTTCATGAACAACCTCTCTTCGCACGAACCAAACGCATTGTCAAAAGTTACGAACAGAAAACTAGCCCTTTATTCCCAATTCCATCTTTTTGGGCGAATAAGGACAGCGAACAAGGACTGGGCTGTCCCTTGTTCTTATCCTTTGTCCTTTGTCCCTAGGTTTTATCAAACACACCCATCGAAAACTTAAAAAAAAAACACACATACACATAATGTAATAATGCACTCTTCCCCGGTACGTACAATTGAACAATATTACATCATATGTCAGTAAGATTAACAATACCGGGTTTTGGTACCACTATAGAGTTTCAGTCGCTACGAGGAAGATTTCCTTTTATTCCTCTTATTATATATGTTCTTTTTTCTTTGGCAGTTGTTCGTGAGATATGAGCAATAACATATAAAACAAGTGAAAAAAAAGGGGGAAATAAGAATTGTACGAAAAGAAAACATTCCAGACCTACGGAAAATATTACGGTGGTCTAGAGAACCTAGCAAAACTTAGCATTACATAAGCATGGTCCCTCATAATCCATGCTAACTAAGACTTAGTCATCCAGAATCCAAGAACGCTTCTCACTATTGGCGCAAAGAATTGCAGCTTGCAAGACACACATGATGGATGGATGGATCGTGGCAATTGGCATGTAAACCACCTGTAATAATGCAACCTAGAACTAACCAGCATTGTGCTTATATGCTGATCAGACGCCATCTCTCTCTTTTCACACACAGGAAAAGTGATGTTGGTCGCCTATCTATTAAATATTTTAATTTATGCCTAAAATAATTTGAGGGATCCTCTCTCCTTTGATGGTTTAGCATATACACTTGTGAGGGGGAAAAAATATAAATATGATTAATATTAGTTTTTTTATCATGAATGCTTAGTTAATTTGCATATGTGATTTCTTTTTTTTTTTTTTTAAGGTAAACAGCCTGTAGGAATGCAGATGTGGTTTCTACATTATCAGAATACCAATCAAGTCCCCCCCCCCCCACACACACACATAACAACCTATTAAAATTTATAATTTATCAATTATCTTTGATGTGTTATTAAAGTGCACTGCATTTTTTCCCCCTATAATAAACACTAGCAAATGAAAAGAAAACATTAAGTCATTAATTATTGCCTACATGTGATTCTTATTTGACTATAAGTTATTGCAAGATTGTATTGTACTGGTATAAATAAATTTAGTGCGTTTCTTATTTTGAACACATTTTCTTTCCATCTCTAAATTGGAATAAAGAAAAAGAAAGATCAAAAGAAGAATTCTACTGGAACAGGTAAAAAAGGAAGTCCCCAAAGCATTAGGACTTCTTTTTTTTTTTTGAAAATCAAGCATTAGGATTTAGGACATAGATTGTATTCCAAACGTACGTAATAAATTCAACTTTGTCAACAAATCCGCTCAGGCGCTCAAACTGAATGAAATTGGTTGCATTATATAACTAATTATGAATTATATCTCCATCACTCAAGAGGTACCTAACCCACCTCACCTAGGTATATGCCGCAAATCAAAGAAAGCCCTTCCACTGTAGTCAGGGACGGATCTAAGTTCAAGATAAGGGTATCAATGTCACCCCTATTTTTTAAATAATGTTATTAAAGATGAATATTGATTGTTAAAAAATACAAATTTATTACATATATAATCTATTTGAACCCCATAAATATTTATGTTATTTTTCATTGTTGAACCCCATACATATTTTTTTTATGCAATTGGTTTTTTTGGAAAGATTAGTAGAGGTGGAAAAAAATCATGATCGTGATTTGCTTGAGATCAATTCAATTTTTTCGAAATTGACTCATTTGATTTTGGCTCGTAATTAATTTGACTCATTCGAATTTTACTTGAAAGAACTAGATATGTAATTTTATTATCTTTATTTGTAACATTCAATATTTAATTTGATATATAATATATTTATTTTGAGTAATGCTAGAATCAAATATATAAGACATCGAATATGATCCAGATGTCAACCATAAAAATTTCAAACGACTGATTCAAACCGCTCAATATAATCTCTATATTCAAATATTCTTGAAAATAAAATTTTATATATATTTTTTTTTTTAATTTTCTAACTATTTTTTTCGAATTTTTAAAATTGGAGAGTTCATAATTTTTAGATTGAGTATATTAAAAAATTTGAAAAAATAGGAAAAAATTTGAAAAAATATAAAATTTGGTCTCTATGGAGATTTTATAACTTAGAACAATTTGAGCAGTTTGGATCGATCATTCTAATCTTAAAATTTAAATTTTATCATGTTGGACAAGTGTATGTGCCTATATGTTTGACACTAGCCACTCCCATTTATTTTTTAATATAAATACTAACTTTTTTCAAAGTATCATAATAAAATATTATTATTTTATATATATAAATAATCTAGAAGATAATAAATATTAATTAGTTTGTAATTTTCTTGCTTATATATAAAAAGTATAATAATCGATGGCGCATAGCTAGGTTCGATTGCGGCTTGTGTTCAAAAAACTCGATTCAACATAATTCAATGCATTTCAAATCAAGCCTTGGTCATGTTAGCTCTCTCAACCTCGACTTGTATTGCTAGCCCTAAAAATTAGTAAACCCCATTATAAAATTTTTTGGCTCCGTCACAGAGAAAGGAACTCTTTCATAATTAGAAGTATATATATCAACCCGCTGCATAAATACATTGTTCTGGCTACAGAGATTGTACCAACAAATTAAGGCATGTTGTAAGCTCTAACAAAGGCATGTTATAAACCATGGTTCTTCCATCCTTTATTCTTGACAGTATTTTTCAGTGCACGAGTGTAACTGTGTAAGTAGTCACTTTCTGTTCAATAAATGCAGCTCTCTATGACATGAAACCAAAATCCCACAAGGATAATTTTTACTGTTCTATATTGAAAATGATGGTTTTCTATAATTAGATTAATTATAATAATTATCATCAAGGCATTTTTCAGAAATAATCATGTATAAACACAGCATATGTAAGTATGTAAACTTTTCTTTAAAACAAATAAATTCTTATCCAATACGTCTACAGCTTTCGTGCTGAACCTAAATATGTTTGCATACACAAGTATGACAATGTTTTCTAAAATAAAATCGAATAAAGTTGAAAAAATAATAAAAAGGATAAATTGATTTACTATTAAACATATAGACAGTCTGAGTATCATGCATCAAAATCGTAAATTTTAGATCGCTAATTCTTTCAGACTTAAAAAAGTTCTCATGTGAAATGATTTTACTAACCTGAAAGGGGATTAAGAAAAATAGTGCAAAAGAAGACGCTAATGGATGGATCTTTTGTATAAGGTGTGTACTGAACCAAAAAATTATCTAAAGCAAAAACCAATTTTGTAGATTCGGAGAGACCAACCTGAGTAGCGCTGACCGAAAAATTTATAACTCATATTACTGTTAACTCGAATTTCGATAATAACAGTATAAAATTCGAAATTTTAAAAATAACGTCGCTGGATCGTCATCCGGATTGACGAAATCGCAAAACCCTTGGATCGTCATCCGAAATGACGACCCAGGCTTGGATCGTCAACTGGGATGACGACCCAAGCTTGGATCGTCATTCCAATTGACGACCAAATATTTTAAGATCAAATTATGAAACTTTTATATCAAACTTCTATTATAAAAATATGTAAAAATGTGTAAGTATATAATTAAATTATACAGGTTAAATACAAAATATTATATGTGTATAATACTTATTTATATATATTATGTATTATATATTTTATATATTAAATAATATTAATATCTACATTTAATGTATAACAAATTTTTTTTATTGGACTATATTGTAAAAATAATAATTTTAGGGTCATTGGCGAATAAATTCAATAAAATATATTTAATTTTTTCGCCGATGACCCTAAAATTATTATTTTTACAATATAGTCCAATAAAATTTTTTTATTATGCATTAAATGTTAATATAAATAAATATAATTTATATTGTGACATGTGTATTACTATCATTCATATTTAATTTTACATGTACATATTTATATGTATATTTAATGTATATAAAAAATTTTATATATATACCAAAAAATGTATAACAAAAAAATCTTATATATATATATATATATTTATATATATATGTATATATATATATATATATATATATATATATATATAGAATAACTAATATGCACTGCGATGCATATGTGGTTTTATGCACCGGAACTCTGACCGTTTGATGGATGCAGATGTTATGTTATTCCTGCGCTCTATTATTGTGTTCCGCCTCTCTTAACCCAAAACCCAGGAAAGAGAAAATAAAAGATTCTTTCGTCTACTTCTCTCTCGTCTCTCTCACCTCCAGGAAAGAAAATTGAAGAGACAAATCAAAGAGAGAGACCGATCCTCCCCTCCCTTCTCTACTTCTTCTCTCCATCAACGTAGATCCATACTCTCCTTTGAATCTCTTCGGCAAATCCTAGATTGAGGCTCGATCGTGCCTCTCCGTTGCTGACATTCGACAAATCCTAGATCTCCAAGCTTCGACAAATTAGAGTGGTAATCTTCTCTCCCCTTTCTTGGTTTATTTGATTTAGAGCGTAGCACATAGGAACGGGTTGTACCAGTGGTTTATTTGATTTAGATTGCATAAGTGGGTTGCGTCATGTTAATTTAAGGAGACTAGCTGCAAGAGTCTCATCAATTACCGAATCATTTCAAGTGTAACCTTCATTAACCAATTAATTGATTGTGTCTATTTTTTTTATGTAATGTATATAGCCTAGGTTATCAATACAAAATTGAAAAGCTATCAATTTTAGAAATGAGCAAAGTGTGGTATGATGCTAAATAAAAGATATATACCAGTTTCAGCAAAATTGAAAAGCTGACAGTCACTGCTATACTAGTTGCTGGCCTAGGCTTGTGCAACAGAATCACTAAGGCTGTGAACTCTTTTTTTTTTAGGATTATTAACGAGCAGTCAAAATAACAAAAAGTTGAAGCAATGGATGGTAATTGGGTGGGTCGTCTCCTCAGTGTCCAGATTGTGATAATCAAGCAATAGATGGCAATTGACGAAATAGCTTGCAATTATTATTTTTTTTATTGTTGTAATTTTCAAATGAAGAATGCTTGTAATTTCTGGATATCTTCATGGAAATTTATTCTGGATATCTTTGTTTGTCTAAATTTAAATATTTGTGATTTGGAATTTAAATATTTTAATTGTAAATCTTAAATTTAGGAGATTTACTTAACAATATTGGTTGATCTTAAACTGTACCATCTTAAATTTCCTGTATTTACTTCTGTTATGCATTGACTTTTGTAAAATGAAAAATTGCAAATCCTATATAGTGTTCCATGCTATGCAACATGAACACTGCTGCTGCTTACAAACGAAAAAAATAATATGTTGCTTACAAAGACTTTTAGACTTGATTCAAATAATATGTTGTTACAACTTGGCTTGTTACATGAACATTGCTGTAGCTTACAAACGAAAAAAATAATGCCCGTTGACTAAGACACATAGATAGTAGAAACCATATTCCTCATCAGGTGATTTGAACTCTTTGCCAACATGAATCTCAATACTTTCTAGTTTCCTACTCTCTTCTTCAATCACCTTCTCCAAATCAATATAAGGGTCATTGATCTGTCACAATTTAAGACATAGAAAATATAGTTACCAATTGTTCAATTGCTTATTTCAATAGAACTATATTTCATAAATAAGTGGGAAAATTACCTCCACCCGTGCAAATCTAGTGTCATCATTATCAGATCCTGCAACATGCTCATTCTCACTCATGTCTCTCTTTTGACGCAAATTCAGATTTATTAAAATCAGTCAGTCAAAAAAAATATATCAATTGAAAGGCATTAGATGAATAGTTTAAATACTTCTTTCATGTGCAGGTACTTGAAGAGATGTATCTTTATGCACCTCTGATGTATCTTATTCCCAATAATTCACACTCGCCTCTATACCAATAATTTACAAATAAGGTCTTTTATTATAAATTTATAACAACATATGTCTTATGCACTTCTGATGTTAAATGTTGTAAAAAAAAACTAATGGATGGAAAATTGTTGATAATATCGACAATTCCCTAAATTACTTACACGTACTGTGCTAGAAAACAAAATTGATGGAATTTAATGCAAGTCAACAAATGTTGTCGTTAATTCAAGTGACTTGCGATCGTTGATTTTTTGTGAAATGTTCTGGTATTGTGTGTGAGAGAGAAAGGGACGAACCTGAACTAGGGTTTTCTCAGAGAGAGATGCTCTTGGTATTCTCGCGGTGCTCAGAAAGAAAGAGGTGATTGTGACGAAGAGAGAATGCGAGTGTGACGAATGGAAATTGAGTCGGAGTCGAGGAGCAAAAGAGGCGAGGGAGAAGACTTGGAGGTGCTACGTCACTGGAGGCGGAGAAGACATTTTAGAATTTTTGGCTTTTCGAAACTTAGAGGTGCTAGTCACCGGATTCGGAGTAGAGTTAGGGTTTTCTTAACTCTCGATTTCTTTCATGGAGGTGTTAGTGCGACAGATGAGAGAGGAAATAGAAGAAAGAGAGAGTCGGAGCATAACAGAAAAGGTATAGTGTATCGTTTCGATCCAGCGACACAGATCTGCACGGATCTTGATGTGGATCGAACGATCTGAATTCCGGTGCATAAAATTAGATATGCATCGGAGTGCATATTAGTTATTCTCTCTCTATATATATATTTATATTAACATTTAATGTATAACCAAAAAAATTTATTGGACTATATTGTAAAAATTAATAATTTTAGGGTCATCGGCGAAAAAATTAAATATATTTTTATTGAATTTATTCGCCAATGATCCTAAAATTATTATTTTTATAATATAGTCCAATAAAAAAATTTGTTATACAATAAATGTAGATATTAATATTATTTAATATATAAAATATATAATACATAATATATATAAATAAGTATTATACACACAAATAATATTGTGTGTTTAGCATGTATAACTTAATTATATACTTATATTTTTATAATAGATGTTTAATTATGTTTAATTTCTAATCACAAATTATATATTTTGTAATAATAAAAATTTTAGGGGCTAAAAAGTAAATTTCACAATAAAAAATATAAATCAATTTTTTTGTTTGGATCATTTTGCCAACATATTTTTACATATTTTTATAATAGAAGTTTCGTATAAAAGTTTCATAATTTAATCATAAACGTTTGGTCGTCAATTGGAATGACGATTCAAGCTTGGGTCGTCATCTCAGTTGACGATCCAAGCTTGGGCCGTCATTTCGGATGACGATCCAAGGGTTTTGCGATTTCGTCAATCCAGATGACGATCCAACGATGTTATTTTTAAAATTTCAAATTTTTAACTGTTATTATCGAAATTCGAGTGAACAGTAATGTTAGTTATAATTTTTTCGGTAGCACTGACGATGTGTTTTTCCGATCGCAAGAGAGACACGGCTTCAGATCGCAAGAGGTATGATTTTTTTTTCAATTTATTTCAGTTTGTAAAGGTATATAGGCTAAGTGCGCTATCAAACGTGGATATTTTAGTTCGGTTGAAATTTCACATTTACTTACTTAAAGTTTATTTTTCATGCAAAAATAGAGGAATTTCTAGCGTTTTCAATTCAGAGAGGAAAAAAAATCGGTTATTATTTTTTTAATGCAAGAAATATGGTACAATTTACAGAAGGCGCTCTCTATATTAATTAAAAATGAAAAAAAATATCTTCATATTGCATAAAAGAAAATATCTAGAATTCTGTATTTATCTCTTTAAATTCTAATAAAATATCTCCATATTGCATAAAAGAAAATATGCATAACTGTACTTGAGGATTATACAAGATATATAATGAGAAAAGTGTGAAACTAGTACGGCACCGTATTCCATTATTTAATCCAAGAATATTTTTCAATCATGCCTCCATTTCATTGGTACAGAAGAAGATTAGAATGGACAAGAGGGAGGAAAGTAAGGTGCGTTGAGAGATAGAGCGCGTGCACATCGGAGCATTCAGAGTTGATACACTAAAAGGTGCGTTGAGGAAAGTAAGTGTTTTATCAGAAGGGTATTTTAGTCCAAAAAAAGTATTTTACCAGTATAGGGAGTGTTAAAATCACTACCTGAGAGTTGGAGAGAGACTTAATTAGAGGGGTACTATCGAAAAAAAAAGGTATGACGATGCGTAAGTTATGCATCCTAAAGAGGGGCAATAAATTAGACAGTCTTAAGACATCTTACGCCTCAAATGTTTGGTGACTATGCATCTTACGCCTCAAATTAGACAGTCTTATGCATCTTACGCATTTTTAAGTCACAAACAAACGGATCTTGGTTCAGATCGATACCACATTGCGTATAACCAATACTATTATATATTTTGAATGACTGTGATGTAACATTCCTTACAAATTCAAAAACAGCATAAGCATAGAGGAACATGTGTCATACCGATGAGTGACGTGTTCGTCTAAAGTTATTTTCTTATCTCGCATCAATGATGCTTACAAATTTCAATCAACTCTTCAAATTAAAAAAAAATTTCCTTAATTCAAATTGACAGCCACTGTCAACGTTGAAACAATTCTAAAAAGGAAAATAAAATTAGATTTATACAACTCTAGAATTTTGAAAATTAGAAAGTTATTTCTTTTAAATATACCACTCCAAATTTCATTAAATAAGAATTGCCACTTACATATCAATCTTCATACATAATTTTTTTAAATTGACAAAAATACCCTTCTCAGGTTTAAAAAATTTTAAATAGAAAATTTTGAAAATTCAAAATTTAAAGTTTGAAAAATTTAGGAATTTACAATTCAAATTTTTTTTATTTCGAAATTTTCAAGATTTAGAATTTTAAAATTTAAAAACATAATTTTTTTTCAATTTTTCTAATGTTCAAAATTAACAATTCAAAATTTTAAAATTTGAAATTTCACATGTCAAAATTTCAAATTTCGAATATTTAGAATTTTGAAATTTCAAAATTGAAAAACTCAAATTTTAAAACTTTCAAAATAAAAAAATTAAAATTTTCAGAATTACAAAGTTCAAAATTTTGAAAATTTGTCATGCTTAATTGTAACTTTGAAATTTAAGAAGAGAGGATATCTTAGAACACTTATGTATTGAAATGTGTGTAGAAGTGACGAATTTCTATGTTAATTAGATTTGAAGAGACATTTTTAAAGATATATCATATTTTGTCATTTATCATCCAAATCTATTGTTTTAATTCAAATTATGTAGGGTGAATTGTATGCTTGAATTGCTTACCAGAAAATAGGTGCTCCATGAATCAAATATTCATTTGATGAGATAGGCTAAATTAGACTCCAGCACATAGAGGGCATATGTGCTCCAGTGGTTTAACCGTCCGATCGAGAGGTTAGGTGTAATTTTGTGGTCTGGACTCTGGATTTAGGCGCTGAAGGAACAAAATTGACTCCGCATTTTTATTTTTCCGTCTGTTTGTTTCCTTCCTTCCCCATCTAGTCTCTCGAACCTTGCTCCCTCCTCCGATAGAAAAAATAATAGCTCTCTCAGCATCTCGCTCCTCTGTTCGGCATCTCTCTCTTTCTCTCTTTCTAGGCGACCACTACTAATTCTCGGCTCGGCACCTCTCTTTTTCTCTCTCCCCTTCTTTCTCCATCTACTCTCTCTCTCTCTCTCTCTCTCTCTCTCTCTCCCTCTCTCTCTCTCTCCTGAACCTTGCTCCCTCCTTCGGTAGAAAAAAATAGCTCTCTCAAACCTCCTGGCGAAGAATTTTTGTGTGGTAGTTACTGGATATTAGTGATGGCACCTGTGAGGAGCGCCATAAATGCGAAGCACAGAAGAAATAATCTAGGTTTGTTGAACTGATTTTGGCTTTTAGATGGTTAATTTTGGTTTAATTTCTTGTTAATTGCTAGAAGTCTATACAATATCGGATTAATATCTTATTAATTTTGGGTTAATAGTTTGTTATTGTACTACTTGGACCGTTAATTTTTGGTTAATTTGGGTAGTTTGGATATCTAGGATTGTCGTCGTTGATTTTCAATCACTGGTATGAGATTCTAGTCTTATAAAAATAATAATTTTTGACCTAAAAATCGTGATTGACTTGTGATGTTTGTTTCGATGCAATTCAGAGACAGAAAGATAGTTGATACACCTACAGTTGCTAAATGTTGGAAATTCTTTGGTATTACATCAACGGAGAATTAAAGTTAGGACTATTTAGGACTGAATGTTTGATGGGTTGTTTAAATCTTATCTAGTTACACGATTGAGGTCTTTTTAACTAATTTTTATACCGATGCCAAAGTTGAAAGTCAGCAGTATTTTGCTTATATCATGTTGTCCTTTTTAATCAATCTGTAGTGTTAAAGAAAGGTCAGTAGTGATTGAAAATCTTATACCTTTGATGTTGTTTGCTTGTTCAGAAATTCTGTGTGATATTTGCTTCAATTAATGGGTACGCTGATTACTGGTACAAGCCATCGTTTAGGCTTAGTTTTTATGACATTGGTCCACTATTTCTCTACTCAATTTTGTTTTACGTAAGACAATTACCAGTGTATTGCACGCAGAGCTGCATTTTTGCAGCATGACATAACCGAAAAAACAATCAGTTTATATCAGAATAACTATCATGCACTGCTCGCAGATGACTGTAACACTCCTCACTGGTACCAACACCGAATCCAGTAACGAAAGCTTCCATGTATCATACAGAACAGCAAATCAAAGTTATCAAACTCTGATGTACTCATATTGATTTAGAAATAGAGTCAATATTAACAGACAAAAACAGGGATCAAACGGTGACAATATAGGACCTTTCTATACCAAAATAAAAACTTTCTATAAACAAAAGCCATCAATTCTCATTTACAAAATCATCCTCGACAATTACCTAACTACAACTCCTTCTGGCAAGCAATATCAGAATTTATCATTTTTACAAAATCAACTCAAAAAGTTATCTAATGACCAACTCTGCTCAATTGTTATCTTTTTCATTATCCTTTTCTCCATTGGTCTACTCTTTAATGCTACTCACTACCCTCGTGGAAGCCTTTCGAGCTGAACTTTATGCAATTTAGCAACTTAACATATAAAAAGGACTTTTACTCTACCAGGAACTAACAAAAGAATAGTCAAATACAAGCAAAAATAAATCAAGTAATCGATTAATTAACTACAAAACTGTTTTTGGTGGAGCATTGAGCATTGGTGCCTGTTACTCTAACAATATGCCTTATTGGATAGAAAAATTTCACCCAGATTGAGTCAATTCATTCAAATAGATTGATTGCGGAAAATTCACCCAAATTGATTGTGGAAAATTCGTACAAAAATATCAACAAAGGAAAAAAGGGCAAACCCTAAATGTAAAAATTGAACAAAAAAAGATTACGAAAGACACAATACACATCATGCAAATTGCTTATAACCGGGGCCATCTGCACCTTCCGACAAGCTACCTAGGGTTTCGTCAAGAAGGTGGAAAATTACTTGTCAGCAGCACCAAAATTGACAGCTGTGCTTCGTCTGTTGGAGAGATTTAGGATTAGAAGAGGTGCAGAATTTTTCCAATCTGAATGGGAGAAGTGAGGGAGCTGTCTTCGACAAGAGAGGTGAACTTTTCTGATTAGAAAATATTTCTTTTCAGAGAGAACGAAGGGGTCAAGGGGAGAGAGAGGGAGGGAGGGAAATCCAAACCCTGTGGCGCGCGACACAGCGTGCAGCGCACCACAGGCCGTCCGATCAAATCTCAATGGATGAGAGAGCTCCGTGCATGTAACAGATTGTAAGGTCCAAAAAAATGTAATCCGTCCAGATTTGATCGGATGGTCCGTGTGACGCGCTGCATGCTGTGTCGCGCGCCACAGAATTCGGATTGGGAGAGAGGGGGCCTATCTCTTCATTTGATATGCTTTGAACTGTGAACGTATTAGAATTGATATATTATAGTTAACAACATTCATTTATTTTTTGGACATCTCAATCGAGTATCAAATGAATTCCAAATTTTACAAAATTTATATGGACACAAATCATTCATTAAATTGAAAATGATCAATGAATTACGTTCATGATTTGTTTTTTTATATAATATTTCTCCGTTTGGATAGCTTCTTCCCGGAATAAGAAATAAGGAATGATCATTTTTTACCAATAAATTTATTTCTAACCATCCAAACTCTTCACAAAAGTTACACACTTACCAATAAATTTACC
Organism: Rhynchospora pubera; assembly: GCA_028095005.1. Taxonomy (NCBI): domain Eukaryota; kingdom Viridiplantae; phylum Streptophyta; class Magnoliopsida; order Poales; family Cyperaceae; genus Rhynchospora; species Rhynchospora pubera. The sequence continues at coordinate 40,009,964 of CM051461.1, forward strand.
CCTTCTCAATAAATTTCTTCCCTTCTTCCTTCTTCCTATCTTATTCTCAGTGCATCCAAACAGAGTCATTAGTACAAATGACAGTTGTTACATTTGGTCAGTGGCACCATAAAGCGTTGGACCTGGTACTAGTAGAACCTCCTAAAAAAATAATTCAATTGGAAAAACACAATCTAAAAATTAGGATTCATGACCTGGTACTAGTTGTACTTGAGGAAGAATTAGGATTTGTGAAGGTCGTCGAGTTTATATTTTAAGTTCTTGATCAATTTCCCCTTGAAAATATCTAAAAAAAAATAGTATCTGCGCGACCAACGTAGTTCAATTTGCAATAGAAAAATAACTTTGACCGATTAGACTAGTTTTGGCGTTTGGAGATGTACCAAACTAGCTTCCCCTCCGCCTCTAGGTTGGTTGAACCGCCTCTAGCTTCCCCCTTCCCCCTCCACCTTAGGATTTATTATTCAAGTTTATTTTTGCGCATTATTTTCATAAAGAGCTTGTGGAGCTGAATCATAGCAAAGTTCAATCAATTAGCATTTGTCTTTATTAGATTATATATTAACTTAAAGTCTGTATGGCATTTAATGAGAACTGAGAAAGTAGTGAAACGGTTGAGCAGCATACTACAAAGAGAGTTTAATATGCACTAGGATGCATATGCCATTCTATGTATTGTGGTTTTTTTCATCGAAATTTTTACAATTTACACAAATTTAATTCAACCAACCTAATTTACATATTGAAATCTCCTAAAAAATTAAATTTTATAATTTTTTAAATTTTATTACTATTTTTCGAATTTTTTAAAATCTATTATTTTTGAAATATTGTAAATAGTGGTTTGCTTCCAAAAAAAAAAATAGGTTTTAAAAATTTCGAAAAAAATAGTAATAAAATTTTAAAAATTATAAAATTTGATTTGTTAAGAAATTTTAATATATAGATTAAATTGGTTAAATTAGATTTGTCAAATTATAAAAATTCTGATGAAAAAAACCGCAATACATAGAATGGCCTATGCACTAATGCACCATAGTGCATATTAAACTTTTTCTTCTTGAAAGTAATAAGCAACTTTAAGAGGAGCACATCCTTAATGCATAAATAAAAAAAACTATAATTCCTAGAAGATGATATATATACATCCTTAAAGTGGAAAAATAACCACGGACGTCATCTAGTCAAAATAAACGGCAGAAACAGGCGTTGGCGATGAAATTGAGCTGTAGGCCTGTAGCCAAGTCAGGTTAACTGGTTAAGACATGGTTTCAAAACCGCCGTGAAAGGTATGAACAATTTAATTGAACTGCAGCCAGCCTCCCCTTCTGTTCGCACTGCTGCTGCCAGGTAGCAGCCTCCCACTTTCTCACCATTCAATCCACGCCGCCCCTCAGATGCATTTTAATCAGAAATAATTACTGGATTTTAGTTTCCATTTTTAGTGGAGCAAAATCCTTGTAAATTGAAGAAGAGAAAAAGAAGGTTAGAAGGCTGAAAGCTTACTTTGAGAGATTGTTTAAACTTTAGTTGCTGTCTTTTTAATTGAAAACGAAGTGCGCCAGCTGCGAACTCTGATTGGTTTCTTCTTTTTAATCCATGACACAAATGAAGAGTTCTGTAACTGTTTGGTGTATATTTCGGACTAAAAAACTGCTGCTCTAAAATGCCTCAGGTTTGGGCCTGAATTTTATAGTTCTAGACTTCGCTGGGTCTGTATTCCAGTTACAGATAGGCTTCATAACGTGAAAAACGATCATGAAAATGAATTCTTGCGTTAATCATTTTGTTAACGAGACTTCTTTTTTTTTGTGTTTTGTGTTTCGACTCTTTGAACGCAACAAGAATTGATTACGTTAATCGTTGCATTTAATTTGAACGATCAAAATGGTTTAACCGTTTAAATTTGTTAACCGTGCCTTACATGTACCACCTTACTTGTTAACAGATCAATTTGGACAATCAAAACGGGCATATAAACTTATTAAACGTGGAAAAACAAAGCACGAGTTATGAAAGACTGGTTCCATACATGTACTACCTTTCTACCTTCATTAAAGCACAAGTTATCAAATTTAAAGCAAAACAGAACTCACAAAATTAGTTTTTAAAGAAAACACAGCGTACAATTTTAATCATGATTACAAAACACAATGCAACTTATCAAATTTTTGATGTAAACAAAACACAATTTATCAACGTTTAAAGAAAACACCACGTAGTGAATTGCAAAACACTGCTCCACTACTAGAAAGAGAGGGGCTGTGAGATTGAAACATTTGAAACTTCTAATAACATTTAGACAACACCAATTTTTCATAATCAAGCTTATAAAATACTAAAAAGAATTTAGCCAAATCTGGTTGCCACTAGTCGACACGAACCTCCATTAGAGCCAACCAAGCTCGAGAGAAAGGAAGTAGAAGGGGTGAGGTACGGAGCCAGTGAAAGGAAGAGGGGTTCTCTGTGATAGAGAAGAAGAGAAATATTTGTGCATCTCCCCTGTTAAACTTAAATATTTTCGTTGTGTCATGATTAATTAAATCAATTTTTTATCTTCCCATAATTTCTTATGGCCGAACATTTATAAGATTTGTGTCTAATTCATGATGCAATGAATGGTAACTTTATTTATTTCGCGGCCTGTAAATGATGCTACTCGTCAGGTTCTACCAAAGTCTATTAAAATATTTCACCCGACATGTCATTTCATTGATTAATATCTGTGCTCCTCTATTTCAATTTAAAGCCGTGAAATAATCACAAAACAGATCCGTTTCGTTCCATAAACGAAATTGATTTCTATTTGCATGAACCGTTTTGTTGCTAAAACGAAACCAAATTTCCAAACCATTTTGTTCAATTTCGGACAAAACAAAATGATCAGATGGTCGAAACGCTTTTCGTTTTCAGCCTAGTTACAGAATTAGAAAAGGAAATTCCTTGATAAAAGGGCAGTTATATTTTTAATCCCAAAATGTAAATTTTCCGGTAGTTGAAGAAATATATATATATATATATATTTCGGTAATGAGCCCGTGGGCAAGTTGAAGAAAATTTGACTCGGCTCGTTAATCAGAATTCAGAACTGTTTAGATCAGGTTGGAAGTTAACGAGACCCGGTTCGGTGGGGCAATCTGGGATTGGACCTTGCCACCTCATGTATCGGGTACGTTTGGTTGAATTTCAACATGATGTATTGTTTTCCAAAAATATTTTGATCAAGAAAAAGTACTTCTTCCGTCAAGACTGACTTATTAAAACTTGTTGTCCCAAATGGAGGCGGATTAATCAAGGTTTAGCGGAAGCAAAAGAGGTTTTGGACCGGTTTGGTATGAACTACCCTAACACAATTCAATTGGTACCCAATACAAGCAAGCACACAAGCAATTCACAATGCAAGGAAAATAAAGAGAGAAAGAGAGAGAGAAATTTAACACGCGATGTGATTACGGAGTTCCGACCCGCTAGAAGAAGCTAGCCTTAGTCGTACGTCTCCGGGAGTTCCGCTACCACGAAAGGGCGCGCTCCGTTCAATTCCAACAAGAACGGGACTACAACTTCGAACCGAATCACCTCGTCACAAGGACACTCGAGGCGGATCGGCCTAACTCGAATGGCACAACGGCCTCAAAGGAGAAGAGCTCTCAACCTATTCCAACCTACACCTAGCGACAACGTCGGGGCGGTGGTGTTTGAGGCTACTAAATCTCTCAAGATGGTCTAGCTATGAAAAGCTCAAGTGGGAGAGTATCCCTATGCTCAAAGGCTTAATTCTGGTCTAATTTTGCAAGGCAAAACTCTCTAACTCGTTGGTTGGAGAGAGAACAAGGGGTGGATATATATAGGGCTCGAAATGAGCAGTTCCCCAGCAAAAACTGGACACAGCGTTGTACAACGATGAATAGCGTTATACAACGCTGGAATATGACCGTTGTAAATTCTAACGGCTCTTTAAAATAGCCGTTGGTCTGTCAGAGCGTTGTGCAACGCTATTTGCCGTCGCACGACGAAGGAGAGTATAACCAAAGGAAAGCTCCGACAATTCCGTTGGAAATTGTCCGAGCATTGCTTGCCACTGAATGGCGTTACACAACGCTAAAGGGAGACAAAAGGAACAACTCTGACAGATTCAACAGAGCGTTGTACAACTCTATATACCGTCACACAACGCTAACGTTACCCAATGCTGAAAGACGTTGGCTAACATTACCAGAGACTTTGCATGTAAAAATGACTGTTTACATGGGACAGCTAACTTGGGATTTTTGTGGCGTTGTGCAACGCTATATGGTGTTGCACGATGGTACTCAGGAAATTTTCCAAGTTTTTTTTAAAACTGCAGCGTTGTACAACACTACTGAGCGTTGTACAACGTTGTGAATCAGCGTTGCCTAACTCTATATAGCGTTGTGCAACGTTGATTCACAAAAGTATGAATTTAGCTGTTCTAGCGTTGTGTGCCACTATCTAGCATTGTACGACGCTAGGTCACTGAAAACAGGATTTTGCTGGTTTATTGAGCTTTTCGCTATCTAGACCATTTCAAGGATAAACAAGGACTAAAGTATACCTTCTATCCTAGTCTAAACTAGCCTACAAGCTCTCTAAAGACTTGATCTTGATCTTTCTTAAAGCTTTTATCCAAGTCCTCATAAATTGTATCTTCTTCCTATAAAACTCAAAGAAGATTGTTAAATGCCAAATGATATTGTTTTGTAATCGACAAACCTAGAGACGTTTAGTACAACAATCTCCCCCTTTTGACGATTTGCAAAACAATACCATTAGTAAAGCGATTGATTAAATTTTGGCATTTCACAAGCTTTACTACACCACTTTGTTGTGCCTAAAAGAGGCAGCTTTCGAAAGGTTTAGCGGAAGCGATTAAGGTATTGGACCGGTTTGGTATGAACTATCCTAACACAATTCAATTGGTACCCAATACAAGCAAGCACACAAGCAATTCACAATGCAAGATAATAAAGAGAGAAAGAGAGAGAGAGAAATTGAACACGCGATGTGATTACGGAGTTCCGACCCGCTAGAAGAAGCTAGCCTTAGTCGTACGTCTCCGGGAGTTCCGCTACCACGAAAGGGCGCGCTCCGTTCAATTCCACAACGAACGGGACTACAACTTCGAACCGAATCACCTCGTCACAAGGACACTCGAGGCGGATCGGCCTAACTCGAATGGCACAACGGCCTCAAAGGAGAAGAGCTCTCAACCTATTCCAACCTACACCTAGCGACAATGTCGGGGCGGTGGTGTTTGAGGCTACTAAATCTCTCAAGATGGTCTAGCTATGAAAAGCTCAAGTGGGAGAATATCCCTATGCTCAAAGGCTTAATTCTGGTCTAATTTTGCAAGGCAAAGCTCTCTAACTCGTTGGTTGGAGAGAGAACAAGGGGTGGATATATATAGGGCTCGAAATGAGCAGTTCCCCAGCAAAAACTGGACACAGCGTTGTACAACGCTGAATAGCGTTATACAACGCTGGAATATGACCGTTGTAAATTCTAACGGCTCTTTAAAATAGCCGTTGGTCTGTCAGAGCGTTGTGCAACGCTATTTGCCGTCGCACGACGAAGGAGAGTATAACCAAAGGAAAGCTCCGACAATTCCGTTGGAAATTGTCCGAGCGTTGCTTGCCACTGAATGGCGTTACACAACGCTAAAGGGAGACAAAAGGAACAACTCTGACAGATTCAACAGAGCGTTGTACAACTCTATATACCGTCACACAACGCTAACGTTACCCAACGCTGAAAGACGTTGGCTAACGTTACCAAAGACTTTGCATGTAAAAACGACTGTTTACATGGGACATCTAACTTGGGATTTTTGTGGCGTTGTGCAACGCTATATGGCGTTGCACGATGGTACTCAGGAAATTTTCCAAGTTTTTTTTTTAACTGCAGCGTTGTACAACACTACTGAGCGTTGTACAACGTTGTGAATCAGCGTTGCCTAACTCTATATAGCGTTGTGCAACGTTGATTCACAAAAGTATGAATTTAGTTGTTCTAGCGTTGTGTGCCACTATCTAGCGTTGTACGACGCTAGGTCACTGAAAACAGGATTTTGCTGGTTTATTGAGCTTTTCGCTATCTAGACCATTTCAAGGATAAACAAGGACTAAAGTATACCTTCTATCCTAGTCTAAACTAGCCTACAAGCTCTCTAAAGACTTGATCTTGATATTTCTTAAAGCTTTTATCCAAGTCCTCATAAATTGTATCTTCTTCCTATAAAACTCAAAGAAGATTGTTAAATGCCAAATGATATTGTTTTGTAATCGACAAACCTAGAGACGTTTAGTACAACAAAACTAATCTAGTATTTTGCTTTAATTGGGGAACACTAACACCGGGAAACAAATGTGAAATCCACAAAATATGTGATTAATCATTCATTATATGTGAAGAGTCATGCGATAAATGTGACATTAGATTTTAATATGATCATTTAATCCATAGTTATTGTTAAAAAGAGTGATATGGTTTGTATTTCTTTTCGGGCTTATACGATCGATGGGGTCGAAATTATAAGATATATACAATTGTTATATTATTATTATGTTATTAAGTTCCAACTTGGTAAATAATTAAGATAGAGGAGGAAATTGATAGCGCAATTGATAGCGCTTCTAAAATTTAAAATTATATAGTTTGATAAGTTGTTTAAATTATTATTATTATTTCCAACACCCACGACAACTCCAAAAAAAAAATCAGAATTTTGTAGGTGTCTAAAGATGTAGAGGATCGTAATTCGTAATGCCTTCAAAACAATGCAACTTATAGGGAAAATAAAGTATTTATGCACACCGAATAAAATAAAGTATTTTATAATGGAAGAAATTATTTTATAGGGAAAAAATAATAAAACCGGTGTTACTTGCTGAACGAGTTGAAATTCTGTTGAAATTTTTAATAATTTGCAATAATTATAATCATTTTTCTTGAAACGAGCACCTTTTTCTGTTCTAATATCATATATGAAATTCTTAGTCTTCAACTTTTTTAGAAATTAAAATATTATGATCATTTTTAATTTATTTTTTAATTAAATATCTATAAAGAATCTCCAATCGGATTTCCAAATGAGTCTTGAATTTAAAACGCATTCGTTGATTGAAGTTCAAAATAAATGGTTAAAGCAATAGTGACCCTAAATACCAAACTCCTGCCTACTAGTGTAGCATTGTAGCTGCAGGAATAAACGTCCTACGTTTAATAAAAAGAAAAAAAACAATGAAAAAAAATGCTAAACCCTATTGAAAGAGTAAAAAGAAAGGGTTAAAACGGCAGAAAGTCAGAAAGGCATCTACTAAAGGTTGATGCAGTTAGTTAGGGGTTGTTTGGCCAGGAGCGAAGCCAAAATTTAAGGGAGGCCGAGGTCAAACTTCGAGTTGATCGGTCGACCGATCAAGCTTAAATATGACTGTATACATCAAAACTAAAAAACAATTTAAAAAATCACTTTTTGTGACATACAAGATGTTAACAATAGAAACCATAAGAAAAATATAAACTTATGAGTATTGAAATATAACCCTTAATCACTGATTCAATTTCTTGTCTCAAAATTTACATCGAATTTCTACTACATCCAAAAATTATATATTTCTATTACATCAGAATTCTAATAAGGTCATAGTTCAACAAAGGATACATCATATTTCTACTACATCATCTATAAAGTTACACCTCTACTAATTTTAGTTTAGCCCTACAAGAACCTAAAAAGTCATACAAATCTATAATCTCATCAGAAGTAAATACCTTAGCAATTTCTTCTTAATATAAACAATCATATAATCATGAGTAATTCCATATTAATAAATACTAGTTGTGTAAATTGACATTAGTAATTCCAAATTAATAAATACTAGTTGTGTAAATTTACTAAAATTAGAAAATTCAAAATTCAACCATGAGATGAATCGAATAAGTACATAACACATAAGACCATAAGTACAGCTCTAATAATTGCTTTCAAAGACCAAAGTTAGATTTTATTTCTCAACAACTGTCTATTAACTTTTTAAGAATTTAAGGGGTCGTTTGACGACATCAAAGTTTAGTGGGATCAAGGGTTCAAGTTAGCATTTTGGGATTGGTGTTTGAGGTTAAAGTTAATAAAAGTTAGTACTAACTTAAAGTTAGTAATTATTGTTTGGCATGATAGGTTAAAGTTAGTGATCAAAGTGAATGCATTCACTTGTAATATTCATTTTAATCTAGACATTTTAGAATTTGAAAATTTTAAATCTTGATATTTTCAAACTTTGAAATTTTAACAAGTTGAAAATTTAAATTTTAAATTTGAAAATTTGAAACTTTGAAAAATTGAAATTTGAAATTCGAAATTTAAAATTTGAAATTTTTTATTTTGAAATTTCAAATTTCAAATTTCAAATTTTGAAATTTTAAATTTTGAATTTTGAAATTTTAAAGTTTTTCTCTTCAGATACGATATAAATATTTTTTTGTGTTTGAGAAACGCTGAAATATGAAATGGTCAAGTTAGGTAGGTAATGCTAATCCTGTTGACCTCAAAGTTGTTTGACGATACAAGACATGTAGGTTAGCTCGTTGACCCAAAAGTTAAGCTAAACTTGACACTACCAAACGAGCCCAAAATTGAACTACATAACTCAGTACCTCATCCTGAAACTTAGAACAAAATGCTCTCAAATGATATGTGAAACGGTACTAGAAAAATTAGAACAAAAACTAAGATTACCTAACTATAGATTATAGATACCGCACCTCGAAGGTCGCAAAATTTGAGCAGAATTATGGATGAATTTTTCCTTTTTCCCGATTGAGATTGAGAGAGGGGGTTGTGACAACTGACAAGGAGAATAGAAATAGGTTTTTCCGATTTCAACATTTACACTGACGAAAAAAAGGCTGCTGGGCTTATTTTTGTTGGGGGCCAAGTCATAAAATTTCATATACTAAGCATCTTTTCTAATAGCCGGTAAAAAAAATTCCAAAATCATGCGTGGGCCAGGTCCTCCAACAAATAAAATTTCCTGTGCTAGTTTCGCCCCTGTGTTTGGCAATGGCAGGTTTAGTCTAATTTTTAGATCAACGAGCTAATTTGCGGACCTCAAATCGTCAAATAACTTTAGAGTCATCGAAATCAGCACAACTCGAATAACCAAATAAAAAATAATTAATTAATCAATCAATTAACTTCTACTAGCTTAACCACAAACACTAACTGAAAAATACTAACTTTAACCCCTAACCTTACTAACCTCACTGATCTTTGATATATATTCCAGTTCTGGTCCGACACCACAAAGGTTAATATATATTCCAGTTCTATTTAAGTGGTTTTCTTTTTCCTCGGTTAATAATCCTCTGTTTTCAAAGAAACTTAAAAAGATATAAGATATGTCTACTTTAATTTGAATAATGAGGAACTAATCGCACGTGATTATTGTTATAGTCAAGTAGGTGCTATGTGGCTATAAAAATGACCCCACATTATTAGGGGCGCAATTGATAAATTGTTATATAACTTTATCAATTCTTTGGACGAAAACAGTTGTCAATTTTAGTTCCTGACTAAAACAAGGCATGCGAGAAAGGTTCCATGCACATATGGCATATGCTCAGAGTGGTACATGGCCTGTGGAGTGGTCACAGCTTAGGCCGCATTATTTGAAACTCTAGACCTAACCTAGCTGAAAGTAAACGTGCAAAGCATAAATGCGATCCTACTTGCATTCAATTTTCTTAGGAATTTAATTTAGAATTTCAGTTTTATGTTCAGGGGAGCATAAATTTGAGTGCCATGGTGCGTTAACAACGGAAAACCTTGTTAATTATTAGTAGTGCTTTGATATTGTTGTTCCTGAACATTACAAAAGCAAAAAATAAAAAATAATAATAATAAAGAATCTGCGTTACAAGATATAATGATACATTGATACTACGTCGAATTAAGGACACCGAAACACACGATGGAATAATGCACATTTCCCCGGTACAATTGACCACAATATTATATCATGTTTTATTAGTAAGATTAAACGATACCGGGTTCTGTTACGATTAAATTTTGGGCGGAACTAAACTAGTTACAGAGTTTCAGTCGCTACCAGGAAAGTTTCCTTTTATTCCTCTTATTTTGTTATTTTTTTCTTTGACACTTGTTCTTGAGATATTAGCAATATATAACAGATAGAAAAAGTTACAAAAAAAGAATGGAAAATGATAAAGTAGATACGAAAAGAAAAATTCCAATCCAATAGAAACATTACTGTGGTCTAGAGTACCTAGCATTTATATAAGCATGGTCCCTGATTCCATGCTAAGTAAGACTTATCCATCAAGCATCCAAAGAAGCTTCTCACTGCTGGTGCAAAGAATTGCAAGGAGCACATGATGGATCGTGGCATGTAAACCACCTACAATAATACAACCTGGAACTAACTAGAACTGTGCATAGATGCTGATCAGACGCCACATCTCTCTTTTCACACACAGGAAAGTGGTGCTTGTCGCCTATCTATATTTAATACTTTAATTTATGCCCAAAACAATTTGAGAGATGCTTTCTCCTTTGATGGTTTAGAAAAAAATATAATATGATTAAGATTGGTTTCAGACATGAATTCTTGGTTAATTTGCATAGGTGATTAATTAATAACGTATCATTATATTTAGTATGCTATTAAAGCAAATTGCATTTTTTCCTACTAGCAAAAATGTCCCCAATATGGACAAATAAATAAATGTTAAGTAATAAAAAAATTTTGGTTGAACTTCTAGGTGGATATATATCTTCCCCAAATAAATTATTTAAACACCACCTGATTTTTCTTTAATTAAAGGGCCTAATCTTTTATTTGGATACAAATACGAATATCGGTAAATTAACAAACTAATAAAAATAAAAATAAAATATTAAATGAGAAATGCTAGAGTCCAATATATAGGACGGATGGGTCCGTCCAATATGATCGTTTTTACGTTTTGAAATTTCAAATAACCGATCCGAACCGTTCAATATATATTCTCTATATTGAAAACTTACAAGAAACCAATTCTTATATTTTTTTTTCGAATTTTTTACTATTTTTTTGGTATTTTTGAAAATTCATGATACAAACATTATGGATCGTCCAATAACAACGATTTTCTAAAATACCAAAAAAATAGTAAAAATTTTCGACAAAAATGTAAAAATAGGTTTCTTATAAGTTTTCAATATGGAGAACATATTGAACGGTTTGGATCGGTCATTTGAAATTTAAAAACGTAAAATCGATCGTATTGGACGGAGCCCATCCGTCCTATATATTGAACTCTAGCATTTCTCATATTAAATATTAATCTCGACATCATATGTCATTACACATCAAAATTCTATATTAATCATTTGCCATCAAATGTAATCATCACAGCAAGAGAAAAAGAAAATAATTATTTCTTTAATGTCATCATGTCATGTTACCAATCCAATCAAAATGTTATTATAAACCAACTTATACAATAAGTACAGCTCAGCATTATCAAATCAAAAGCTTCTCTATAACACTAGAGAAAATAATTATGTTAATCATATTATACTACTGATTTAGTAAAGGTGAAAACGAATTGGATGAGAATAAAATACAGATCGACTAACATTTTTTTTTGCTCAATATGAATACGGATCAGATAGTAGTCAAACTATAACCGTATCTATATTTTTTTTGTCGGATGTAAATATAAATATGGATCGAATATCAAATGCATTTTTTGGATTTGGATACGGGTTGGAGAGGAGTTTCCGCTCCGTTTTCATCCATTGTTGATATGAGGTTCTTATTTGACAAGGTTGCAAGGTTGCAAGTAGTGATATAAATAACTTCAGTTCTTTTCTTATTTTTAACTCATTTTCTTTCCCATCCCAAGATTGGAGTAAGAAAAAAGAAAGATCAAAAGTTGAATTTTCGGAACTGGTCAAAGAGGAACTCGTCCAGTCGTCCCGGCCCAAAGCATTAGAGATTGTGTTCCAAACGGACCTAACATGTTAAATTGGTTTTAGTCAACGACCCGCTTGGATTGGTTGCATGATATAACTAATCATATCTTCATCGCTAAAGAGGTATAGAGTCACAGAGAAAGAAAGTGCTTTATGCTGGAAGCATATCAACCCGCTGCATAAATGATAACATGGTTCTTGCTTCAGAGGTTTCACCAACAAATGCATGTTGTAAGTTCCAAGTTGCGAATTGCTGCTTGGGCATCTTCTTTCATCCTTTATTATCGCTACAGTAATTTTCAGTGCACGAGTGTGAATACTGAATAGTCACTTTCCATTCAATAAATGCAGCTCTCTATAACAAGAACCCAAAGTCCCACAAGGATCACTTTACTGTTGAAAATTGGAAATTATGGTTTTCTATTAGATTAATTAACTATAACTAAATTATAATTAAAGATCATTCTTCAGAAATAATTTGTATAAACACTGACATATGCTTGTATACAACAGAATTGACTAGTTATTGCACGCTCCAATGTCAACTTATAAAAATCATCCCCAATAAGTCTACTGTATAGTATATATGGACCTTTGGTGCTGAATATAAATTGGTTTGCACATGCAAGTATAACAATGTTCTCTAAAAGCTATTCAAATAAAGTTGAAAAAAACAATTTATTAATTTACTTTTAGACATAGAGCAAATTAAAAAAAATAATTTTATATAATCCGAGTATTATTTTGTGATGCATCAAAATCATTAAATTTCAAGTCGCCTTCGATGAATTGTAAAATATATACCAAATTTTATCATTTACTATAAATATAAGATATGCACCATTTATAACCCGCCTACGATGATGAATTTTAAATTTACATTTAAGTTGTAAAGATTATTAAAATTGTCAAAATAAATAAGTAATCCTTTCTCTACAAGTGTAAACACAAAACATTATTTTATTTGATGTGTCAAATTACAGAAACACTTGTGTGAACAAGTGAAAATACCACAAAAACACGCAGCACCCTATGGTAAAAAGAGTTTAGCAATCTGAAGGACGGTGACTCACTACGACATGTTGAGCTCCAGAAAAGCCACAAAGGATCCCAGATCAATCAAACAAGGTCCATCTCCATTGTGGTCTCCTCAGATTTCAGACCGGACCTATCAGTCCACATGGGTGAGCATGGGCAACGGATCCGAGACGAACCCACAACACAAGTCTGAGACCAGAATACCAGACCGACCAGTGCCGAACAAACACGTCTCATGCCGTATTGTCATGCAGTGGAGCCCACGTGGAGGAGTATCAAGTCAATTGTCAGAGAGCTGTATTCACTTATTCAGCTCTTCTTTGCATTATCACAGTTTCATATATCATTGAGCTAGATTTTCTCCGCATCCCATTATTCTTGACCTTTATTATTGCGGCAAATTATTTGTACTGTTTACATTTTAAAGTATCTTTGAAAAAATTGTGCTATAATTTATGGTGTCCATCGTGGGTAATTAAATGCTTTGAATGTCTTCTTAGAAGAACATTGTTGTCAAATAGTGAAACATTTTACTTTGAATCGAACCGACAATCATGGGGAAAAAATAGAAAATAAAAGCATTCATAATAACAACTAGTATCAAAATTTTTATTATAATATTATTTTAAATGTCGTGTCAGCGTGGTCTGGCAATGAGATGTATGTTATTTGAGTTAACTTTTTCATAATTCATATAAGAAAAATATCGGTTGCATAAATTTGTAACCAATCACCATCTCTTGTTTTAGGGTGCGTTTGGATCGTTGGAAGAAAGAAGAAGAAAAAAGAAGAAGAAAAAAAAAATAATAAACAATCCAAACTCTTCACAAAGTTACACACTTCCCAATATTTCTTCCCACTTCTTCCCTTCTTCCCACACCTATCCAAACGCACCCTTAACGATGAGAAAATTTAGTCATAATTCAACTCACAAATGCCAATTACATAATCATCAATATTAGGCCCTAATCAAAATGTTTTTTTTTTACGCGAGATTTCATTTGAATTGATTTCTCAATATTTCATTAGATTTAATTACATGAGAATTTCAGTCAAATGACACTGAATTAGTTCATGTTGATAAAATTATTTCCAATAAAATGAAATCCTATATCGAAAAAAAAAAAGGGGGGGGGGGGACTTTGATCAGGGCCTTTCTCTCATGCATTTTCTCGATCATTCTCTGGTCTTTTATCCTCTCTCGTGAGCTTCAACTCAAAATAAACTAGAACAACTATTCATTTAATTTGAACCAGCCATGAATCCTTGATGTAGTCGCAGGTTCAAAACTTGATTGGAAACCCAAAAATTTAATTTTAAAAAAAAAATTGAAATACTTGTCCTTCACTTTTCATTAAAAAAATCTCGATAATAATAAGATATAGTCCATTCAAGCTTAAATTATTGATAATTCAAATCACAAACATCAGTTGCAGAAATGGTTAATTAATCACAGTCTCTCGTGCTCCTTCCTCGTGACACTTGTTGACTTAATGGGTTCGAATTATAATTTGTGATTCAAGAAAAGTTCACCTAGTAAATCAAATTAATTAAGATTCTAAAATTATTATCTGACACAAGGTGGGATTGCACTTTCACAAATGGGAGAACAGCAGAAGGCACAATTTAGCTTCCCTCAAAACAAAAATGAAATTTGTTTTGTGTATGTGTCAGTGAGAAAAAATGTTTATATCTTTCGTTTAGGAGATGAAAATTAGAATGATGTGCATGTTAACTTCGATTTCTGCAAGGAGGTTTGGCCATCAAAAAAATTATAGTAGCAAAAGAATGCCTAAACAAGAATATTAATTCTACATTCTATGTATAAAAAAACAAAACTGCTTTCTATCTAGCAAAAAAAAAAAAAAAAAAAGGGAAGAACAGACTGTTGTAACTTGTAACAAGACAAATATGCATACTAGACTCGAAATTACCCTAGATAAATTATCAACCCATAGACCCAAAATTAACCTAGCTCAAGTGGCGTTAATAAGTAGCGCCAGCTGGACAGCTACAAGGCAATAACTAGGACATGACAAGGCCCACGTGGGCATGTCCAGCCAGCTTGGTAGTGGTAGCAACTAGCAACTAGCAACCGAGTGATTTCTGACCGTGGATTGAACTTGGTGCTTTTGCAGTTTTGCTATGAGGTAGGGTGAAACGGGCCTGAGTTACCATATAAAACCGGGTTCGGGGTTTTTGATTACCCGATCCAGTCCAGCCCATTGGCAATTGAACCTGCATTTGGTTGTTGAATTTTTCTTCGTTTTAACTGTTTGGATGTGATCCTCTGTCAGTATTTATACAGCGATTCTTCTGCCAATAATGTATAGTGAATCTCCATATATGGATACAAGTCAAAACGTTGATCCATATATATATATACAAAACTTTAATATTTAATGCATGAATTTTTAATACCTATAAATACAAGTCCTTTAATTACATTATTATAATTCAAGTTAACACGCACAAAAAAATGAGAACATTTAATTAGTTTTCTAATTTTTCATATTTTTATCCGCTGGATTTGTACAAAAAAAAATCTAAAAATAAATTAAACGCACTATTCATTAAATAAATTGATATTAACAATTTGATTTCGCTGATCGGAAAATTTTGACGTTAATTCACAGCGCACCTAAGTAAACCGTTTGGTCAATTTAATTAATTGTTCCAAAATTAAATACGACATGCCATCATCTGATATCACGCACACAAGAATGTCACACTACCGCCAAACTTGATTAGTCCACTATATATCAAGCATAGTTAATTGGCAGTTAATATCAATCAGTCATACATAAAAACTAATTAGCAATTGATCTCTCTATAACAACATTAAATGTTCAAGTATAATAACTATAAAGTTAAGCTAACAAATAGATCTCATGATAATATATATATTTTATTGCACAAAGGCGGATGGTGAATTGGCCCCGCTCATGATAATATTATTATTTATAAAAAAATTTAAGCACGCAATATTTTCTTCGCAATAATCTAAATTTAAACTCTCCACGCATGCAGTCTAGAATATGATTCATATCTTACTTATTTAGAAAGATTAGATTATATCAAGTAATTGCGCATATAAACTGCAAATAACTCTCATTCTGAATCATTTAAGCATTTCAACTGTTTCTAAATTCATTCTAAGTCATTTCCTCACGACAACCTACATCTAAACTCTCCATACGGTATAGAATATGATTCATGTCTCACTTATTCAAAAAAAATAGAATTATACCAAGTAATTACGCATATAAAGTGCAAACAACTCTTATTATGAGTAATTTGAACATTTCAACCGTTTCTGAATTCATTCAAAATCATTTTATCACAATAATCTATATTTAAACTCTCCATATGGTCTAGAATATGATTCAGGTCCAATGTATTAAAAAAAACTGGATTATACCAAGTAATTAAGAAAATAATGTGCAAATAACTATCATTCTGAGTAATATTTGAGCATTTCAACCGTTTATGAATTCATTTTGAGTTATTTCTTCACAATAATCAATATTTAAACTCTATATACTGTATAGAATATGATTCATATCTTTTCTATTTAAAAAGGTTGGATTATACATAGTAATTACGCATATAAAATGCAAATAAAGCATATTCCGAGTATCATTTGAGCATTTCAACCGTTTTTTAATTCATTTCAAGTCATTTCACTACAATAATCTTCATTAAACTCTCTATTCGATTCAGAATATGATTCAGATATTAATTATTCAAATATATTGGTTTATGCCAAGTAATTACGCATACAAACTGCAAATAACTCTCATTCTAACTAATATTTGAGCATTTCAACCGTTTTAGAATTCATTCTAAGTCATTTCATCTCAATAATCAGTATTTAAACTCTCCATACGGTCTAGAATATGATTCAGGTCTTACTTATTCATAAAGATTAGATTATATCAAGTAATTACGTATATAAACTGCAAATAACTCTCGTTCTGAGTCATTCGAGCATTTCAACTATTTCTGAATTCATTCTAAGTTATTTGATTCAGGTCTTACTTATTCAAAAAGATAGGATTATACCACGTAATTACGCATATAAAGTGCAAACAACTCTTATTAATAGTAATTTGAGCATTTCAACCGTTTCTGAATTCATTCAAAGTCATTTCATCATAATAATCTATATTTAAACTCTCTGTACTATATAGAATATGATTCATATCTTATTTATTCAAAATGATTTGATTATACATAAAAATTACGCATATAAAGTGCAAATAATGCATATTCTGAGTATCATTTGAGCATTTCAACCATTTCTAAATTCATTTCAAGTCATTTCATCACAATAATATACATATAAACTCTCCATATAGAATAGAATATAAAGTGCAAATAACTCTCATTCTTAGTAATTTGAGAATTTCAACTGTTTCTGAATTCAATCCAAGTTATTTATTCACAATAATCAACATTTAAAGTCTTCATACAGTCTAATATTTGATTCTAGTACTAAAGTACAAAAGATTCGATTGTACCAAATAATTACGCGTATAATGTGCAAATAACTCTCATTCTGAGTAATATTAGAGCATTTCACTCGTTTTTGAATTGTTTTTGGACTCATTCTAAGTCATTTTATCACAATAATCTACATTTAAACTCAATATATTGTATAGAATATGATTCATATCTTATTTATTCAAAAAAATTAGATTATACCTAATAATTATGCATATAAAATATTAAAATGCAAATAATGCATATTCTGAGTATCAATTGTGCATTTCGACCATTTTTGAATTTATTTCAAGTCATTTCATCACAATAATCTATATTTAAACTCTCGATGCGGTCTAGAATATGATTCAAATGTTACTTTTTTTTCAAAAAGATTGGATTATATGAAGTAATTACCCATATAAAATGCAAATAACTCTCAGTCTAAGTAATTTGAGCATTTCAACCATTTCTGAATTCATTCTAAGTCATTTCTTCACAATAATCTACATTTAGACTCTTCAAACGGTGAAGACTATGATTTCGGTCTTATTTATTCGAAAAAATTAGATTATACCAAGTAATTTAAGACTATATGTGCAAATAACACTCATTCTTAGTAATATTTAAGAATTCCAACCGTTTCTGAATTCCTTCTAAGTCATTTCTTCACAATAATCTACATTTAAACTCTCTATACTATATAGAATATGATTCAGACTACTTATTCAAAAAGATTGCATTATACCAAGTAATTACGCAAATCTAGCGCAAATAAATCTCATTTTGAGTAAAATTTATCATATGTCGTTTCTGAAATCATTCTAAGTCATTTCTTCGCAATAATCTTTTAAACTATTCGTACTGTATAAAATATGATTCATCTCTTATTTATTCTACAATATTGGATTATACATAATAATTACACATATAAAGAGCAAATAATGCGTATTCTGAGTATCATTTGAGCATTTAAACCGTTTCTGAATTCATTTCAAATCATTTCATCACAATAATCTACATTTAAACTCTCAATTTAGTCTAGACTATGATTCAGATCTTATTTATTCAAAAAGATTGGATTATACCAAGTAATTTACGAATATAATGAGCACATAGCTCTTTCTGAGTAATATTTGATCATTTAAACCGTTTATAAATTCATTTTGAGTTATTTCTACACAATAATTTACATTTAAACTCTATATAATGTACATAATATGATTCATATCTTATTTATTACAAAAAATTAGATTATACATAGTAATTAGGCATATAAATTGCAAATAATGCAATTCTTAGTATTATTTGAGCATTTCAATCGTTTCTGCATTCATTCCAAGTCATTTCAACACCATAATCTACATTTAAACTCTTTATACTGTCTAGAATGTGATTAAAATGTTGTTTGTTCAAAAATATTTGATTATACATGGAAATTATGCATATAAAGTGCAGATAATGCAATTCTGAGCATCATTTGAACATTTCAATCGTATCAGGACTCATTCTAAAACATTTCATCAAAATAATCTCCATTTAAACTCTTTAAACTGTCTATAAAATGATTCATATATTATTTATTCAAAAAAAAAAAGAATTATAGAAGGTAATTAAGCAAATAAAGTGTAAATAATGGAATTCTAAGCATCATTTGAGCATTTTTATCGTTTCAGGACTCATTCTAAGCCAATTCATTACAATAATCTACATTTAAGTTCATCATACTGTCTAGAATATGATTCATATAATATTTATTTGAAAATATTGGATTATACACGGTAATTACGCTTATAAAGTGCAAATAATGCAATTCTGAGCATCATTTGTGCAATTCTATCATTTCTGAACTCATTCTAAGTCATTTTATCATAATAATCAACATTAAACTCTTTATACATTCTAGAAAATAATTAATATGATATTTGTTCAAAAATATTTGATTATACATCGCAATTACGTATATAAAGTGCAAATAATGCAATTTTTAGCATCATTTGTGCAATTCTATCATTTCTGGACTCATTCTAAGTCATTTCATCACAATAATCTATATTTAAAATCTTTATAATGTCTAGAATACAATTCATATGTTATTTATTCAAAAATATTGGATTATACATGGTAATTACGCTCATAAAGTGAAAATAATGCAATTCAAAGCATCATTTGAGCATTTCAATCGTTTCTGGATTCATTTGAAGTCATCACAATAATCTACATTTAAACTCTTTATACTGTCTATAATATTATTAATATGTTATTTATTCAAAAATATTGGATTATGCATAGTAATTACGAATATAAAGTGCAAATAATGCAATTCTGAGAATCATTTGTGCATTTCAATCGTTTCTGAACTCACTCTAAGTCATTTCATCACAATAATCTACATTTAAACTTTTTATACTGTCTAGAATATGATTCAAATGCAATTTATTCGAAAAGATGGGATAATATATGGTCATTATGCATATAAAGTGATAATGCAATGTTGTGCCTCATTTGTGAATTTCAATCATTTCTGCATTAATTCTAAGACTTTTAATCACAATAATCTTAATTTAAACCCTTTATACTGTCAAAAATAATATTCAAATGTTATTTATTAAAAAAGATTAGATTATAAATGGTAATTACACATATGAAGTGCAAATAATACAATTCTGAGCATTATTTGAGCATTTCAATTGTTTCTGGACTCATTCTACTGTCCAAAATAAGATTCATATTTTATTGAATAAAAAATATTGGATTGTACATGGTAATTTCGCATATGAAGTGCAAATAATAAAATTGTGAGCATCATATAAGCATTTCAATCGTTTCTGAACTCATTCTAAGTCAATTCATCACAATAATCTATTTTTTAAACTCTTTATACTGCCTAGAATATGATTCATATATTATTTATTCGAAAAAATTGGATTATACACGGTAATTACGCATATATGGTGCCAATAATGCAATTTTGAGCATCATTTGAGCATTTTGAATCATTTCTGGGTCCATTCTAAATCATTTTATCACAATCATATACATTTAATCTCTTAATACTGTCTAAAATATGATTAACATGTTATTTATTAAAAAAATATTTGATTATACAAGGTAATTAAACATATAAAGTGCAAATAATGCAATTCTGAGCATCATTTGTGCATTTCAATCATTCTGCATTAATTCTAAGTCATTTCATCACAATAATCTACATTTAAACCCTTTATACTGTATCGAATATGATTCATATGTTATTTATTAAAAAATATTGAATTATGCAAGGTAATTACGCATAAAAAGTGCAAATAATGCAATTTTGAGCATCATTTGAGCATTTCAATCGTTTCTTAATTCATTCCAATTCATTTCAGAAAAATAATCTACATTAAACTCTTTATAATGTATTAAATATGATTCATATGTTATTTATTCAAAAGATTGGATTATACATGTCAATTACGCATATAAATTGTAAATAATGCAATTCTTACTTTGTTTGAGCATTTCAATCGTTTCTAGATTCATTCTAAGTCATTTCATCACAATAATCTATATTTATACTCTTTATACTGTATAGAATATGATTCATATGTTATTTATTCAAAATGATTGGATTATACATGTTTATTGCGCATATAAAGTGCAAGTAATGCAATTCTGAGCTTCATTTGAGGATTTTAATTGTTTCTGTATTCATTCTAAATCATTTGATCACAATAATATACATTTAAATTCTTTATCCTGTCTAGAATATGATTTGCATGTTATTTAATCAAAAAAGATTTGATTATACAAGGCAATTACGCATATAAAGTGCAAATAATGCAATTCTGAGATTTATTTGTTCATTTATATCGTTTCTGAATTAATTCTAAGTCATTTCATCACAATAATCTACATTTAAACCCTTTATACAGTATTGAATTGATTTTTATGTTATTTATTTAAAAGATTGTATCATACAAGTAAATTACGCATATAAAGTGCAAATAATGCAATTCTGAACATCATTTGAGATTTTCAATTGTTTCTGAATTCATTCTTGGTGATTTCATCATAATAATCTATATTTAAACTCTTTATAGTGTGTATAATATGATTCATATGTTAGTTATTCAGAAATATTGGATTTTACATGGTAATTACGAATATAAAGTGCAATTAAAGCAATTATGTGCATCATTTGGATATTTCAATCATTTTGGACTAATTTTAAGTCATTTCATCACTATAATCAATATTTAAACTCTTTATATTGTCTAGAATATGATTCCCATGTCATTTATTCAAAAAGATTGGATTATAGATGGTAATTACGCATATAAACGGCAAATAATGCAATTCTTATCATCATTTGAGCATTTGAAACGTTTTTGGATTTATTCTATGTCATTTCATTAAAACAATCTACATTTAAACTCTTTATAAAGTCTAGAATATGATTCATATATTATTTATTCAAAATTTGGTTATACTTGATAATTACACATATGAAGTGCAAATAATGCAACTCTGAGCATCATTTGAGCATTTCAATCGTTTCTGAATTCATTCTAAGTCAAATCATCGCAATATTCTATATTTAAACTCTCGATACTATGTATAATATAAAGATTCATATGTTATTCAGTGAAAATGACTGAATTATACAGGGTAATTACGCATAAAAAGTGCAAATAATGCAATTCTGAGAATCATTTGAACATTTCAATCGTTCATGCATTCATTCTATATCATTTCAATACAATAATCTATATTTGAACTCTTCATACTATCTAAAATATGATTCATATCTTATTTATTCAAAAATATTGGATTATACATGGTAATTACGCATATAAAGTGCTAATAATGCAATTTTGAGCATCATTTGAGCATTTCAAAGGTTTTTGGATTCATTCCAAGTCATTTCATCAAAATAATCTACATTTAAACTCTTTTATAATGTAAAGAATATGATTCATGTGTTATTTATTGAAAATGATGGATTATACATGGTTATTGCGCATATAAATTGCATGTAATACAATTCTGAGCTTCATTAAGGATTTTAATCATTTCCGTATTCATTCTAAATCATTTTATCACAATAATATACATTTAAACTCTTTAAAATTTCTAGAATATGATTCGCATGTTGTTTATTCAAAAAAGATATGATTATACAAGGTAATTACGCATATAAAGTGCGGATAATGCAATTCTGAGTATCATTTGAACATTTCAATCATTTCAGGACTCATTCTAAAACATTTCATCAAAATAATCTCCATTTAAACTCTTCAAGCTGTCTAGAATATGACTCATATGTTATTTATTAAAAAAAAAATAGGATTATACATGGCAATTACGCAAATAATTTGTAAATAATGCAATTTTAAACAACATTTGAGCATTTTTATCATTTCAGGACACATTCTAAGTCAATTCATTACAATAATCTACATTTAAGTACTTAATACTGTCTAGAATATGATTTATATAATATTTATTGGAAAAGATTGGATTATACACGGTAATTACGCAGATAAAGTGCAAATAATGCAATTTTGAGCATCATTTGAGCATTTCCATCGTTTTGGACTTATTCTTAGTCATTTTTCATCACAGTAATCTACATTTTAAATCTATACACATTCTAGAAGATGATTCATATGTTATTTATTCAAAAAAAAATTGGATTATGCATGGTAATTACGCTTATAAAGTGCAAATAATGCAATTCTGAGCATCATTTGTGCAATTCTATCGTTTCTGAATCACAATAATTTACATTTCAACTCATTATAATGTTTAGAATATGATTTATATGTTATTTATTCAAAATATTGGATTATACATGTTAATTATGCTTATAAAGTGCAAAAAATGTAATTCAAATCTTCATTTGAGCATTTCAATCGTTTATGGATTCATTTTAAGTCATTTCATCACAATAATCTACATTTAAACTCTTTATACTGTCTATAATATTATTCATATGTTATTTATTCAAAAAAATTGGTTTATGCATGGTAATTATGCATATGAAGTGCAAATAATGCAATTCTGAGCATTATTTGTGCATTTCAATCGTTTTGGTCTCATTCTTAGTCATTTAATCACAATAATCAACATTTTAACTATTTATACATTCCAGAAATTGATTCATATGTTATTTATTCAAAAAATAATTGGATTATACATGGTAATTACGAATATAAAAAGCAAATAATGCAATTCTTAGCATCATTTGTGCAATTCTATCATTTCTGGACTCATTCTAAGTCATTTCATCACAATAATCTATATTTAAAATCTTTACAATGTCTAGAATACGATTCATATGTTATTTATTCAAAAATATTGAATTATACGTGGTAATTACGCACATAAAGTGCAAATAATGCCATTCAAAGCATCATTTGAGCATTTCAATCGTTTCTGGATTCATTTTAAGTCATTTTCTTCACAATAATCTACATTTAAATCTTTATACTGTCTATAATTTGATTAATATGTTATTTATTCAAAAACATTGGATTGTGCATGGTAATTATGCATATAAAAGTGCAAATAATGCAATTTTGAGAACCATTTGTGCATTTCAACCGTTTCTGAACTCATTCTAAGTCATTTCATCATAATAATCTACATTTAAACTTTTTATACAGTCTAGAATATGATTCGAATGTAATTTATTCGAAAAGATGGGATTATATATGGTCATTATTCATATAAAGTGATAATGCAATTTTGTGCATCATTTGTGAATTTCAATCATTTCTGCATTCATTCTAAGACATTTAATCACAAAAATCTGAATTTAAACACTTTATACAGTCAAAAATATTATTCAAATGTTATTTATCAAAAAGATTAAATTATACATGGTAATTATGCATATAAAGTGCAAATAATGCAATTCAAATCATTATTTGAGCATTTCAATCGTTTCTGGAATCATTCTAAGTCATTTCATCGCAATAATCAACATTTCAACAATTTATACTGTCCAAAATAAGATTCATATTTTATTGAATAAAAAATATTGGATTGTACATGGTAATTTCGCATATGAAGTGCAAATAACACAATTGTGAGCATCATATGAGCATTTCAATCGTTTCTGGACTCATTCCAAGTCATTTCATCACAATAATCTACATTTAAACTCTTTATACTGTCTAGAATATGATTTATATATTATTTATTCGAAAAAATTGGATTATACACGGTAATTACACATATATAGTGCCAATAATGCAATTTTGTGCATCATTTGAGCATTTTCAATCATTTATGGATCCATTCTAAATCATTTTAACACAATAATATACATTTAATCTCTTTATACTGTCTAAAATATGATTAACATGTTATTTATTCAAAAAATATTTGATTATACAAGGTAATTACGCATATAAAGTGCAAATAATGCAATTCTGAGCATCATTTGTGCATTTCAATCGTTTCTGCATTAATTCTACGTCATTTCATCACAATAATCTACATTTAAACCCTTTATACTGTTTTGAATATGATTCATATGTTATTTATTTAAATATATTGGATTATGCATATAAAGTGGAAAAAATGCAATTTTGAGCATCATTTGAGCATTTCAATCGTTTCTGAATTCATTCCAAGTCATTTCATCAAAATCTACATTTAAACTGTTTATAATGTCTATAATATGATTCATATGTTATTTATTCAAAATATTGGGTTATACAGGTTAATTACGCATACAAAGTGTAAATAATGCAATTCTGACCTTCATTTGAGCATTTCAATCGTTTCTAGATTCATTCTAAGTCATTTCATCACAATAATCTATATTTATACTCTTTATACTGTATAGAATATGATTGATATGTTATTTATTCAAAATGATTGGATTATACATGGTTATTGCTCATATAAAGTGCAAGTAATGCAATTCTGAGCTTAATTTGAGGATTTTAATCGTTTCTGTATTCAATATAAATAATTTTCTCACAATAATATATATTTAAACTCTTTATACTGTCAAGAATCTGATTCACATGTTATTTAATCAAAAAAATTTTGATTATACAAGGTAATTACGCAAAAGTGCAAATAATGCAATTCTGAGCTTTATTTGTTCATTTCTATCTTTTCTGAATTAAATCTAAGTCATTTCATCACAATAATCTACATTTAAACCCTTTATACAGTATTGAATATGGTTTTTATGTTATTTATTTAAAAAGATTGTATCATACAAGTAAATTACGTATATAAAGTACAAATAATGCAATTCTGAACATCATTTGAGATTTTCAATCATTTCTGAATTTATTCTAGGTGATTTCATCATAATAATCTATATTTAAACTCTTTATAGTGTGTATAATATGATTCATATGTTAGTTATTCAGAAATATTGGATTATACATGATAATTACGAATATAAAGTGCAATTAAAGCAATTCTGTGCATCATTTGGATATTTCAATCGTTTTGGACTAATTTTAAGTCATTTCATCACTATAATCAATATTTAAACTCTTTATATTGTCTAGAATATGATTCCCATGCTATTTATTCAAAAAAGATTGGATTATAGATGGTAATTACGCATATAAACTGCAAATAACGCAATTCTAAGCATCATTTGAGCATTTGAAAAGTTTTTGGATTTATTCTATGTCATTTCATTAAAATAATCAACAATTAAACTCTTCATAATGTCTAGAATATGATTCATATGTTATTTATTCAAAATTGGTTATACTTGATAATTACGCATATGAAGTCCAAATAATGCAACTCTGAGCATCATTTGAGCATTTCAATCATTTCTGAATTCATTCTAAGTCATTTCATCGCAATAATCTTTATTTAAATTCTTTATACTATGTATAATATAAATATTAATATGTTATTCATTCAAAATGACTGGATTATACATGGTAATTGCGCATAAAAATTGCAAATTATGCAATTCTGAGAATTATTTGAACATTTCAATCGTTTCTGGATTCATTCTATATCATTTCAATACAATGATCTATATTTGAACTCTTGATAAAAATATGATTCATATCTTATTTATTAAAAATTATTGGATTATACATGGTAATTACGCATATAAAGTGCATATAATGCAATTTTGAGCATTATTTGAGCATTTCGAATGTTTTTGGATTCATTCCAAGCCATTTTTATCAAAATAATCTACATTAAAACTCTTTATAATGTCTATAATATCATTCATATGTTATTTATTTAAAAGATTGGATTATACATGGTTATTACACATATAAAGTGTAAATAAAGCAATTCTGAGTATCATTTGAGCATTTCAATCGTTTATAGATTCATTCTAAGTCATATTTAAACTCTTTATACTGGATAGAATATGATTCATATGTTATGTATTCAAAATAATTGGATTATACATGGTTATTGTGCAAATAAAGTGCAAGTAATGCAATTCTGAGCTTCATTTGAGGATTTTAATCGTTTCTGTAATCATTCTAAATCATTTTATCACAATAATATACATTTAAACTCTTTATACTTTCTAGAATATGATTCACATGTTTTTTATTTAAAGAAGATTTTATTATACAAGGTAACTATACGCATATAAAGTGCGGATAATACAATTGTGAGCATCATTTATGCATTTAATAGTTTCTGAATTAATTATAATTCATTTCACCATAATAATCTACATTTAAACCTTTTATACTGTTTTGAATATGATTTTTATGTTATTTATTTAAAAAGTTTGGATTATACAAGGTAATTAAGCATATAAAGTGCAAATAATGCAATTCTGAACATCATTTGCGTAATTCAATTGTTTCTGAATTCATTCTAAATTATTTCATCAGAATAATCAATATTTAAACTCGTTATACTGTGTAAAATATGATTTATATGTTATTTATTCAAATATGCTTGGTAATTACGCTTATAAAGTGCAAATAATGCAATTCTGAGATTTATTTGAACATCTCAATCGTTTTTGGATTCATTCTATATCATTTCAGCACAATAATCTATATTTGGATTCATTCTGAACTTTTCAACACAATTCTGTCTAAAATAGGATTCATATGTTATTTATTAAAAATATTGGATTATATATTGTAATTACGCATATAAAATGCAAATAATGCAATTTTGAGCATCATTTGAGCTTTTCAAACGTTTTGGGATTAATTCTAAGTCATTTTATCAAAATAATCTTCATTTAAACTCTTTATAATGTCTAGATATTATTCATATGTTATTTTTCCAAAAGATTGGATTATACATGTTAATTGCGCATATAAAGTATAAACAATGCAATTCTGAGCTTCATTTGAGAATTTCAATCGTTTCTAGATTCATTCTAAGTCATTTCATCAAAATAATCTATATTCAAACATTTTATACTGTATTGAATATGATTCATATGTTATTTATTCAAAATGATTGGATTATAAAGGGTTATTGCGCATATAAAGTGCAATTAATGCAATTCTGAGCTTCATTTGAGGATTTTAATTGTTTCTGTATTCATTCTAAATCATTTTATCACAATAATATACGTTTAAACTCTTTATCCTCTCTAGAATATGATTCGCATGTTATTTATTCAAAAAAGATTTGATTATACAAGGCAATTCATATAAAGTGCGGATAATGCAATTCTGAGCATCATTTGTGCATTTCAATATTTTTTGAATTAATTCTAATTTATTTCATCACAATAATCTACATATAAACCTCTTATACTGTTTTAAATATGATTTTTATGTTATTTATTTGAAAAGATTGGATTATACAAGGAAACTAAGCGCATAAAGTGCAAATAATGCAATTCTGAACATCATTTTGAGCATTTCAATCGTTTTTTAATTCATTCTAAATTATTTTATCATAATAATATACATTTAAACCCTTTAAACTGTCTAGAATATGATCCACATGTTATTTATTCATAAAAGATTTGATTATACAAGGTAATTACGCCTATAAAGTGCGGATAATGCAATTCTGACCATCATTTGTGCATTTTAATAGTTTCTGAATTAATTCTAATTCATTTAATCACAATAATCTACATTTAAACTCTTTTTATACAGTATTGAATTTGATTTTTATGTTATTTATTTAAAAAGATTGCACCAGACAAGTAAATTACGCATATAAAGTGCAAATAATGCAATTCTGAACATCATTTGAGATTTTCAATCGTTTTTGAATTCATTGTAGGTGATTTCGTCATAATAATCTATATTTAAACTCTTTATAGTGTGTATAATATGATTCATATGTTAGTTATTCGGATAGATTGGATTATACATGGTAATTACGAATATAAAGTGCGATTAAAGCAATTCTGTGCATCATTTGGACATTTCATTCGTTTTGGACTAATTCTAAGTCATTTCATCACTATAATCTATATTTAAACTCTTTATATTGTCTAGAATATTATTCTCATGTTAATTATTCAAAAAAGATTGGATTATAGATGGTAATTACGCATATAAACTGCAAATAATGAAATTCTGAGCATCATTTGAGCATTTGAAACGTTTTTGGATTCACTCTAAGCCATTTCATTAAAATAATCTACATTTAAACTCTTTATAATGTCTAGAATATTATTGATATGTTATTTATTCAAAATTGGCTTATACATGATAATTACGCATATGAAGTGCAAATAATGCAACCCTGAGCATCATTTGAGCATTTCAATCGTTTCTGAATTCATTCTAAGTCATTTAATCATAATAATCTATGTTTAAACTCTTTATGCTATGTATAATATAATGATTCATATATTATTTATTCAAAATGATTGGACTATACATGGTAATGGCGCATAAAAAGTGCAAATAATGCAATTCTGAGAATCATTTGAACATTTCAATCGTTTCTGGATTCATTCTATATCATTTCAACACAATAATCTATGATTCATGGTATCTAAAATATTGGATTATACATGGTAATTACGCATATAAATAGCAAATAATACAATTTTGAGCACCATTTTGAGTATTTCAGACGTTTTTTTTATTCATTCCAAGTCATTTCATCAAAATAATCTACATTTAAACTCTTAATAATGTCTAGAATATGATTCATATGTTATTTTCAAAAGATTGGATTATACATGGTTATTACGCATATAAAGTGCAAATAATGCAATTCTGAGCATCATTTGAGCATTTCAATAGTTTCTAGATTCATTCAAAGTCATTTCATCACAATAATCTATATTTAAACTCTTTATACTGTATAGAATATGACTCATATGTTATTTATTCAAAATGATTGGATTATACATGGTTATTGCGCATATAAAGTGCAAGTAATGCAATTTTGAGCTTCATTTGAGGATTTCAATCATTTCTGAATTCATTCTAAGTCATTTCATCGTAATAATCTATATTTTATCTCTTTATACATGGTAATTACGCATATAAGGATCAAAATATTGTAATTCTAAGAATCATTTGTTTGTTTCAATTATTTCTGAATTCATCCTAAGTCATTTAATCACAATAATCTACATGTAAACCCGTTATACTGTTGAGAATTTGATTCATACATTAATTATTCAAAATGATTGGATTATACATGGTAATTACGCATATAAAGTGCAAATAATGCAATTCTGAGCATCATTTTGAGCATTTCTTTCGTTTCAGGATTCATTCTAAGTATTTTCATCACAATAATCAACATTTAAACACCTTATACTATCTAGAATATGATTCATAAGTTATTTGTTAAATACATGGTAATTACGCATATAAATTGCAAACAATGCAACTCTGAGCATCATTTGAGCATTGCAAACGTTTCTGGATTTATTCTAAGTCATTTCATGAAAATAATCTACATGGTAATTACCCATATAAAGTGCAAATATTGCAATTCTGAGCATCATTTGAGCATTTCAATCGTTTCTGGATTCATTCTAAGTCATTTCATCACAATAATCTATATTTAAACTCTTTATACTGTATAAAATATGATTCATATGTTATTTATTCAAAATGATTGTATTATACATGGTAATTGCGCATATAAATTCCTAATAATGCAATTTTGAGCATCATTTGAGCATTTCTATCGTTTCAGGACTCATTCTAAGAGATTTCATCACAATAATCTACATTTAAACTTTTTATACTGTTTAGAATATGATTCATATATTGTTTATTCTAAAAGATTGGGTTATATATGCTAATTACGCATATAAAGTGCAAATAATGGAATTCTAAGCATCATTTGTGCATTTCAATTGTTTTGGATTCATTCAATGTCATTTCATCACTATAATCTACATTTAACTCTTTATACTCTCTAGAATATGATTCAGATGTTATTTATTCAGAAAGATTGGATTATACATTGTAATTACGCATATAAAGTGTAATTAAAGCAATTCTGAGCATTATTTGAGCATTTCAATCATTTCGGACTCATTCTAAGTCATTTCATCACTATAATCTACATTTAAACTCTTAATGCTGTCTAGAATATGATTTGCATGTTATTTATTAAAAAATATATATATATTATACATGGTAATTAAGCATATAAAGTGCAAATAATTCAATTCTGAGTATTATTTGTGCATTTCAATCTTTTCTGTATTCATTCTAATTCATTTAACCAAAATAATCTACATTTAAACCCTTTATCCTGTCTATAATATGATTCATATGTTATTTATTCAAAAATATTGGATTATACATGGTAATTACGCATATAAAACGCAAATTAAACAATTCTGAGTGTCATTTGAGAATTTCAATCGTTTCAGGATTCATTCTAATTCATTTCGTATTAATAATCTACATTTGAACTCTTTATACTGTATAGAATATGATTAATATGTTATTTATTCAAAATTATTGGACTATACTTGGTTATTACGCATATAAATTGAAAAAAAATGCAATTCTGAGCATCATTTGAGCATTTCAATCGTTCTGTTTTAATTCTATGTCATTTCAACGCCATAATCTGCAATTGAATTCTTTATACTGCCTAGAATATGATTCAGATGTTATTTATTCAAAAATAAAGTGCAAATAATGCAATTCTGAGCTCCATTTGTGCATTTCAATCTTTTCTGCATTCATTCTAATTTATTTAATCAAAATAATCTACAGTTAAACTTTTTATACTGTCTAGAATATGATTCATATGTTAGTTATTCAAAAAGATTGGATTACACATGGTAATTACGCATATAAAGTGCAAATAATGTAGTTATTAGCATTATTTGAGGATTTTAATCGTTTTGGATCTATTCGAAGTAATTTTATCACAACAATATACATTGAAACTCTTTATACTGTATAGAATATGATTCAAATATTATTATTCAAAAACGATAGGATTATACATGGTAATTACGCATATAAAGTGCCTATAATGCAATTCTGAGCTTCATTCGTGCATTTCAATCGTTTCTGCATTCATTCTAAAATTTATAATTTCTGAGCAAAGTTTTAAAATGCGATTTGTGCGATTTGATAATTTGATGATTATTTAGTTTTTATCAGTGATAAAACAGTAATAAAACGATTATGCGGTGATAAAACAATGATAAAACATATCAAAAGGTAGTGCGATATGAACCAAAACTAAGATAAAAGAACAATTAAATGAAAAAAAACGAGTTTTTTAAAAGCTTGGTTCTGAGTATTATTATTTAAAACTATATTTATAATATTAAGAAATTATTATTGTTAATTAAATGATAGTAATTTTTAATGTTTGATAATTAAAAAAATGATTTATTATTTTTTATATTTTATTTATTATTACTGTTCAATGGCGGGGTTAGAAATTACACGAGCTTTGTAAAATTAGTGCCGTAATTGTCGATAATTATAATTAATTACTAATTTTTGTTAATTATTGACAGCGCAAAATATTGTCATAAATTATAAAATAATAATTATTAACTAAGGTATACTAATGAATAATTATTAATATTTATTGTCAAATATTAATTATGACAGTAATTAAATATCGAATAGAATAATAAATCATTTTTATTAACTATGAAACATTAAGAAATACCATCATTTGTTCAACGCTAATAATTTTTAAATATTATAAATTTTAGTATGTAAAATAAAAGTAATAAAATATTATCAGAAATTTTTTATTTTTCAATTAAACATTAATAATTATAAATAATTATTGTAACTAATTAAATATTAATATTATTAAATAAAAAATTATTTTTTGAATTAGATATAAATTATATTTTAGACCGTGCAGAGAGTTTAAATGTAGATTATTGTGATCAAATGATTTAGAATGAATGCAAAACTATTGAAACACTCAAATGATACCCAGAACTTAATTAAATAATATTGGATACTCCTTTGTTATAACAAATTGAACATTGAAGCAAATTAAATAATTCTTTACTGTTACAAAGTATCATGGCATGTAGAATTATGAGAGAGAATGAAGAACGAAAATAATAAATGAGAAAGATGTGGAAACATGCACGAGAATGAGAAAGATGATAGAAAAAAATAGGGAATGGGGTGATAGGCCTTCTTAAGGAAGAAAGGGAGGGAAGAGATGACGGAGTAAAGGAGAAAGAGGAGAGGAGAGGATCTTACTAGATGATTTTTGTTATTGCAGACATATTTCCTGCTAAATGATCATAATTTGTAACTAAAGGTACGGTAAATATATTTACGTTTTGCGATAAAATTGATGTTAATATATATCGGCTTACTTCCACTCATTCGGTATACAAACCACCATTAATGCCAGAATTGTTTCCATCTCTACTGAAACAGTAACTATTTTGTCCAAATGTTCAAGCTTTCATCAATTAGAAATATCACAAAAAACTTTAAAAAAAATAAATAAAACAGCAATACAAGAGTACAGAGAGGAGCACCTGAAACATTGATCTTGCCTTGTCCATGAAGGATTCACACCACACACAATAAGGCTAAGCAAACAATTTCTTTTTCTAATAGTACTTCAATAGTTCTTCATGTCTCCTGGCTACCACCGGAATTAATTATGCTGAGCTTTCAGAACATCTACCAATGACTAATGGCTGAAAGAACTATTAGTTAAAAATGACTTGTGCCTCTCGATTAATATGTGTTTTCAAACTACCGAATAGACCTGACTAACGTTGATAACGAACACGGATTTGGTTTAAGTCGTTTGCGTTATCGTTTAACAAACGAAATAATTGTTAAACCGTTTATCGTATCATTAAGCTAACGGAACAAAAATAGTTTGCGTTAGTCGTTCCGTTTAGCTTAACGATCTTAACGATTTGGCGTTAAGTCGTTAGCCACAAAATCAACAGATTAAAAAACAAGTTAAATACAGTGAAATCAATAACCATACATGCATATAAAATCACATAATCATATGAATAAACATACATGCATACTAAATACAGTGAAATTGATACTTGTTCAGTGACTTTCAACTTACAAATTACAAATACTAACTGTTCCAAAATATAATGCCCCAACTTAAAATACTAACTGTTCCAAGTTACAAAATATGACAGCCCCAATACTGAACACCCATTTGAATTACAACAAAAATTCTCTAAACATCAAGTTCAAGCATGCCCATTTGTATTTTCCTTATACACCCTTGAAGCCTAAATTTGTCATCAACTCTACCCAGATCACACACTCCCTTCTCAGTCTCAACTAATACCAATCTCAGCCATTCATGAAAAAAAAAACAAGTCGACAACATCATCATTGAAGATCAATGTATGAGATCTGAGGAGCCAAAGACTTGCTAGAAGAACTAGCAATCCAGGCTTCAACTGTGTATTAGGGCATACAAACAGATACTACACTTGAACTTGAAACTACACTTGAAACATGAATAAAAAAAAACTCACTGCCCTTCCTCATTGATATCTTCTTCCTCAATAGTCCATAGTGGAGCAGGAATGAGTTTTCCAGTCTCTGCAAAATAAATGTAAGTAATTAGCATGTCATGAACTTAATACATGAATAATTAAAAAATAAAAAAGAGCAAAGAAGGTATCATCTTTCATACCTGCAATGGATACCCTCAACCAGTCCTGAGCACAAAGTAGAGCTTCTATGCTCTCATCAGACAAGGAGCTTCTTACTTGGCTAAGCACTCTACCACTTGTACTGAATGCAGATTCAGAGGCCACAGTTGATATTGGAACAGCCAAGATGTCCCTTGTTAGCTGAGCAAGTACAGGGAATCTAGGTGCCTTCATCTTCCACCAACTAAGAATATCAAAGTCATCATCCAAGTTGGCATCATCTCTGTCAGAACCTACATAACAATTAACAAGTAAATAAATTAAGATTGAACTACTAATTACTAAGTAAAATAAGTAAGTTTATTACTTAGATATTCTTCTAATTCTGTCTTAGTTCCTGTAGTGCCCTTCCTTCCTTTGAGATAATCTTTCAGTCCAGCCTTTCTATCACTTGCCATGCTAGAGGCACCAACATCACTCTTGTTCCTGTTAATTATCAAATAAAAATATTAATAATCAATAAGATTTAATTAGTTTGAATAATTAAGGAGATTGTACCTCTTGGACATGCTAGGTTGATTCTGATCAGGGGCTCCTTGCTCTTCTGCCTTGGCTTGTACATACTCATTGTACAACTCAGACATGCACTCCTTTATGTTTGAAATGAAGTTTTCACACTCATCAGGGCACATCTCTTCCATGTAGTACTGCACCACATCTAACTTGCATCTAGGGTCAAGCACACATGCAATGGCCAAGAGAGAATTCCCCATGCTCCAGTACTTATTAAACTTGGCATGCATTTGAGTACCCATATTCACAATAAAAGGGTACTCATTAGAGGCCATTCTCTTAATAGTAAGATATACCTCACAAAACTCAGAGAAGAAAAGGTTAAGAGTTGGGTATTTAGTGCCACTCAATTTGAGTGTGGCCTCATAAAAAACCTTCAAGTGTTTCACTAACTCATTGAGAATACCCCACTGAGAATCAGATAGTGCTTTAGAAAACTTCTTATCCAATGAAGCATACCTCACAATTGCTAGTTTGAGTTCCAATGCCAGCTCCAACATCAAGTAAGTGGAGTTCCATCTTGTTGGAACATCCCACTGTGGCTTTTTGTATGGAATATTCATCTACAATGAGAGCAGACAAGTATAATTAAAACATAAGTAAATATATTTAAAATAAAATATAAGTAAAGTAAAGTTAAATAAATTAAAATATAACCTGAGAGCAGGCAAGCTTGAACTTCTCTATCCTTCCTTGAGAATGTTTGATCCATTTCATTGTTTCCCTTATACAGTCAATCTCCTTGTGTAGAGTATTGAGTCCATCTTGTACAATGAGGTTCAAGATGTGACAACCACATCTCTGATGGAAGATCTTACCTTCAACTGGTAAGTCATCCTTGATTGTTGTTGAGTAGAGAAGCTCAGATATGCATGCATCATTAGAAGATGCATTATCCAGAACAAGACTGAAAACCCTCTTATCTAAATTCCACAAGCATAACTTATCATAAATAGCACTAGCTATGTGTCTACCAGTATGTGGACTTGGCAAAGGTACAAAGGTCAAAATTCTTTTTCTCAAAATCCAACCTTCATCTATGTAATGGCAGGTTATAGCCATAAACCCCCTATCCCTACCCTTGTTTGTCCACAAGTCACTTGTAAAGCTAAACCTACAGCTCAGATTACCAAACATTTCATATAGATTGACTTGTTCCTCTTCATAAATTTTCATACAATCAGCTCTAAGTGTTGTCCTTGATGGAATATTGAAAGCGGGTTGCAACTCATTTAGAAAATCCCTAAAGAAATGATGGTTCACACAATTGAAGGGATATTCATGGGCTATGACCATCTTTGCCAAACCTTTCCTACACTTCATCTGATCAAATCTCCATGCCACAAGTACATCCCTTTCTACAATCAATCAAAACATATAATTAAATTTAAAAAATATTAAAATGCACTTAACATTTAATTAACCTACAATTATAATAAACATATAAGATATGATTTAATACCTGACTTTGCTTGCAGCAACTTCTGCAGAGCTTCTGGCTTGTTCCTTGGGAACTTCTTGCACTTCTTATCAATGTGGTTTCTCATAGAGCTTGTGCCTCTTTGTTGACCTTGCAAGTATCTAAATTGAAAATTGAACATAAGAATTGAACATAATCATGAATTGAACTTAAAAAAAATTGAACATAATCATAAATTGAAAATTACTTTTCACCACAGTAGTTGCATGTGCCATAGTAGCTGCCATTAGACTGAACAGGTCCCCTTGTAAAGTGCTTCCAAACATCACTGGTGGTCTTTCTTGTTTTCTTAGTTGGATTTTCCTCACCACCAACTGCTGCAGCTGCTGCTGCCTCACCACCAGTTGCTGCAGCTGGTGTTGCCTCATCATCAGGCTCATAGGTGGGATCAGCCTGTATTTGTATCCTCTCGATCTCCTCCTGTGTCTCCCCATGTATCCCAATACCCATGCTAATGCACACAGCAAACACATCAGCAAAGTTCATGTGCAAGTGTTGTATCAGTTCAAGTGCAAGTGTAGTATCAGTTCTAGTGTAGTATCAGTTTAAGTGCAAGTGTAGTATCAGTTCAAGTGTAGTATCAGTTCAAGTGTAGTAACAGTTCAAGTGTAGTATCAGTTCAAGTGTAGTATCAGTTCAAGTGTAGTATCAGTTCTAGTGTAGTATCAGTTCAAGTGTAGTATCAGTTCAAGTAAAATAATCATACTCATCGTCAGACATCAAATCGGTTCAAGTGTAGTATCAGTTCTAGTGTAGTATCAGTTTAAGTGCAAGTGTAGTATCAGTTCAAGTGTAGTAACAGTTCAAGTGTAGTATCAGTTCAAGTGTAGTATCAGTTCTAGTGTAGTATCAGTTCAAGTGTAGTATCAGTTCAAGTGTAGTATCAGTTCTAGTGTAGTATCAGTTCAAGTGTAGTATCAGTTCAAGTAAAATAATCATACTCATCGTCAGACATCAAATCGGGCTCCGATACCACATCTTCTCTTTCAGGTGAAGCCATGACAATTTGGCAACAAACAAACACAAATATTGACAACACACAAGATCAAATCAACCTAATAAATCAATAACTGAACAAATCAGCACTCAGATCAAGCTGGACTGAACATATCAACAAAAAAAATTAAACATCTCAACAAATCTATATGAAAAACTAACCTTTTTATCGCCTCTTTTTCTTCCTCTCTTTTCTCCTTTTTTTTCTTCTTCTTTGCCTCTCTGTTCTCTTCCTTTTAAATAGGCCAGAAATCATCATTGTTGCTGTTGGCTCACCCCTCTCAAGAGGTCTCGTCAGCAGTCTACAAGAGAGCCCTGTGGTGCCACGCACGTCTAGTAAACCCTAGCTCACGTCACGCCTACTAGAGCTCTCGAAACCAGCCGTCGTACCTTCAGGGGGCAAGCCATCAGCTCAATCTGCACGAGAATGCCACCAAGTCGCTACGTTTTAGCCATAAGGGACAAAAAAAAATGATTAGAACCAAAAAAGAGAAATTTCTTCTTAGATCGACAAAAGAGATGACAAATATATAGATTGGTAAAGTCAAACGACAGAGAGAGAGCCAGACAGAGGCTGACCACCTTGCTATGATTACCAATTTACCGTCACGTCGGAGAGAGACACAGAGGATAGACAGATAAAGAGAGAGTCACCATCGCCATCGCCATGGCCGACAGCGTGGGGAGACATTCAGTACACAGAGTCAGGGGCACAGAGAGAGATAGAGAGAGGCGACAATTTCTAGGGTTTGCGAAAGAGACAGAAAGAGTGAAAGACAGATGCGGCTAGGGCTTCGGAGTTCGGATACAGTATTATACAACATAAGGAAGGGGATGGGTCGACTGGATATCTCCAGGGGGTTCTGGAGAGTTCTATTCCCCCTCCCCTGCAATACTTAATAGCAGCCGCGTAAAATAACGGCAAAACGGCATAACGGTAACGGCGTACCTCATTTCGCGTACCGTTTCACTAAGCTAACGGCATACCACTCAATACCGTTTGCCATTCCGTTTTTCTAACGCACCTAATTTGGTGCCACTTACCGTTCTGTTTCGGATTCACGTCACGGCATAACGGCATAACCGTTACCGTTGACAGGCTTACTACCGAACCATTTTTGCTCGTTTTGTTCTGGGTAATGTCAAACTTCTAAAGTTTTGAAAAATAGATTCCCATACTTTAAATTGCGACGAATATATTTGAATAGCAAAATATATTTTATTTTTCACAAACTAGACAATTAAGAAGGACATTTGTCGCAATATCAATGCTCGATCAAGGATCTATTTGTCATAGTTCAAAAGTTGGGGTCCTCTATGAAATTATCTTTTCTTTCTTAGAATTACAAGTAAAAAACTGTGTAAGTGCAAATATTTACAAACATAATAACAGTGTTTTCAAATGACAAGTATGCATTTAATTAATTTGGGAATCTCTTCAACGGACGAATTAAAGGTATTGAAAATTATTTTTAGATTCGTTTAAAATACTTATTATTTACAAATCTTATGAATAATTAATATCAGTACTATTCATAATTTATATTCTTCGAATGCACAAATTTATTTGCCTGTAAAATTCCATTAATTGCTAAGCAAAATCTTCAAGATGTGACCAAAACAACACCCTAATCTGTGGCCGTATGTCTCTCTAGATATGTCGGATCAATTATTACGAATTTATTTGAAAAATTTTTAAGAGTGCACACATCGTCCAGTTGGATTTAAATTAAGCTTTTGTCAATTAAGTCAATACTTGAACAGATTATATACAACTATGCTAGACAAGATTGATATGATGTTTGGGTTTGCATTCCTAAGGTTGGTATAATAATTACAGAATAGTTGATGACTGATGAGTATCGTATGGCACGTTGATACATAACTATCACAATATTGACTCCTAACCATACTAGATTGACTGTTAGTCTGTTATCCAGATGGAATGTTGATACCTACTTCTAGCTATATCAGGCATTCAAAATTAATTTTTTTAAAAAAATTCTTTTTAATTTGTATATTCTTGGTTTTACATATATAGTACCATAAAGGTAGTAGTCTTTAAAATATTTGAAAATTGTGCCACATACTCTAAAAGTCAGTATAACTACTCGTGTAGTTGCATCTTCTATACACGGGCTTCATCATCTAGAAGAAAACAAAAGAGAAAAACAATGAAAAATATCTTCTATTTTTGCTCAAAAGAGGGGGTGAACATTATTAGGTCAAAAAAGCCCCTTTACTTGTGCTTTGCTCCTTCAAAAAGCTTTAAATTCCGATTTGCTTTTGTCCCATTGTTTGATTGGATTGTGTATGCCGAGAATCAGTTTGGCTGCCCTCCAATTGCTTTCTTTTAGCGCCTTTTTCAAAACGGCTTACATCTTTAACGACTCCTTAATTTATATATAATTCACAGTTTTCAAATTGTAATTCCTATTTGAATCTATTTTTTTGCAGTTGTCACAATCCAAGGAGAATGTAGTATACCAACGTGATAGGTAGAGCTATCAACATCCCGAATATAACCCTGCAAAGAGTTGAATGACTTGCTAATTAATTTCAATATAATATAAATGATAGTTTTGCTTTTTTTTAAAAAAAAAAATGTAACAAATTATTATAAAAACATTGTCCACCACGCATTTATTAAAGGTAAAATGTATTTAAATCCAAAGAATACTTACGCAGTGCTCAGAATGGCGGGATGAACGTTGTACTCCTTTGCAAAAACAAATGGCACAATGCCTTGCGGAAGAGCAGCCTAGTTAAATGGTATTTTAAGGATCATAAGTCAAGTACAAATCTTAATATTAAGAGTAAAAATATATGGTAAATGATAGCAATTATCAGCAAAATGACCAAGAAAAGCATTTTTTTTTAATTATTAAATTCGAAAAAATATGAAAAGGGTCTACAAATTAATTACTCATATATAGTTAATTAGATAGGTTGGGTATATCGTTATGGTGCAATTAATTAGTTATCTATCATCTATCAAATCATTTAATTTTTATTAGTATTTAATCATTGATTAAATAATTCTTAAATGATATTAAATTAATTCAAAACTTGTTTGTACATAGAGAATATTCTCAAGTAAATTCGGTTGCCAATTCTCCTACCTAAAAAAATAATTTATAATGATGCTTGAGCAGCATTTGGTGAGTGAGGATAGCCACAATTAATTTCGAAATATAAATTAGTTTGTCAAAAGAAAAAAATTCTTGTTAGATATTAAATTAGCACAGAACGCCTCCAGTGCATAAAATACCTTCCTATGATTTTAAAAAGAAAATAAATTGAAACTAAGCCTGGAAAAGAATAAATAAGTCGCGTCTGCAATCCTGATTGCATGCGGCAAATATTTCCTAAATCCTGCGATAGTCATATTTTCATTTTATTTGGCATCAATCCATCAACCATACTTAAATAGTTAAATTGAGACAACACGTCCATTTGCACAATATAATGTATAGCACTTGAAATATCATTATCAATTATTTATAAAAGGCATTAGATAAAAATATATAATATAAAATTAAGTTTATATATCTTGTAAAAAAATCACATTGGAATGAGATATATTTGATTTTAGTTGAATGAGCTTGTTGGGGCCTAAATTATCAAAGATCACATTGATTTTTCGAATTATTTCCAATTACATCTGTTTTCGTTGAAAGAAAAATTCATAATTACTAACAAACTAACGTTTTGTGCTAGGACTTAAAAAAAAAAAGATTAGAGGAAGAGAAAAAAATGAGATGAATAGACCTGCAGCTCTACAATGTTTTCTTACTTTACAATGAATAGAAGAAAAAATATGATTTCAAAAATTTTTTAAAAAGACGAAATAAATATTGGGAAAATAAATGAACAAATTCTGATCGTTGTTATCCGATTTTAAGAGAAAACCCTCCTAAAATTTCTCTTTCCTACCCACGTTGAAGTTTTGGACTTTCGGTGCATAGCTAAGTATCATTGCAAATTTGCAATCGTTTACTTGAAACCAAATCAAACAAAACAAGAGCTGTGGCCTGGCGCATAGTACAAGCTATGTAGTCCCCAGCCAATCAGCTCTTGGCTTGTAGCACGTACAACTTTGTCGGCTGACTGTTGGGATACCTTAATTTTGTTTTTCTATTTTTTTAATCTCCTTTTCTTTTCTTTATTTTTTTTTTCAGTTTCGTCCTTAAAAGACCGTTGCCACTTGCCACTTGCAAATATGTTAGGCTTGTGAAGAAGATCCGCTTCCGCACAACACATGGTGTAGCGCGGCATCTTGATCATCTGATCAAGATTCAATGGACAAGGGAGATCCGTACATGTAACCTAGATTGATAGGTTCGTAAAAAATGAACCGTCATATCAAGATCAGACGGCTCGTAGTGCGCTACACCGTGTCCCGCGTTACAGCAAATCCGGATTGCTTGTGAAGTTCCCGTTTATCGTGGCACATGCATACTACTGTCTTCGCCATATATTCAATCATAGTAATTTCTGAATAACAAATATGCGTTATATATCATATGTATATTCTCTTAGTAACTTTTAAGATAAATTGGGAAATTAAATATTGCCCGAAAAATGTAATAATAGTATACCTAGTATGCACATATTCGCTGATTTTTTTTTAATTTCCGAATAACACCATATTTTATATTGATTATTCAAAAAATTAATATTTTTTCTAAACAATATAAAAATGTATTCTGCTTGTATTATAAACAATTATTTCTTAATTATACTTATATTATATTTGGATCACGAACTTTTCTCCTTGTGGTATTGTTCCTAAATTTCGAAGGTTTAACTATGGAGACAACAATCGATGCCATCAAGCATTGTAGACACTATTGTGTCATTGGATATTACCAGATTTGTTTGGGCAATCTCGGTTCAAACTATAAAGATGTTAAAAATCGAGCCAACATATATACAATATAATTTTCTCAATATATTTTCATGCCACAAGGAGGAGGATTTTTTTTTTTAGATAGTAAAAAAGAGGGGAATTGATTTATGAATTGGATGCTATATAATTGTATATACGTTTGCCCTTTTATAACGCATATATACGTCGTAAAAAATTTTACAGGGCTGCAACCTCTACCAAAGTGTTATAAGATCAGTCCTTATATGCTACCATGGACAGTGCATATTCAAATTAATGCTGTTGATTTCAGTTCAACCAGTTTCACGTGAAATTGACAAAGAAAATTTTATTTCAAACATGCTTTATTTTATATCATTGTAAATTCAAATAGTTATCAGATTGTCGATTATAATATGAAAAACTGTGGACAATGTTAATGGTATATTTGTCGATTAGAATATGAAAAACTGTGGACGATGTCAATGGTATATTTATATCCAAACGATAAGTTTCTTACATATTTCTATTAGAAATTAATTTATAGCAAAAATAAAATTTAGTAGAAATAAATTATGATTAGATAAATATAGTAGTATTACCTGAACAATCGCGATATGCAGAAGAGTTCCTCGTATGCCGATGGCAAGCGAAGCAGCAGCCATGACAGCCGGACCGACGAAGAATCGGACGGCCATGGAGTACGTCGCAACAGTGTTACCACACGCAATGATCTTGGGTTGGAGCGCCATAAACAATCCTACAGAAAAGGAGGAAGAGGGATCAACCAATGCATAGACAGATACAAAAGTTGGGAACTGGGACCTTGTGTTGGGAAATTTAAAATTTTTAACCTTTTTATTAGCCTTTTTTCACGGATAAAGTGTGGTGTTCCACTTTTCCGCGTGGAATAAATAAGGCGGGTAAGGAGGAATAATGACCATGTCTGGTTAGCAATGAACATGGAATGGAATAGAGAGAGAAAAAGTGGGACCCACCGAGACTGAACATGGCCATTCCAAGACCAGCGTCGGAGAGTATGGAGATAGACTTCTCGATTATCGCCGGCATTTTAACGTGCCACCTGGTCCAATTTCAATTTACAGCAGATAATGGCATTGAGTAAATAAAACTAAAAAGTTTTCTAAAAAATTGTGGCTACTTTTTGGCATCTTTTTTTTTTTTCTACATATCGTTGTATGAGCAATCGTAATTTAATTGCATCAATGAGTTAGGAAAAAATTGATAATTTATACCTATCATGCAGCTGTCCACAAAAAAAAAAAAAAAAAGAAAGCAGATAAGAATATATGCGTGTGCTACGGTAAGATAATAATTTTACTATGATAGTCATAAT
The DNA here is from genome assembly GCA_028095005.1 of Rhynchospora pubera. NCBI lineage: Eukaryota > Viridiplantae > Streptophyta > Magnoliopsida > Poales > Cyperaceae > Rhynchospora > Rhynchospora pubera. Next base: position 40,053,769 of record CM051461.1, read on the forward strand.
AATAGACAACAAAGATTCACTATTGCAAACTCAGTACAAAGTAATTATCTGTAGCAGTGTCTATGACTGCCACAACAATAGTACAGTGTTGCAGTACAGAAGTCAGAAAATTAGGAGGCAATGGAGATCAAAATCACCATCAGTCAGGACAACAACATTATTAATTTGATCGATTAACTGTTATTTGACGATTAAATTTTCCGAGAAGAGTGCTTTGAATTAGCAAGAAGAAAATACGGTTAAATATGAAAGACCATTTTGCAAACTGTATTTATAAAATATGTTACCAAAAAAAAAAGGACAAGTGATAACATTTAATTTTTTGGTATAATCTTTATTCTACCAGATGACCAAGCTTGAATTTCAATATTTTCATGAAAATGGTGCATTGATTAGAACATCCAGAAGAGTAAAAATATATATATATATATATATATATATATATATATATATATATATATATATATATATATATATAAATAAATAAATAAATTAACCGTATTTTTGCGTCAAAAAAAAAGTGTTGGGATTTCGGATAAATAAATAAATAATAAAAAGATAAGGGCAAAGACCCTTATTTTTGCGTCAAAAAAAATAAATAAATAAATGGAACAGTAAAGTTACTAACCGGAAGGCAACAAGAGACCAAACCAGGCCAATTAGGCTGGAATAAGTGTTGGGATTTCGGATCAGCTTGCGCCAAACCATGATAAGGATGAGCCTTGTGAGAACACTCGCTGGAGGCATCTGGTGCGTTGGATCCTCATCGGGCGGTCCTACTCCTCTGGGGTGCAACTCGGCGGTTGAGCTGGAGCCCAGCTTATACAGCCCCTCTGGTCCATTTTCTCTGTCTCCTTCCACCACCTCTTCTAATCTCTTCCCTCCTCCGCTAAAGCTAAACTCACCGCCGTATTCTTCACCGCCCGGTGCTCCCACACCTTTGTAAATAACAATGTAAATAAAAACTAAATAGTATTTTCTAAACATAATTTTCAAGAATGAAGCACGCACTTTCAAGAATTTATTCCACATCTTTTGTTTGCCACTTTTTCTTGGAAAAAAATAAATTCTTTATTTATATGATAAGATGTCCTTCATCAGAATCTTAGTTAATTGTCAACTTAGTGTCACCTATCATATATATTTTTTTTACTTCTTTTGGTAATATCTAACAATTATGCTTTTCATAGTATAATATAGATAGAACTATCATGCATTCATGCAACCCATAAAAGAAAGAGAATTTGGCCGAAATTCCATGAAAGGCGAATATTGTCAACACAAAAATTCCCCGTCAATTTTGCCAAATTGTCAAATTGATAAAACAATGGAAATTCCAAGAAATTATACCAATTAATTTAAAATGAGCATGGCTTTAGAATCATGTAAAATTGAGAAACAAATGCATTCAAATCTGAATGCATTCTGCAATTTGAACTAGTAAAGAAAAAGTAAGTCACCTTTGCTCGAACCATTAGGGGGGAGATCTGCCGGTACCACCATGCGGATCTCCTTTGCGCCATCTCGACCTGATGTGGCAAAATCTCGACTTCCAAAAACCGGCAATCCTCCCACATCTGACACGGGTGATGCACTCGAGCTCCACACAAACATGTGCAACTCCTTTGTGTCATGATTTGTTGCCACCGTCCCTTTTTGATTGTTCACAGCAGTCTCGCCTGGCCTTTTAACTGGTGCCGCTGGGCCCATGACATCAGGCAATGGTAACTGTTCGTCGAAGTTAGATGGCCGTGGTGTTGGCCCATGTGACGACTGCACTGAGTACAAGTCTGTTGAGCCGAAGTTAGAGTGTCTAAGCTGGCCTGCTGCCGGTGGCGGTGGGCCTCCCACCATGGCAAAAAAATCTGCATGGTTAAAATTTGACCCCCGCGGTGTCGGGTTACGGGACGAACTTAGGGAGTAGATCTCAGCACCGGTAAGATTTGATGGCCGAGGGGTCATGAGATGAAGAGACCGGCGTGATGCCGAGGACCGACGCACGGTGACATGGATCTTACCGTCAGCTGCCACCTCAGCATCTGTTTGGAGCATGTCTGGACCACCATCTAGTGATACCACATCTGGGTCTATCCGAAATGAAACAATGGAAGCAGCAGTGTCGGGAAACTGATCGGCTATTAGTAGTTTTGCAGCACGATACTCAAACAGAAACAACAAAAGAGTGTACCAAATAATGCATTGGAGAACCACGATTTGTACCATGAGTGCGCCGCTATACTGGCCGTACATGGCAATTAACAAGGGGATACCCATGACTAATGTGTTTGGCAAGGTCGAAAGAGAAAACATCGTAATTGACCAATCGAGCGAGGTGGCATAACGCTTCGGCGCAAGGTAGGACCACATGGAAAGGCCAGCCAACACCATTAGTTTTTGCAATGTGTCTGCGGCCACAAACCGGAGATTCATAGCATACGGGTCATTTGTGGAGATGAAGTGGAAGGAGAGAAGTGGCACAGCAAATATGGCCACAAAACGGTTGATACCGGAGCATTGGTCGGGTGAGAAGATGCCCCACCACCGTACCGACCCATATGCTAGAATCATCGCCACATAGAGTGGAACCACCGCCGCAAGGACGGTGTACAAATCGTGCCACGATATCATCTCCTTCTATGGAAGGATAATTATTTCTCTAGTTTCCTTTTCTTTTGCCCCCTTTGCTTCTGTTGTGGTACTTGAATAAGAGGGATTATGATTGCAGAATTGGGTGGTGAGTTTAACTGGAATTACCCATACTGATGCTATTTATATTGAAGCATGAGGAGCACAAGTACGGTGAAGAGTGTTGAGATGATGAGTGATGGCTACGGTGTGGGGCGCTGAGGAAAAGGAAAGGGGAAATAACTAGTCCTTTTCATACCCTTAACTCTGTAATTATAGTTAGAATTTGACAATACAAAAATAATTGTCCAATTGATATATTACATTACATTTAATTTTATTCTTTTCACATGATAAAATGTGTTTATGACTTATATTTCATCGTTACACTAAGTCGAAATATCCGATGTTGCAAACTAAAACCTGAAAATTATGCCGAATTTAAATCAAGATCTACTGTTTGTTTGGATTTTCTTTTCAATATATATTTCTGTTTGGGAACTTTAGGAAGAAAAAATAATAAATAAAAGTAGTTAGGGGACAAAGAAGAGGTGGATCCGGACCCAAGTAGAAAGGAAAGAGATGGGAGTGTTTGGGCTACGATGGGAAATTAATTGAGGTCTGTAAATATAGATTCTTCTTTTTCATTATTTCAGCAAGTTATACCTATGACAAGTGGACCCGTTTTGTTTGGCGGCCTGAATAGATTTGCAAGAACAAAGATTGCTGGAATAACATGCTGAAGTAACACTTACCGGTGAAAGCAACCAACCTATCTATGAACTTTTCATGCATTGTTATTATTGCTTACTATATTAGACGCTATTGTTGTTTGAGACATAGCAATCTGATTTTAGCCGCAACAACAGACAAATTACTTAATAAATTATCTTTGAATTATCCATCTCACAACTTTTAGATCTTATATATCGAATTATTTCGAGTTCTCAACTTACAAATATGATTAACTAGTATTTTTTAAAGAACAGGTCTTTGATGCAATTCTTTCCCATTGATTTTTCTAAAATATTCTGGATTTAGCTAGTGCTTCAAAGAACTTTATCCCATTCCAAAAGAAATCTTGAAAATTCAATTAACGTTGATATATGTAGATCTCGTCATCTCAACAAAGACAGAGAGTGACTTTCAACTATCCTTTATTCTGGCACATCACCTAGCAGCTCAATAAATCCTTTAAGATGCAAAATATAGACATCTAGCACCTGAGCTTGCTAGCTAGCGCTCTCAATTTAATGGGAAAAAAAATAGAGATTTCGTACCTAGGACAGAGTGTGCATCTTAATTTTCAATTTGACTGGTGCAAACTAACTCCAATAGTTAAAAAAAAAAATCTTAATTTTATTTTATAATTTTACTGAATTTTCTACAGATTTACCCAAATTATGAAATTAATAATGGGCTTTGTTTTGCATACAGCGTGAACCAGCAGGCATAATATGCAACATATCTAGTCACTTCATGACCAAGGTAATGGACAAAATGAAAGTCCCTATGAATTAATATACTGTTAATCCGGCCCCACAAATGCGTTCTTCCATGAAATTGCATCTAAAATGTAAATCATGCATGCTTTCGGACATTATAAGAAAGATTTACAAAAGAGGATGTAATCAAGAGAAGCTTGCAGAAATAACAATAGCAAATGGGTTTGTAGTTTGTACCCTTGTGGTTATCTTGTTCTGGCTCTGTTTGGATAAGGTGTGGGAAGAATGGAAGAAGTATTGGGAAATGTGTAACTTTGTGAAGAGTTTGGATTGTTTATAATAAATTTATTCTCTTATTTTCTTTTTCTCTTCTTCCCAAATGGAATCCAAACGGAGCCTCTAAGAAGCTATTTAATATTCGTCTTTCATAATTTCCTCGCCTTTTCTGAGCAGATCAGAAAGAAAATGGGGATCAGATTTTTTTTTGTCTTTTCTAGGAATCAGAATGAATAGAAATAAACAAACTTGATATATAAGAGCAATAGAATATTAGCATCATATTTATAAATATGATGCTGTATGCTTAGATACCAGAAAGAAGAATTGGCTGTGTAGCAAATAACAAGAAAAACAATTCATACAAGGCAATGAACATTGTGGAAGAAAGATTTGCTCCTAACAGGTAGGATATCCGTGACATTTGAAAATTATGTATTCACAATTCTGTCACTTACATGTTTTAACACTACAGTCTACCAGTCTACACTTCTCCGACTGGGTCAGCATGCCTGTTCTGAGGAGGTTGGCTTTGAACTGGCCTGAGATGGCTGGGTTTGCATCGCTGACTGTCACGTTATAACGTACTGAGGATCAAACTAAACTGAAGTTAACATCCCAAATCATACAAAAATTGAATACAGAGCAGCTTTCCTATACAGAACCGTTATCAAGTAATGAATAAACACATTACGAGTTTTCTGCACTTATTACTTTTTTTCGAAGGCTACGTGGAGAGAGGCAGAGAGCCACTCCAGCAATTTCACTGAATAATAAAATTACTTTTGCACTTATTACTTAATTTAGTGAAATGTGAAAGGTCAAAATATCCATTTTAGTAGTAATAAAACTAGGATTGTTGAATAGCACATTAAATGAATGATTTTTTCTGATCATTATTGTGACTATATATACAATGTTGTAATTAATGTTGAACGATAATGCAGCATTTTAGCAAGTTTTAACAGAATAGGTTCTTTTGATGACTTGCACGGATTCATGGAAGCTTTCTATTTAATTTTACCTTCAATTTTTCAATTGAAATCATATTACAGACTGTGAAATTGAAATAAACGTTCTAAGAAGCAGATCAAAAAACATCTTGATGCCGTCCAAGGCCATAAACACACACACCCATACGCACGCACGAAGGAAAGATATTCCTCTTTCAACTGACGAGACACATGAAATTGTCAAGTTTTAAAAATAAAATGGCGATTTGTCATGAAAAATTGCTACATCGTTGATGTCATTTTCATTTCCAAAAAAAAAAAAAAATCGCTCATCCATTTCATTTCCATGAACTGATGGAGAATACTAGCTACCAAATAATGATTCTCCCTTCATGCGCTCTTGGGCTCCATCTAATTTTGGCAATTTCCTTTTGAACTCTTCCCATGTATCAGCTTCAAAAGTTTGAATTGAAGTAGACTCCTCTGATTTTATCTTTGCACAATCACGTTGGAACAAAATGATTAGTGAGACCGTTTTTCCATTATTCTCCATCATCTAAGTTGATCTTGATTATATATGTGCTATACGTGGCGAAATTTTAGTGGTTGGTTGGCACTTAGAGGTAATTGGGTTACTGGACATATTATGGTTTGTGGGGATACTAAATTGTTCTGTCGTCTAATGCTGAAGTTTTCTTGCCTCGGCCATAACTTGAGATTGGTCGCATTATTGCATTAACCCTGCCAATCATTTGTGCTTGTGTTTGAAATTGAAACGGAAGCTGATATGAAATTAAAGCAAGGTTGGTGGTCTATCATATATATGTGCCTCCAGACCCAAGCAGATACCTCTGGATTAATGATTTAAATACATCTACTTCCATGGATCTCCTATTTACTAACTATTAATTTTGTAATTATTCAAAGTGAATTTTACATTTAGGATGAGTGGTGCTTATTCAAGGTATTAAAGCGTACTTATATGGGGTTATCTTGCATGAATTACTCCACATCAGAAATACTTGCGTACTTACTCGGTTTCAATTATCCATTGTCCAAAAAAAGACCCACACATAGGCAAATAAAAGAGCATGAACCTCAATAAAATTTGCAAAAAAGAATGAATGATGGGTTAGATCCAAGTGTCCATGTGGCATGGTGCAAATAAAGTGAACCATGTCCTGTTTTCTGATCGTGCGAAGCTTTTTTGCGTATGCTATTAACTTGGTAAGGAGATGGGGACATGATAAAGGAACCAAGGGAACATGGGTTTGTGGCCTAGTATAATCATCATTAATACTAGCACACGTGAAAAATAATAACTCTCACCTGTTGAGCTAGTTATTTCTTATATATCGGTATATCCGTATATGGGGCCTTCCGATTTCCAAATTTATTTTTCAAATAAAGTTGTAAGATGACTTCATAAACTTTCCAACTTTTAAATAGGTACTATTTAGGATTCGTACTTTCCACCACTATTCTGTGTTTACACTTTTTTTTTCGTTTAATGAAAGAGTTGAAACCTTCTGCTTTTAATGCATAATTGGAAGAATTTATTAATTGATTCAAACTTACATTTCTTATATAAATAATAGGGTTAATTAGATTTATGTCACTATGGAAATTTGAAATTAATAAAATGCCATCACTAAATGACAAATTAGCTTTATGTCACTATGAAAAAGTTAAAATTAGTTTTTTGCCATTGAAAAATTGATTTGTCAATTTTACCCTTGTAAATACGCCACTCCAAAAATTTGAAATTAGAACAATACCATCACTAAATGAAAAATTAGTTTTATGCCACTATAAAAATTTGAAATTAGAAAAATACCATCAATAAATGATAAATTTGATTTATGGCACTACAAAACTTTGAAATTATAAAAAATACCATCACTAAATGATAAATTAGTTTTATGCCACTGCAAATTAATTAAAATGAATTTTGTTCCATGTAAAAATATAAAAAAATAGCTTTATGTCAAAACGATGCATGAAATTTGATATACGACGTCGTGTATTAATAATTATAAGCTAAGTATATACAACAAAAAAAAAAAGACAATGTCAAAGTGCTTTTTTTTTTTAGAGAATCTAGATAGCGGCTATCTAGCAAAGAGAAAGGAAATGTCAAAATGCTTTTTAACAACACAAATACATGTTTTTTTTTAACACCGTTATGCTTTCAAACACATCAATCCTACTCAAGTTGAAATAAGTTTGAAATTAAAAGCTATCAATAATTTTAAAAATAATCATGATAATTAAACTTGAATAACATGTTGTTTCAAGTTCTGAGAATCATGGTAATTTTGTAATGGCAAACACCATTTTCTTTTTCTAATTAACTACCATGTACGATATATTTCAAAGTAGATTTGGAAATCAAATGATACTTTGAATCTATGAAGGAGAAAAAATAAATTAACTTATAGGTCTTTTGGAGCCTTTCTAGAGAGAGAAGGAACGTATAGCCATTGCTTAACAGAGAGAGTAACGGAGACAATGATATACTGATTTTATCCCTCAATCAATATACGGCTGTGATTTATTGGAATTAACAAGGGCAATATGAGATTTTTGGAAAATATTAAGAGCATTCATGATGGTATTTTTAGAATTAAATTATTTTTAGAATGAAATAATGACATATTTTTAATTTACATAATTTGATAATGACATAAATCTAATTTACAATCTAACAATCGCATAAAACCAATTAATCCTAATTAGTATATTAACATCTAAACCAACTTTACTATAGAGAGTAATTCCGATTTGCATTCGTTCTCATCTGAACATGTCTTTACATTCAAACTAGTTCTAATTTCGCGCGTTGCGCGATTTATTTTTATCCGAACATGTTACGAAACATTTTTCTAATGAGTATGAATATGTTATGAAACACTTTTGCGAACATACATACAATATTTGGGATCATTATTACTATAAAATGAAATGGACAGTCATGTTTTCAAGATTAATAGCCATGCGTATATGTTGATGCTTGTATTAGGTTATTGGTGCTTAATTTTGTATTTGTAAGAAATTGATTGTGTATATCAATATAACAATTGAGCAAGAACACTAATTATATTATATTTTATATATTCGTAATTGTTTGCGGTCAACGAAACATATTAATTGATTTATTAATTTGTTTATTTCATATTCATGAAATAAATATTATGAAAAGATGTTCCATCAAACCAATGCATAAATAATATGTCTCTCTTTTGTCTAAATATGAATTTTAGCTTTTTCTGAGTCCAAATGTCAGGTTCTCAATGTAACACCAAGTTCACCATTTCCTTCGCTATGGTAACAATTATCATGATAACACACCAACCTTTAAGAAAAAAATAATAAAGAGATCGACACTACACTGAGGTACAGGATAAAGAAAATCAAAATGATATATAAATATAAATAGCAAAAATAAAAGATGAATGAAAGATAAAAAAGTGAAATTAAAAAACGAAAATAAATCAGTCAATTATTCAGTACTGATTTAATCATCATTTCTTAGAACCACCTATGCTGAGCAAGAAACAATAAATGAAACCTTTAGTTTTAAAAAATGCCCTCAGTTCTTTCAGATCATAAAGAAAACTTGCTTCAATTTAGCTAATTGATCATGACTCCAAAGTTGAGCCCTGCAATTGATGCACATATTTAGAAGCATATAACATAATAACTAAGCATCAATTGAGAAAATTGCCATAACTTTAGAAAAGAATATATTGATAATGAATCAACATGATACTCAGAAATCACTATCTTAGTTTCTAATAGTGGAGAGGATCCCTTCCTCATAAAATATGGATCCATTAGCATGCAATCTTTTTTTTTCTTTGATATGTGCTTGTGATGCAGTGCAATGTTGTTTTCTTTATAACAACAAAACGTCAGCACAATCTACAAATTGCAATATAATTAGGGAAAAAAAAGAAAGAAAGATGAATATAGGAAGTTTCAGTTCCAAAAATGCTCGCTGAACCTATTTCAGAATACATGTTCACGTGATATTGCAAACACCTACGTCATTTTCTCTTTATCCTTGATTATTTTTAAAATAAAAGCTGAATCAAATTAAACTACATGGCTATGCGCAATTTCAGGTACATTCACTTGTAATAAAATAGAATCCATATTTTTTGCAACTTTTTTTTCATTGCTAGAAGCCACCATCAAATTGTGATCCATCTTGTAACCAGCTGTTTCAATTCATTGTAGTGTGTGCCGCCAGAAATAAGCTGCAACTACTCAAAACAAAGGGGAAGTTCTTTGCATGGGAAAAAATAATTTTAAGGTTAATCCAGGAAGATCTTTGTGCAATATCCTTATTTAAGACATGTTAAGCGCTTTATGATGCACCAAAATATTCATAGTAAATAACAAAAGCAAACTATACCGAAGTATAAATAATTAAATATAAAAATTTTCTTTTAGTAAGTTCAATTTTTCATACAGATTTACCAAACACCTCTCCTTCCAAAAGCAGGTCCTTAATATACATAGACACACAAAAGTAATGTAGATTTCACAGTTCATTTTGTTATTGGAATTTTAGTGTTGAGCATTGTAAAAATATTAATAGATAATAAAGATTTTTTTATAACGATGCAAGTACATCATAATAATTAGCACAACTGGATGCAATACAGAATCCAATAGCAAACTATTTTTGTGAATGTCATCATTAAAAAGAACAAAATACAGGGCCGAAAAAGTGATCGTATCTGAAAGTTTTCTTCCAACCATGGGCATCTTATGCCATTTTATGGCAAACAAATATAAACTAATCTTTACTGGTTAAGTTCTTCCATGAATAAACTGGAAAAATGAAATGAACTAATATTTAAGAGGCATTGAATGAAAAACGGTACCTTATTTTCTCCTTACTTGTCAGCAGTAAGACCTCACGATCCCTCAAAATCTCTGCCAGAAAATCGGAGAAATTCATTCCATTCCGAACTGTTACAAATTGATATCAATTTTCACAATGTATTTGAAAATTCTTGAAAGATCATAAAAAATAACCTAAGGAAATTAACTTTTTGTCCTTAGCTATTGCAATAAAAAATGATATGGTTGATTCCCTCCAAGTCAAGCAAGCACAATTGAGAGAAAAAGCTTGGCATTATTTGTGCAAAGCAGAATTTAGCCAACAAATGGTGGTATTATTTGTTCATTGCAGAATTACCTTGAATAAGATTGCCATTAATTTCAAAGTTGCAATGCTTCATTTAACTCTTCTACCTCCAACTCTTTCTTGCTTACATATTTGACTTTTTAATTAGGAGTCCTATCAAAATACATACAAAATAAATGAATACCTAAAGGCAAACTTGACCACCATAGAAATTTTTAGCTCTTTGCTAAAGTGCATCCAGTGCCAATGTGCCATGATTAGAGAATTGCTGGGGCAATAAGAAATGAAAATTACAAAGGTCATAATAAATTGGGATAATCAACGGATAAGATTAGTTCATTTTAGATAGACAAAAATTACCATGATCTATCATCGAGCCATTTCATATCCATATGATCCTTCTACTAGGCCTCTGAAAAAAAAAGAAACATAATTAACATATATGTGAAAAGAGATGTGATAATTTTTTTTTCTAGAACAAACAACAAAATGCAAAGCCACAATGGCACCCCAAGCCCATAATCTATGTACCCCTTTTAAAACTACTCTCCCTTTGTATTCTTCTGTTTGGGTGCTCAGTTCACTTCAGTATGTTATTTCCTTGTTCCTTTTTGATCCGAAATCAACTGACGTAATACTTCATTTATTAGAAGGAAAAGTTGTAAGCTCAATTGAAAGAAAAAAGAACTATGTTGGCACACATAGTACAATAGAAAGAAAATTAGGAAGGAGAGAGACAACATACTTGTCTTACATAGAAACCAAGTTCAAGAAGTGTCGAGTGGGTTCTGTGGCCAAACCTGCGAATTGAGAAGAAGAAAATCAGGAGACCTTGAGGAAAGGTTGAGGATGATAGAGATTGGAAGAAATGATACTCGTCCGAAAGAGAAAGAGCCGATGTGTTCATTGGCGGAAGCTAGGCGGTGAGCAGAGGTTAGAGGCAGCGCAAATTGAAGAGGAATGGCGCCTGCATCCTCCTTCGCTTTGGGTCGTGTGAGGAAAAGACGGAGAAAGAGAGAAAAAAATAAGAAAGAGTCTGCCTGAAAAGAGAAAGTCAGAAAGAGAGGCCATACCTCCGTACATACTCACGTAGTGCTTGTCTGCTTGAGTTGAGAGAGGAGTTACATTGACGTGAGAGGGAGAGGGAGCAGAACTTTCTAGAGTTGAATGATCACACGGACACCATGAAGAAAATCGAACGGATACGATCTAACACATCAAAACAGACGGCTGTGATTGGTTACTGTTCTAACCACAGTAACCACGTGCATCTCACGCCACACCAAATGAATATATTTCTAATTACCCAAGTCAAACTGAATGGACTGATTCCACTGTTATTTCGATGTTGATCCGAATTATCTATATTAAATTTGTACGGTCAGAAGAAGGAAAAAAAAATAACATGTTCTTGATTTTCTGATAAAAAGTGTCACGTACAAGCTTTTAAATTTCACCGAAATAACACCGTATGATTTAAATAACGAAATTTTGGAACAAAGCGCATTAACGTTACAACAACCAAGAACGAAATAACAGTAGCGTTATATTTTTGAAAAATCGGCGAAAGAACCTAAATTTTTTACATTTTGCGACGAAAAAATGGATCGGTCATTGAACTTACAAAATTATTTTTTTGCTTAATAAAAATCAATGCCAAACCCTAATTTGTTTAGCGTATAAAACTTTGATTTTGTCTATTTTTCTATTTGACTTGTTAATTTTTTTATATTTTAATTTTTCAAGTAACTGATAGATAGGCTAGTACTATAATTATATTTTTATATGTATCATTTTATCTCCGTTATATCACCAATATAACACCGAATCGCTATATCAACTCTGTACCGTTATACCGTAAAAATCGCATTTTAAAACCTTGGTCACGTCCCACACCGACGGGTCTCGGGGCATGAGCTGAAACAATATCTTCTGCATCCATCTGACGGTCCGTCAACCAACATCGCAACAGAAAAACAAACAGAGTCAGGTACAAACTTCAGCAACCGACTATTTAACGGTGCAACTTCTCTACATTTAATTAATATAACAAAGTCCAATCAGATCGGATTAATCCATAACACAAATAATATATTTTACGGAGATAATCGGGTCCAATCAGTCAGTCAGTCAGAGTGGTCCCTCCCCGAACTCAGGAGGATCAGGGCTCAAAATTCAGATTCAATTCCATATCCAATTCCAAACTCGATAACCCGTAAAATATACCAATTTACAATTCAGATAAACATATTCAATCAAAATCAAACGATAAATAAATCAGTCAATCAATACGAAATTAAATACAAAGAAGTCCGATTACCTGATAGAGTGATCTAGAAATTACAAGCGAATCAAATCGATTATCCAATCAACTGCGACGTAGAACTCAGATTTCAATCAGCGACGAAATCAAATATCAATCAGATTTTCAACTTAGAATTCACATTTTGTTTTGATATTCTCAATTTCCTTTCGAAATTTAGATGAGAAACGGAACTATCAAGGATATTTCATGAAATTATGTATTGTTAGAGATATGTTCTAGAAACTAATCTTTTGGCTACTTCTATGGTTTTATGTCATTGATGATTTCATATCATTTGTTCCTTGATTTATGTGTTGACAGTTCATTTAGGTTGAGGATCTGAATTACAGATCACTGTTTTTCATTTAGTAGTAAATAACAACAATAAATCTAAAATGTCCATAATCTTGATAATTAACAAGGAACATTAATTATCAATAAGATTAGTATGCAAGTTAAGTGATGATTAAGTTCTATAAATCATGGATTAAGAATAACCAACTTAATTGCATATGTTTATGTTAATTGAATATATGGATTGTGTTATGTGTCATTATTTATTCGTTATGATTTTGATTCTAAGTTTGAGATGTTTTTCTTTTCCACATGAGGATAGGTTCAATAAATATCATCTACCGTTGATTTCCGATAAGGGCTGCTATACGGACGTTATTTATGTTCTTTTGAATTGTGCGGGGAAAAGCTAAATTATCAAGAAAACCGTATGTCCATCATTAATTCATTTAGTGAGTGACGATATCTGTTTGGGCCCCTTGATGGAGATAGATTGTTTGCTAGCAACTGATACAATTATCTCTAGATCAAGAAACGTATAATCTGCAAGAATGATACATTCCTATCTTGGATTATACGATGATATCGTGTGACATAAGAATCAAAACAGAGATGCTAATTATTCTCTTACGCATGATTGAAATATTGTAGCAGTACACTATTTATGCGAATTGGGAATCATAACGTGTTGCTAGATACCGCTTATGATTATTGAAATTAAATAGCGATTTAACTCCATGTCCAACGTAGCATAAATCATCAAAGGGTCACACAAAATTGGTGTTTAACCATACGTGCATTATTTATTTATTTGCAATAGTTAGTATTGCAAAATATGATAAGTTGATAAATTAATTAAATAGCGTTATAGACCGTTATAATTAATTAAATCAAAGGGATCATATAGAAATAAATTAATGCATTTTCTAATCGCTAAATAATTATTATTAAGTTAATAATTATTTATTCAACACATGTATAAATTAAAAGGCTGTAATTAAAGTGTTAATTAAAAGCCCAATAGGGAACCAAATTGGGAGTAACAAGAAAGGTCCATTTAATGATTGATTGAGTGGATCCATAATACACAACACAAGGCCCATAGAGGCCCTTATTGTGGCCGGCCATACAAGGTGGTAGGTGGGGTGGCAATGTTGTAAATACATGGTGTGAGGTAGGTAGGGTTAGCACACTATATAAAGGGTTGTATGGTTGCAAATCCACCTCTCTCTCTCTCCCCATAACCTAGCCTCCCCTAGCTCCTCCCTAGGCTGGCGCCTACCTCCCTCTTCCTCTCCCTATTGCTCATGTGTTGAGCCCCACTTCTTTCTCAATTAGAATTGTTGATTTGCTAGAAGAACGGATTAACTAGGGATTAGTCTAATCCTCCAAACTACTAGCATAGTTTGTTGAGGATTTGATTAATACCAAGTGGACTCGAGGAGTTTCAACTTGGAGATCTTTGGAGCACGCACCATCTTCAATCGAGTCTTGGTTCAAGCCTCTTGATTACGATATCAAGAGAGGTATATTTTTGAACCTCTTCTCTTTGTGTGAATGGCTTAAAGTACTAGTTTCTTGTTTGTGCATGTTTAATTGTGGATAATTAAGAATAATTAATCTTAAAAATTAAAATTATGCACTGAACTAACGTATACGAGGCTCAAGCTTCTGCCGAACAAAATGGAATGAGACAAAAAGGTCAACTGAGGTGTCAAATTGAATAAATTGAAGATGGCCACGTGGAGCTTAAGGGACAGGTGGTGAATTTTTTTTTTCATCTCGGTGACAATGGTGATAGGCGGTGACTAAAAATATAAATTGGGCCAAATCTTTAATTGTTTCCGTTCGGTCAACAAATGGTCAAAGAAGGTCAACGGATCAAAATTTGGTCAAAGTTGGTTAACACATGAATTTCGGTTCATTTCGATCAAATCAGATATAAGCAGGTGGGGTGTTACAAAAAGAACAAAGAAGAAATCTTAAAGTTTTCTAGTTTTGAGCCATAACGTACCTAGAACACGTACATTTATGAAGATCGTATGTTGGTTTTACTTTGCAATTTTTTTTAGAAATTAGAAAGACTTGGTAAGTTAGTAGTGGCTACCAAGTACCAAGGGCATGTAGAAGAATTTTTTATTATAGGGTGTGTTTGGATGAGAGAAGAAGAAGATGAAGAAGGAAGATGGGAAGAAAAAAAATTTAAAACAATCCAAATTCTTCACAAAGTTACACACTTCTCAATACTTCTTTCCACTTCTTCCCTTCTTTCCTTCTTCCCACACCTATCCAAACGCACCCATAGAGTATAGACGAAACGACAAGTCGGTATGTTTTCCAAAAAGGAAATAGAATAATAGATTCATACTTTTTTCATGGGCCGAAATTGGGCTAATATATATGCCATATGGGACAACAAAACGAAATCACTGATTCACATTCATTGGATAAAACATAAAAGTATGATGATCTTACAGCCTACGGGCCTTATTGTCGAAAAAAAAATATAATGATCTCGACTTCATGTAGACGTGCCAAACGCACACAGAATAACTCCATTTCATTTTTGTTCCGTTTCGCTTTTGAAACGCCAGGAAACATCAATGTCACATTCCGTTCCATTTTTATTTTTCATTATAATTTTTATTTTCATATTCTATTTCGGTAAAACGGTATAATTATCTATTTCGTTTTCGTTCCATTTTTTGAAATGGTAGAGAAAATAGGTGCCGCATTCCGTTTCGTTGCTAAAAACAGAACGGCAGCATTTTTTTCGTTTTGACCGGGCGGCTTCATTGAATAAAAATATAATGATCTGTGTAGCCGAAAAACTAAAAATAATATTAAAATAATCAGAAATTTAGAAAATAAAATAATAAATAATTGAATTTTTTTTAACTAGTATTGCAATATCGGCTTTTGGAAATGTGATACAGATGTGAACACAATATAATTCTTTTTGTGCCCTCTGCATAAAGTTTTGGTGAATTATCGTATCTTTTTTTAAAAATTTTATAGTTTTTTATCATCCTAAAATTTTAAATGTTATGTTCACAATTTACTGAATGTAAATTTTATTGTAGATATCTATATTTTAAATAAATGAGTAAATCTATTGTGAACCATGGTTCATATAAGCTTTCGTGCATCATGACTGTTTTGGTCGGTGGTTTCACAAATTATCAAATCTAATTTAACCAACCCAATTTATATATTGAAATCTCATATGAACCAAATTTTATAATTTTTTAATTTTGTTACTATTTTTTCGAATTTTTTAAAGCTTGTCATTTTTTGCTATAAATACAATAATTTGTAGCAAAAAATTGGCAAATTTTAAAAAAAATAAAAAAATAAAAAATTTAAAAAATTTTGTTTGCTATGAGATTTCAATATATATATTGGATTGGATAATTTAGATTTGTCAATTTGCAAAATCACCGATCAAACGATCATGGTACACGGAGCCCTCTATGCATTATGGTTCACAATAGATGTACTCTAAATAAATTGTCTTACAAATTTTTTTTTGAATAATCTGCCTTAATGTTTCCCGATGCTCCGTTTGGATCATATAAGATTAAGCGTAGAATTAGTTATTCGAGACTAAATTTTTAATCCTAAACGATCAAGAATAAGATTTTTGTGATCTAGAGTGTTATTTTTAAGTGGTCCAACATCAGGATTAAATTTTTATTTCTATGGTGTTTGGATCATCTTTTTAATCCAGATTTAAAAAATGGTTTCAATTATTTCTTAATCCACATTAAGAAGATGATCCAAACACCCTAGGAATAATAATTTAATCTAAACGTCGGACCACTTAAAAATAACTTTCTAGATTAAAAAAAATTATCCTTGATCATTTAAGAATAATATTTTTTAGTCCAAATAACTAATTCTAATTTTATTCTTACATAATCCAAAGGAAGCCTGAAAAAAAAATGCTCATGAGGTCAGCAAAAATAACTCCTGCTTTAGAATACCACCAGCATCAAGGTCAAACAATTTATTATTTAGGTTTTAAAATTAATTTTGTGAACATTTTGGGCGCAAGTTGAAAAATGGACCTGCTTCACGTTCCATCTCTCCAGCATTATACTTCACTAATTCACCCATTAAACCAAATTGGACTTCTGAAATATTTGCTTTCGAAGTGTTAGTAATATCGTGGAGTGCTTTAATTAAACTCAATATCTTAAATTTATTATAAGGTAATTTAATTTTATGGAAAAAGGTTTTTTGTTAAGAAAAATTCCAATTAGGGTACCTAAAATAACAAGATGTTGAAATGTATGAATTTTTTTTTTAAAAAAAAATCATGGAATCACGCTCCAATGTATATATTATGAAGTGAAATATGGAATTTTGCCATTTTGGGTTAAAACAAATGAATTTGCATTGGTGTGAGGTTTTGGGTTAAATAAAAAGGAATTTATATATATGTGAAATTTCAATTAGAAAGAACACTACTTTCAAATGTGGCTCGCAACTTAATTTTTTGGTAAATTTTTTGTTTCATGTGCGGCCGACAACTTGAATAATTAGGTTTGAATTTTGAAATGTATTAATGTTTCACGACTACGGAAAAAACAGGACCGTTAAAAAGTTGCGTTATATGGTGCTGCAGGACATGTGATCTTAATCGCAGTGATTCAACATCTCTCACATGTCAGAAGTCAGAAAAACGTTTTAAAATTTTAAAATCTCTCCGACTATTAATATTTGGTTACACCGAAGCAACTTGAATATTATATTTTTTTTTCACAATGGCTCCGTTTGGATAGGTGTGGAAAAAAAGAAAGAAGGAAAGAAGTGAAAAAAAGTATTGGGAAGTGTGTAACTTTGTGAAGAGTTTGGATTGTTTATAATTTTTTTTCTTCTTCTTCCTTCTTCTTATTCTTTCTTCCAACGATCCAAACGCACCCAATAAGAAAATGCTACTCAAAATTTTTCCAGATAGAAAATATAATAAAAAAAATTTGTGGTGGGATCAAATGAGTTCCTTGCATTATCCTTGCCCCCTCATATCCCTACAGACTAGGGATTAATTAATAAAACACAATCTTTTTTTCTTTTTTTTTAAGAAAAACAAGGTTCATGCCCTATAAGTCTATAACAGCATAATCTGATGTCGATACCAAGACGCAACACAAACACTTAGTATTCTCTACTAAATACCCTTTCAAAATAGAAAATAAAACATTGTTTTTTTATTAAAACCGATCGAATAAAAAGTTAAAAATAATATAGATAAATAATTAATGCGACAAGCAGCTAATAATAAAAACACAAATGTACACGATGGTCTTTGAAGACAGTTTTGCCATCGCTTGAACAAAATGAATACATAAAATAGACAAAATGAACATATAAATGATCAAGGTGAATACATCAAACAAATAAGTTCAATAAAAATAAGTTGAATATGCAAATAAAAATTTGAACATGGATGGAAAAACTTATTTTTTCGATCATATATATGTTTAATCTTATTTATTTTATGTGTTCACTTTGTTCAAGCAAGTGAGGGGCGGATATTCTATTTATCATCCTTAAATTCTTCCATCCTGCCATCCTCACGCACTCAGGCCCAGCCCACCCAGTCTAGTATCCTCTCCGTATTCACGTGTGTTGCACGTGATCTCTCGCTCAAATATCTCTTTCGCTCAGAACTCTTTTGTTCAGACGAAACCTCTCTCTCAATTTTTCTCTCTCGTTTCATATCTGATCTCTCTCCTCTCAGCATCACTGTGGCAGCGCCAGACCTCCTCTTCAACCTCTAAAGGCAACGAAACTCCCAATCTCTCCTCCGAAAATGCACGTAGGTCAGTGGTGAGTTTCTAGGCTTCGCAATTCCGAAAAGCTTGATTGATCTGAGAAATGGCAGGACGAGTGGGCATGAGACATGTGTCGAGATGATTCTTCTCGTCTGGAAGAAAGGTGCTCAGCGAAGAGGAGAAGGCAGCTGAGAATGTCTACATTAAGGTATTGTTCCATTCTCTCTTTTTTTTAAAAAATTTTTTTTATGTCGATTGATTGAGAAGGTAATTATAGATCTTCGTAGCTTTACGATTAGATATGCGCAGTGTAGTTATCTAGCTTTGGATGCTTGCTAGGTTTTTTGTGATGTAGGTCCTTAATTTAAGGGATGATCGTTGTGTTATTTTATCGATCTCAAGGTCTAAAGCTCAATTCATCTCTTGCTTTATATTGATAGATCCTTTATATACATGAGATTTCTTCATTGCCTCTGAGATTTCTTGATCTGTGTGTGTTAAGTTTGATGCAACATGTCTTTACATTTTATGTTTTTAACACTGAAGAACTGCATGGATGGTTTTTTTTGAACTGCAATATGAGATCTAAGTACTTCCGATGTCTATTCTTTGATATATGCAAGAGTAATGCACTTAGTTTGAATTATTGCGTCAGGCATCAAATCACTAATATTGTTTGTTTTCAAATAAGGTTGATCAGATCATAGTTGTTTTCAATACCAATAGTGTATTTTTATTTATAATTTATGATTATTTTAATTTTTTCAGAATTGTTCCTCATGTGTGTTTGATATTTTAGTATAGATTTAAAGGAGTACATAATATAGGATAAGAGAGTAAATAATACTTAAGAAGGGAGTACATATCAAGAAACTTTGTTGTTTGTTTGTTGTTCTAATATAGTCTTAAAGTAATATAAAATGTAACATAAGGGAGTAAATAATGTCTAACAAGGGAGTACATATCAAGAACCTGGCAGGTGTGTTTGGTATTTTAGCATAGGCTTAAAGGAGTACAAAACATACGATAAGGGAGTAAATAATATTTAAGAGGAAAGTACATATCAAGAAGCTTTGTTGTTTATTTGCTATTCTAATATAGGCTTAAAGGAGTACAAAATATAGAATAAGGAAGTACATAATATCTAACAAGGGAGTATATAATATTTAACAAGAAAGTACATATCAAGAACATGACATGCGTGTTTGGTATTTTAACATAATCTTAAAGGAGTACAAAATATATGATAAGAGAGTAAATAATATCTAACAAGGGAGTACATATCAAGAACCTGGCATGTGTGTTCGGTATTTTAGCATAATCTTAAAGGAGTACAAAATATAGCATAAGAGAGTAAATAATATCTAACAAGGGAGTACATATCAAAAATCTGACATGTGTGTTTGGTATTTTAGCATAGACTTAAAGGAGTACAAAATATATGATAAGGGAGTAAATAATATCTAACAACAGAGTACATATCAAGAATCTGGCAGTTGTGTTTGTTCTAACATTGGACAATTCTATGTTTTGCCGGCTACTACTAGATCCTATCAATGAGGTATATATCTTTATTTCAGGTGATAATAAGCTAATACTTTTTTTGTTTATTTCAGGTGAGAGAGTATATATCTTTATTTTGAAATCATTGATATAAACAAAAGTATAGTTATTATTAAAAAATAGAGTAAATATAAAGGAAGTATATAAGGGAGTATTTATTCACATATGTGTTCATTTATATTTATATATAAGGGAGTATTTATTCACTTATATGTTCATTTATTTATATATAAGGGAGTATTTAAATGTCTATTCTGATGTCTTGCATTTAGTTGTCTCATTTGTGTACGTAAAAAATCCTTTGTTAATTATAAAATGTATTGAATTTTTCTACTCCTTTAAGCGTTTTGTTTGCTCTTTTAGTATAGGCTTAAATGTGTACAAAATATAGGATAAGAGAGTAAATAATATCTAACAAGGGAGTACATATCAAGAACCTGGCATGTGTGTTTGGTATTTTAGCATAGGTTTAAATGAGTACATAACATAGGATAAGGAAGTAAATAATATCTAACAAGGGAGTACATATCAAGAAGCTTTGTTGTTTGTTTGCTGTTCTAATATAGGCTTAATGGAGTACAAAAATATAGGATAAGGGAGTAAATAATATCTAACAAGGGAGTATATATCAAGAACCTGACATGTGTGTTTGGTATTTTAGCATAATCTTAAAGGAGTACAAATATAGGATAGGGGAGTAAATAATATCTAACAAGAGAGTACATATCAAGAACCTGACATGTGTGTTTGGTATTTTAGCATAGGTTTAAAAGAGTACAAAACATATGATAAGGAAGTAAATAATATCCAACAACATAGTACAAAACATATGATTAAGGAAATATATATTCTAAAATTGTATATTTTTTCTTTTGCAGATTGATGTATGTGATGATGAGTGCGTGGTTGCTTACCGTTTGTTATTAAACCCTATAAATCAAGTGAAGTCTAAATTTCAGAATGTGAGCGAATATTTTCTCCTGGACTTTGACTGAGATGATCGAAGGTTGTTGTTGCCGTTTCTATTAAGTTTGTTAGCATGTTTGAATTTGGTTGTAATGATTTTATGGTTGGTTAGACTGAATATTAAGTTGAACTTGATTTTATTGTTAGGATTGATATACAATTAAATTGGTAATATTGGTGGCTTATTTGAACAATCTTGTTGCAATTTGTATCTTGAATGCTTATTTGAATCTCTTATGAAGAATTTTATACTCTCTTATTAAGAAGTATATACTCCTTTAAGTATATTGAATGCTTACTTGAAGAATCTTGACTGTTTTTTTAATGCTTATTTGAAGTCCTTATGAAGAAGTATATAATTCTTTTGTATATTGAATGCTCATTTGAACAATTTTGGCTGAAATTTATATCTTGAATATTTAAATCTCTTATAAAGAAGTATATGCTCCCTTACGGAGAAGTATATACTCCTTTAGTTAATATATTTGCCACCTAATAAACATTTAATCACTTTTTGAACACTAAATGTTGAAAAAATAAATACTGCATTGTTATGTATAATGAAATTCCTTATTCACAAATATATACTCCTTTATGTTTTCAATTGATAGGTCCAAATGGTAGAATTTAATTCATTATAAATGTTATTAATTTGTTTAATTTTATTAAAAAAACACATTTATATACTCCCTTACTTCAACTTAAATACTCTCAGTGTCTAGTTGATGTCAACGTGCAGCACGATCATGACACCCAGATTGCAGCGCATCACTTTTGGGCCAGCATATTTTTGACGCGTGGGTGTGGGATGTCAGGATGGCAAATTGTCAGGATGCCTCATATCAGCTCCGAGTGAGGGGAGTTATCATTTCTCATTTTTTGAATAAGCTAACAGAAATTATTGGGTTTATATTCGCAAAGGCCCATTTTACATGATGGGCTTTCTGGCCCAATGCAGTCTGAGAAACGTCAAACGCACACCGTTTCGCCAAGCCGCGTCTCCAGCTGATGCGAACTCGAGAAGCGCGAGATGAAGAGCGTATGGAAGGGGAGGTTAGCATACGAGATATACCGGGCGGTGACGCGAGCGGCGGGACCAGCTTTATACTATCTGGTAGAGTGGCGGAGACGGAGGAGATGGTGGAGGAAACAGGGAAGCACAGAGCGAGTTCCTCCGTTGGCTGCTCCCGGCATACGGCCACCTGGTACACCGCTAGTCTGGGTCCACGCTGTTTCCTTGGGCGAAGCATTAGCTGCTCTTCCCCTCGTACGCCACCACTACTCCACCTCTGTCCCCACCACCTCCTCTTTTGTCATACTCATGACCACTACCACCTTCTCTGCCTTGTATGACTGTTTTCTCTTTATAAATATAAATTGCTTTGAATTATTTGGATTGTATTGAATTGACTTGTTGGTAACGGTGATTAATGCAGTGAAGTTGTGAAAGATCTTCTACCAGATGGTGTTATATTTCAGGTTAGCTCTTAAGCCCTCTTCCTTGTTTTTATCTCATTATTATTTTTTAATTAAGTGGTTGTAGCAAAGAGAATAATGGAGTTAATTAAAAGCAAGATGAATTTTGCAGATGGCGCCAATTGACACTCCGGCAGAAGTGCAGAGATTTATAGGGTATTGGGATCCATGTGCCATCCTTCTAATAGAGAGTGAACTCTGGCCTAATCTCATTTTGTATGCTGCTCAGAAAGGAGTGAGTGAGTTCTCGTTCTCAATTTAATTTTTTTTTAAAATTTTTATGAAATTGATGATCTGTATGATGTATCCCATATAATGTTCACTCATGTGTACTATTACAGATAAGGTTGGGGTTATTAAATGCTCGAATGTCTTCTAAATCGTTTAAACGGTGGTCAACTCCTCCAGCTTTGCCCTTAATATCTCTAATGCTTTCGAAGTTCTCTCTTATTGCTCCACTGGTAGATATGTCTTTACAACTTCTGTCATATTTTATATAAAATGAAAAAAGAAAAATGAAGAGGGCTAATTTTACTGTGCACATTATGCAGAGTAACACAGAGGCCTTGCGGTTTCAGTTGTTGGGTGCTTCACCTACTATTATTCATTTTGCTGGTGACCTCAAGTATGGTATATCTCCATAACTTCTTTAACAAAGATTTTCAAATTTATTAATGGTCTGGTGTTTGTTTTTCTTATTTCCAAAAGAGAAAAATGTCTAATTTTGATCTCTCAACTATTTCAATCCGTCCCTTAGAAATGTTTTGGTTCAACTAGCCCTTGAACTACAGAACATTGACCCCTTTAATGTTTGTATTGAATCAATGAACCTTTGTAGTCCTCTATATATTTATTTAATATTAACACAATCATCAATTAAACTTAAACCTTACGTTGCTGGCAAACTCGTAAAATTTATCTGCTAGCTGCCTGATGAAATGATCGAATGGAATCAGTACCCAAAGTTCAGGGGGCTAATTGAATTAAAAAAAAAAGTTCAGGGGCTTGACTGCACCATGTGTGATAGTAGAGGGGCTTGATTGAACCAAAATGTAAATTAAAGAAACTTCAGGAGCTTATTTGAAGATTCCTTGAGGAGCCTTGTTTACATTTCTCTTTTGGAAACTAATGACGTGGTAAAAACTAGTTATAAATTTCTGTTAACTCAAGTTAAGGTAGTTTTATTCATAATAATTCTTTAGATTCAATGCTTGCATTTTACTAGCTGTTGGGGACTATGAAATAAAAGAGAAAGAAAGGAAAATGATTTTGGATGATCTCAAGGAGCAGATAGCTGATCGGCCTACATGGTTGGCTGCATCTATTCACAGTGGTGAAGAACAAGGTACATGCTAGATTGACGCCAATTTTTCAAATGCAACTGTCATCCTCTTTTTTATTGAGCAACCTAAATTGTTTTGATTAACTAGTTATGCTTCGAGCACATAATGAACTGACCAAGATGTTCCCTGAGTTGCTTCTGATCCTCGTGACACGCCATCCTCGAGATGGACATTGTATTGCTTTAGTATGTGCTTTCTATTTTTCTTTCTGCTCTTTGGCCTCTGGGTTTCTATGTTGCTTGTTCCTAAAGTGTTATTGTGAGCTTTTGCACTGACAATAGAGACTTTTTTTTTTTTTGTGGAAACAAGTAGGGTAAAACTCCTACACTCTCTATTGAAATTAGAAAACTGGGAGTACAAAACAACTGAACCAGATTCAAAACAGTGTAGCACTTCAAAAAGGGACCTACCCATAATACCACATTGTTAACATTGTAAATAGTGTTGTATTAATTCAGCTGTGTAACTTATCTAAATTCTTTCACTAGTTTTCTATTGTGAACTTCAACTGTTTCCCAACAAGGCACCTACCATTCTGAAGATGTAGTTAGATGCTAAAGATTTTAAAATAAAAAAAAAACTGTAGGAATTGAAGGGACAAAAGGTGAATGTTGCGATTCGGTCAAAGAAGGAAGTAATTAGCCGAAGCACAAGAATATATGTGGTCGATACACTAGGTACAAATCAACTGCTATTTCTTTCGGGTTAATATTATTTCACCAAATGATTGATAGTAAAAACAAATAAATGAATGAAAATCAGAAATCTAAACAGGGGAGTTGAGAGTGCTTTACAGGGTAAGCGGAGTTGCAGTGATAGGAGGTTCATTTCTGCCCGGTTTATGTGGTCACAATATCTCAGAAGCAGCAGCTGCATCTTGTGCTATTTTGACAGGTATATGTTAAACACCAGGGTCACTCAAGAGGGTCTAAACATAAATTCACTAACATATTGATAGTCAAAATTTGTTAAGAGTACTATTCTTTTTTGTTTCTGCAGTATACAATGCAACTTATTCTTGTTATGGCAATGAATGTGCTACATTTTATGTAGTTTCAGCTAAAAAACTGTGTTTTTTTGGGGTTGTGAGCATAAATAGTACTTTGCATTTAGAATGTTTGTCTATGAATGAAAGATTTGACTGAGACGCACCTGAGTTCATTATTCTAAAGCTGATAAATTCACTTAACAGCAGGTGGATATAAACTTGGAATATACTGAGGATGGCTTGGCTTGATATTTTTCCCTTAAATTTTGGTTTATTGAATATTGAAGATAAAAATATAGCACAATTCTCAACCATTAGTCTTAATTAGTACATCTTTCATTAATCTTAATCTAATGGCTGTGGTGCCCTTTGCAAAGAACAGTAAATAATAAATAGGTCGTGTATAAGATATGTGGTATTTTCTATACTTTTCTATATTGGAAATATGGAGGTTCTTAAATTAAAAGAACTACTCTGAACATGGAATCAAATGCAAAGTTGCCAGCAACAAAATGTGAAAGGGAACGGAAAATTACTTAGCAGTAAATTTATAGATGCAAAGTGTATTTTTCTTATTTTATTTTTAATTTTCAGGCTCATATGTCGGGCATTTCCACCAGATGATAACGGAGATGCGACAAATCAACCCTTTTTCAGTTAAGCAGGTCAGGGCTCTGCTTTGCCATTCTACTATACATGCTAACCATTGCTTGGTGTTTTTTTTTTATTATTTTCTAAAAGATGTTTTCCAGAAATAATGCAAATATTTATGTGGCAGGTGAGAGAAGAAAGGGAACTCGTCGAAGCCCTGAAAATGCTTCTTGGTGATGAAAAAATTAGAGAGACACATCGGAAGGCAGCAAGGGAGTCTTTTGAAATAATGTCCAAGGGAGTTGTTCGTTCTGTTTGGGACCTAGTTTCAATTTTTGTCCTGTAAAGTCTTTTGCTAAAAATTTTGCTCACGTGAAGTCTGAAATCTCTTATAGGATATAGTTAATTTGTCGATTAGTATTTTATATTTTACATTTTTTTGAAAGATATTTGCCTTTGTTTGCTGGCAAAAATAAACTCATATGATATAATTATGAACATGTTTATTTTATTTAGAATCCTTTTTTTTCTATTTTTTCCTTAAATCTGGGACTTGTTGAGATGCCTACTATAGTACTATGTCTATGTTCGCGTAATTTTGTATCTTTTTGGTCAATATTAATATCTGAAACTCCACGCTATAAGTATTTTCAAATTTCTTCCTTTCTGTTACTTCACGCATTTGAAAACTTCCATATATACTCATAAGACTAGCGCAAATCTTTAAGGGGGCGGAAACATTCACAATTTAAAAAAAATTCTGAAAAAAGAAGAGATTAACTATAGAATAAGTTTTAAAAAAAATAGAATTACTCGCTGGTTTACTCACTGGTATTACTTGATCCATTAATATTGTTCATACTTATTGCAGCAAAAAAAAAAAAAATCTCTCTCCATAAAAAGGTCACACACCCTTATGGTCACACAAATAGTGTCACAACTAAAATCCGACACCTCTAAAACGTAAATCGGCACCAGTCGCCGTCTCTTCTCCTTCTCCAGCTTTCCAGCGGCTGTCTCCCGCACTCTTCTCCTTTCCTTTTCCATTCTCTCACCTCCACTCTTTCTCTTCGTCTTCCCACTCTCGTTCCACTTCGCAAATCGCAAATTTTAAATTTCTCCAACTTTGTGGCTGTTATTTTCGAGTCTCATAAGTTCGAAAGGAGGGAGATGTGTTGTGAAATCAATGTCCATTGAATTAGAGAGTCTATGCCAAATATCAATCAGTAGAACAATGAGGTAAATTCATCTCTTTTAATCCTCTCTGCCATGCTAAAGTGTCATATTACCATTTCCTTACTGTATTGTGTCCGGTGCATATTGGTGCACTGTACAGAACTTGACTTGATGGTTATACAGGATAGGCAGCCAGGATAATCTTATAATTATTTTGAAATTATGAATACTTTTATGATTGTTTTCACAAAAAAATATTCTCGAAAACTTTGGTATTGCTCAATTGAAATTTTAAATAAAGGGGGGATGTTGGTGTTGGGGACTTGCCCTTCTGGTTTTAGAATTGCTCAATTGAGCCGTGATGTTTTTATGGATAAAACATGAAGCAGGTATAGTGGCAATTTACGGCTAAAACTTCTAAACTGGTGGGCCCCACCAAATCGATTGTTTTTGCGGCATAAGCACATTACTAATGCTGATAAGCTTCCTCTGCGAGCTTTGAATGGTGTAAATCCGGTATGAATTTTTCTTTTAAACAACATTCTAGCTTATTACCACTAGCTCTAGCTACTTGGGTGTTCCATCTGGTATGGAACTGCACAATTTTTATGCTATCAGCAAGTATACTGTTTATACTGTATTTCAGTCGATGAATAATTTGTTTCTTATGGGACAATTTGGCTCGGCTAATGTTTTTCTTGTTTTTTTTATTCAATTTATGTTAATAGTAAAGTTTTTTTTTTTCAGGTTCAGTTCTTGATGGATGATGACGACCCAAACCCGAATTCAGTTAATTTATTAAAAGAAACCAATTTTGCACTGAAATGTGCCAAGTTCCCATGCATAAAAATTGGCGACTCACCTCTAATCAAACTCTATGGCGAGGATGACACAATTCTTCGTCTAGATTCAGAATTAAAACACTTGGAAGAAATTGAGAAGGTAGACAAAAAGTTTCCAGAACCTTGGCATTCACTTGGGCCTACATTGGTAAAACCGGTGCCTCAATCTTTCAAAGAAGAAAACTTAGAAGAGAAGTTTGTCGAAGAGCCCCTTCCAGAAAATCGAGCACACTGGGAGAGCATTTTAGATAGAAGTCTAAAATTCCTTCCAAATACAACTTCTAGGCTAGCCAATTTGCTGGAGAAAAGCGGCTTTCCAACAGTATGGTTCTTCTTTGCTTGTTTGACTTTTTCTTGGAAAAAGGGATAATCTATAAACTCTGTATTTTGTGATTTACTTCTTGGCCCTAAAAGATGGATTATTATCTGGAATTTTTGAACTTCAATGAACTTTTTTAACAGTTATTTCTTTGTGAAACCTCATCTTAATATAGTTAATATTTTTATTTCCACTATAGATAAGAAAACTTTTAAATCACTTCCCTCGAACCTACGCGGATCTTCAGAATGCACAGGGAGCAATTGAAGATGGTCATTATTTCATGTTCAAGGGAAAAGTAATATCCTCCAAGTAAGTAATTACCAGTGTGTAATTGGTATATTTATTTATTTCTCTGAAAATCTGCAACATTTACTTTTTTTTTTCTTCCTCTTAGGGGAATGAGAGGTGGTGCCCAGTTTGGAATCTTAGAAGTGCTTGTTGGGTGCGAAATTCAACATATTGAATCAAATGCAAATGAAAGTAAAATGGTATATTTGCATCTAAAACGGTTTTATCGTGGGACGAGATTCACATCTAAACCTTTTCTGGATGTGATTGCTTCGGAGTATAAGGAAGGAGATCATGTGTATATCAGTGGTAAGGTTGGTAACTTCTATACATGGAACAAAATGAATAGACTTTCAAAAATTACTGGGTTATTTGTACTTGATGTTTTCTGGGTTATTCGTAAGTAGCACCATAATGTCCAAGGTTCAGTCAGGCAAAGAAGAATAAACTGACTGAATTCCTTCATTAGTTAGATAAACTTGAAATTTAACATTTTAAAGTTGCTTACCTTGATCTTTAGCTCAATTTGGGTTTATACAAGAGGTGCAAAATTTTGAATATCTAACAGATCATCCTTTTTTCATGACCTTAATTAACCCATGGAAGTTTTGTTTGCAAATATCTCACTAAAAGGATATGAAGCCTTATTACATTTTTAATTTGAACTTTTGGCCCTACCAGTTTTTGAACCGGCGGCCTTGCCTTGTTAAGAATTTACCTGAATCACGTGAGGTTTTGATTGTTGGTAGTCTTGATTGGAGCTGATGTACTTAGGATGTTATCTTCTATATAGTGAAATTTGAGTGTCATTGCCAAATTAACCCTTAGTAATGTGCAGGTAAAGAAGAAGAATACTGAAGACCACTATGAGATGCAACAGTACAACATAGACATGTTAGAAAAGGAGGAACAAAAATATGCACATCTGGAGAGAAAGCCTTGTCCAGTTTACCCGGCAAAAAATGGGCTTAAGCCAAATATAATTGGAGATGTAATTTCTAGGTTAATATCCCAGGACATTTAATTTTCTTGATTGTGCATTTGAGAAACTTCCCTGAAATGTATTATATTTTTTAACATTTTGAGAATTTTCAGGGCTTTGAAGGCGTTGAATAATAAAATTGATCCTATGCCTTCTGAGGTTCTCTCTGAGTTCAATTTGCTTAATCTCTTTGATGTAAGTTTTCCTCATTCGACCATATGTAGAGCTTGTATTGTTATTCGCCAAAAAGAAAGGAAAAATGGCTCCTTTGGAAGCATTTTTTTATAATGTCATAAAAGGGGTGGGGGGGTGGGGGGGGGGGGGGCAATGAACTAACTATTCATCCCTAAATTAACCTTTTTTGAGTTCCATTATACACCGTTTTGATCTAATAATTTCTTAAATAGAGTTATAGCGTGAAACTTGAGCTAATATTTAAGGTCAGTCCAGTGACTCCAGTCTTATGACCGATTGATGTTATTTCTAGCCTGAAAAGAGAGGAGAAACTATAATT
The DNA here is from genome assembly GCA_028095005.1 of Rhynchospora pubera. Classification (NCBI taxonomy): domain Eukaryota; kingdom Viridiplantae; phylum Streptophyta; class Magnoliopsida; order Poales; family Cyperaceae; genus Rhynchospora; species Rhynchospora pubera. Next base: position 40,083,659 of record CM051461.1, read on the forward strand.
TTTATTATAATTATTTATACACACAAATACACAACAGTTTTTGAAATAATCTGAAACAAAGATAAATGGGAAAGATAACTACCTCACCAGTTGAGTGAAATAAAAGAGGAATTCACCTATTGTCAGGTACGATGAGGTTCAGTTTTTGAGTTGCTTCCTTGTTATTGTCGCTGGACAAAAAAGGAAAATAATTAACTCTACTATTTAGAATTTTTTGTTGCAATTACAATAGAAAAAAAAAATAAAACAAGCATATAATATGTCATTGTGAAAACAGTAGGCTAACTCTACTGTTTATAATTTTTTTTTTCTCGAATAAAATGAGGTCTGGATGAATCATTCACATCTGTTCATGCATATAAATCTCCTGCTTCTTCACCATTTGTGTAAGGTTCTGTACCATCTTGACCCCAAAAGACGAGGTGATCTGGTTTTGTGCACTAATGTATTAATAAACTTGGTGCTTGTTATATGTACCTTTAGGATGGATATCCTCTAAGCACTTGTGATTACAGAATCACAAATCTCGCATCTACAGTTCTCTATTATCGCTGACTGAACCTGGAGTTTTGATGAGTTGTTATAAAATATTTAAGACTGTCACCGTTTCATCTTACCAGACACAGTCAGTATAGCATTATATACCGTTACCACATCAACCCTAACAATTTAAAAATAACAAAATAAGTGTTGAAGGATTTTCTAATATAATCTCTGAAAAATATGAATTATCTTGGGAAAAACTGGTAATGTTCTGTTCAACAATAATGTTTGAAGTTTGGTTTAAATTGTATTGTACCTTTTTGTTTCAGGCCTATTTGGGTATACACAGACCTAAAACATTAAATGATGCAGATCTTGCTCGAAGAAGGTTGATTTTTGATGAATTCTTTTATCTCCAGGTATATCATTTTGGTTTTCATTGATGAAGATGAACTGTCGTAACTCATAACTAATTTTGATATATTTATTCCTTTGTAGTTGGGAAGGCTGTTTCAAATGCTAGAGGCACTTGGGACAAACCTAGAGAGAGAAGAATTGTTGGCCAGGTACAGGAACGACAAGATTAGTAAAGTCTGCATCAGTGAGTGGGGCCCACTTACCAGAAATCTTCTCAAGTCACTCCCTTACTCACTCACAAGTAGTCAATTGACTGCTCTTTCTGAGATCATTTTAGATCTCAAGAGACCGATACCCATGAACAGGCTTCTTCAGGTATATGTTTAAATATGAAGTTGTGAGCTGCGTATGTGCAAATATTTTGTAATATGTAATTATTAAGTAATTTCATTTTAGGGTGATGTCGGCTGTGGCAAAACAATAGTTGCCTTTTTGTCTTGCATGGAAGTTCTTGGCTCAGGGTTTCAGGTGACCTTGTTTTTCAATTAAAAAAATTTCTCCAAATTGTAATTTTTCTCATTATATTTTTTTTTTTTTTGTTTTCTGTGTCTTCTGATAAAATTCTTCTTAGAAGTTTGAAAGTGAAACTACTGCTTGACAAAAAGAAGTGTGCATAATGAATAAAGGGGATCACTTGACAATGGCCTATCTTGACAAAAATATTATGAAATAAACCTAAATACAGTAAAAAAATTCAAAATTGTTTTATAGAAATGTTGTTGGATAAGTAGGTAAGTGTACCATTCAAATTTTGTGTAATTTCGGTATCATTTGTGGTGCATCAAGAGCCACTAAATTTTGAACCATTCAATATTCAAACCATGTGATCCATCTCCATAAATGAAACCAGATTTTTTGCATTGCATAGTCTTGTACAGCAACTAGGTAGCTCCAAATATAAATAAGCTATTGTTTGCATAAAAGCTGCTATCTATAGTACATTAGTCTTATCATATTAAATGTAGGAACGGAAGGCATGTGGATGTTAACCACTTCTTTAATTCGACTGTTAATTTCTTGTTCAGGCTGCATTGATGGTACCAACAGAGCTACTCGCCATACAACATTACCAGGAATTGAATTCCCTGTTGGAACTATTGGATTCGGGAACTGAAGGATTCAAACCAACTATTGCATTATTAACTGGTTCGACCTCTACCAGAGAGAGAAGAATAATTCTGAAGGTAACCCATATTAAGAAAAGAGGGTGAGGATATATGGACAATGACATATTGTTTAAAAGAAAAATTAGAAAAAGGAGGAAAAAACTTAGACATTTTGTTAACCTTATAGATTGGTTGTCTGTCAAATCTTATGCAATTTAAATAATTTTGATTCCATCAAGGACCATCATCTGGACCTCTGCAAAATTCTACTTATAAACAGTAAAACTTGCATTGCATCTGAATTAATTGTTTAGAGTACAAGTCACCTTCCAAAATGTCAGATTTCAAACTTGAACTACATTTTACAGTTGATACTTGTCAAATCAATCCGTTGTCAAAGGATTACCTACAGTAGAATAAAAAAAGGAAAAAAGAGAAAAGAATAAAAAAGATTGTTTTTCTTACACTTTTAAATATATATATTTTTTATTTGTTGACAGGGTTTGCAGTCTGGTGATATATCTATGGTGATCGGAACCCATAGCTTGATATCTGAGAAAATCGAATTCCGTAACTTAAAAATCGCAGTGATAGATGAACAACACAGATTTGGTGTTGTTCAGAGGGGAAGGTTTAATAGCAAGGTAGTCATTTTTTACATGTAATACTTCTATTCCTCATAGTATGTTTTCTTCATCGTGACTCTGGACTCCAAAGTACTAGTTTTTATTTTAGTATGTGACAGCCATTAAGTTTACAATATACAATTTTGTGTATGTATAGCTACTTTCAAGGCTAAGAGATGATAGCATGAACCATGATTTTAATTCTGATGAAAATAAAGCATTCATGGCCCCACACATTCTTGCATTATCAGCAACTCCGATTCCAAGAACACTTGCTTTGGCTTTACATGGGGACATGTCTATAACTCAGGTACGCATTGCCTTGTATTCTCCATTTTATAGTTCATTTAAACCACAGCTAGTGTATATCAGAATCCAAAAGCCATTAGATAATATATTTTTAAGTACATCTCTTTGTTGACATTACTACTGTTGTTGTAGATTACTGATTTACCCCCGGGGAGACAACCCATAGAAACTCTAGCGCTTGAAGGAAATGAGGCTGGCTTTGAAAAGGTTTATAAGGTGTGAAACTGTACAGAGCCTACATACACCTTTTTCTCTTGTCAAATTTAAATCATACTGTGGTGAAATGTTTGGGTCTAACCTGTTTACTTTGAATCAATGATCGACTTGACCAGCTACCAGATCATTACTTGATTGTAGGCAAAGTATATACTGGCCAAAGAGATAATTTCACGTCCCAGAAAAGCTTTTCTGACATTACCTTTGGCCACAGATCCCCATCAGAGTCTAACAGCCAAGGTAGCACCGGCTACCAGATCATTACTTGATAGTAGGCAAGTATATACTGGCCAAAGAGATAATTTCACTTCCCAGAAAAGCTGGTCTGGCATTACCTTTGGCCACAGAAACCCCATCAGAGTCCAACAACCGATGTAGCACTCTGATATTCTTGACCCAGTTTAATGCATTTCCTGACTATAAACAATTACAGATGATGAAGGATGAGCTAGTAGCTGATGGAAAAATATACCTGGTCTATCCAATAATAGAAGAATCCGAGCAACTCCCAGAGTTGCATGCAGCTGCTACTGACTATGAGTCGATCTCCGGCAAGTTTGAGGGGTACAATTGCAGCTTGCTACATGGACGCATGAAGGCTGAGGAGAAAGAAGAAGCGCTTACGAAATTTCGGGATGGCCAGACTCGCATCCTCCTGGCCACACAGGTCATTGAGATTGGGGTTGATGTTCCTGATGCTTCCATGATGGTTGTGATGAATGCTGAGAGGTTTGGCATGGCGCAGCTGCATCAGCTGCGTGGTCGGGTTGGTCGCGGCAGCAAGAAATCCAGGTTAGCTGGAATGAATTTGATTTTGGTTTTCTTTCTGTTTTCTTATGGACGAAGCTGGGTTAAGACTTTATGCAGCTGGGACAGGGTATGGCTGTGTTGCTGTTACTGTTTGAAATTTGGTGACCATTTTGTGCATTTCTTGTACTTTGTCGTGTCTAATAGAATAAATAGCTTAGTCTGGGATAAAATATCAGTAGTTTACTTGTAACTATGGTATACTACTATACTGTACTTGGCAGGTCAGTGCAGTTTGGATGTATATGTACTGCACAGAACTTGTGGTAGAACAACAAAATGTGCGCACCTTGAACAATATTTTCTTCTTTAGTTTAAATGTAGTATGTACCGGTCCAATCCATTTTAAAATTGAATAAATGAATTGGTTCGAAGGTGTGTGTTTCTCTCTTCAACCTCGGGTACGTTGAAGAGGTTGAAGGTACTCGAGAAGTCATCAGATGGGTTTTATCTGGCGCAAGCTGATTTACTACTACGTGGGCCTGGTGACCTACTTGGGAAAAAGCAGTCGGGCCACCTTCCTGAGTTTCCAGTTGCCAGGTTGGAGATCGATGGGGATATTCTCCAGAAAGCGCACCTCGCTGCTTTGGTAACTAAAACACTCACTTTGTTCTTTTCATTTTTTTTATTTAAATAATATCTGTTGAATGTTTTATGCTGCATAGCTGCATCTCCAGTCAAAAGAGTTTCAATTTGCTTTTTGTGAATTATTATTTAATCCTCATAATTTATTGGTTTTTTCCATTTCTCCTTTTGAAGTGTTTTGGCTAAGTCCAGTATTATATATTTAAGGTGGTGTATTATTGGATTTTTGTTGCGGGTGAGAGCACTTCTTTGTGATCTTGTTGTTTCTGATAAGCTTCTACTACTTGTGAAAAGAGCAACCAAAGAAATGACTGTTCTATAAAAAGACAACTTACAATGCCACTTTATCTTAACACAAAATAATGCATTTCCTTCTTATTTATGTTTCTATACTTTTGCAGAAAGTATTGTCAATAAGCAACAATTTGGAGAAATATCCAGGGTTGAAAGCAGAACTTAGCATGAGGCAACCTCTTTGTATTTTGGGCGACTAAGAAGGATGGGACTTTGCTGTAAATATGTTAAAGTTCTTCGACCTTTCCTTTTGATCCCTGATTTTGAGACATTTTGCGTTTAGACCTGACTTCTGGACCATAGGGAAAGCTACTAGGAACTGCAAGTGAGAGCAAACCTTTCATGGAAAACAAAATGTGATCAAGGTGCCCAATTTTGCACATATTCAGGCGCCATTAGTTATTATATCCTACTTGTAAAATTGCTTCGATTAAATAGTTTACATTAAGGTTGTTACCGTTATGGATATGCAGTAATTTGCTATTTGCTATTTAATTAAAGTGCACTTCAAAATTGGGACTAAGCACAGAAAATTTGTTGATATATGAGGTTATTACGATAGCCTAGTTTGTTTCTTTTCATTTCTTCTATGCTTATGTAACGTAAAACATAAAAAACTGTTATTTCATACATCAGTATCTTAAACAATCCTACTAAAAGATTAGCCTCTTGTAAAGAACCTTGCACATTGCGTTCTTTTCAGATTGCCGAGGCAGCGACAATGACATAGACCATCCACCAGGACTTTGCATTGCGTTCTAACTTCTAACACATTAACGTGCTTTCATAATAACATCAGTTCAGTTTATTTAAGACATGAAACAAAGGCAAGTTATCTTTTGGGGGGAAAAAACAAACAAACAACTCATATGTGGAATTATCATTTGATAACTAACTACCTGCTAATATAAAGAGGGTTTCATGCTTCCCGAAACAATTTGAAACTAGGTCCCATCAAGATAATGAAGATAATGAAGAAAAAATTATTTGTCAGAGAATATATAATGAAGAAAATTTCATTTGGCGATAAAAATTGCTACTTGAGTCTTAATTATGCTGAAACTAATATCCACTAGTTCGACTTACTACGTTGATCGAGGCCATTGGCTTTACAATCCCCAAAACATGTCAGGTTGAAAATTGTTTTAGCACAGGAATATAACAGCCTTATAATAAGATAATCAAGCTTGGCTTGAAGCATATCTATTGATGCAGATTCTGGTAAAAGGGCGTTGGATTTAGTTTATATCTATCCGTTGACAGCCGCTTGTAATTAAACCTTTAGCTTTTTCTTTCATTTTTGTTATTTTCTCAACAAATAGAGTCCCGAGAAGGGCAGTCTGCTTTGTTTACAAAGCAAACAAACAAGAAACACTACACAAAAACCACAAGTTCAAAAACCGGTACCAACAAGGGAAAAAACATCACTAGTTCAAACCATGGAACTGTGTCCAAAACTAATTTGGAAGTAAATTAGCAAAAGTAGCTAGTTTTCTTTGTTTTTTTTTTTTCTTTTGGCATGCATGAAACATTTTTGACAGAAAATGGAAAAAGATATGCATCAAAGTACCGACATTTGACTGGAGGATTATTTTAGCAAAATCGTCTAGATGAAATTTGTACTAAACCAATCCCATCAAACGATAAAAGTTGAAGATAACAATTTTTGTAGGAATAATTGACCGCTTTTGTTCAATTAATTCATATTAAGTCTCTATATAAACCACACAGAAATAGTAATTCTCACCAATTACTGCAATCACAACATAGACAAAAGAAAAATTGAGAAAAAAAAAATCACTTATGGCTTCCATGCTTTCTATTGTTATCTTCCTTGCTCTCTCAATCTCTGTTAGCAGCACTATGGCCACCACCTCGAGTAATAAAGTCTCAGAATCTCTACTGTTAGCATGCAAGCAGACACCTGAACCAGAAATATGCCTCAAGTACCTTTCTGTATTCCCAAAGAGCTTCACAGGAAACATCCATAACATCACTGCTCTCAGCATCAGGTATTTATATAATACACGTACACGGTATACGAGAAATGCTAGAGTCTAATATATTTGACGGATAGGGTCCGTCAAATACGATCGTTTTTACATTTTTAAATATCAAATAACTAATCCGAACTGTTCAATATGTTTTCTATATTGAAAACTTATAAGAAATCAATTTTTACATTTTTTCGAATTTTTTTTTACTATTTTTTTGATATTTTAGAAAATCGTTGTTATATCATGAATTTTCAAAAATACCAAAAAAATAGTAAAAAAATGAAAAAAATTGGTTTTGTAAGTTTTCAATATGGAGAACATATTGAACGGTATGATCGGTCATTTGAAATTTAAAAACGTGAAAACGATCGTATTGGAAGGACCCATCCATCCAATATATTGGACACTAGCATTTCTCTACGGTATACATATGAACAAAAAAATATTTCCCATTGTTTATCCAAATAACTGAACTAAAACATTTTATTAATGCATTACAAAGATGGACTTGAAGACAAATAACATTTATTCAAATAGAATTTCTTAAATAATCATGAAGATCACTATTTTTGTCCATTGTTCTAACTAGTAAAAGGAAGTTTGTAATCTGGACTCTAACTGATGCCTAAATTAATTATAAACTGAAATATTTCTTCCTTATCTTTTCAGTGCTGCATCATCCTTGACAAACAAAGTCCATGATTTTGTTTCATCTCTAGAGAAAAAATCCGCATTCTCAACTCCCGCACTTGAGAGGTGCCTGAAGAGTTCTGCAGTTGCCATCAAAGGCATTGCCGGCAGGTTGAATGACTTGGCAAAAGCCGTGCGTGACAGGTCTTATGCCGATGTCAGTTTATGGTTTTTTGAGGCCTGGACGGATCTTGAATCTGCCGAACAGAGCTGCACAGGGCACAATGGGCAGCCACAGATACCGCGGCTGTCACGTTACCTAGATGACCTGAAAAGACTATTGAGGATCATCTTGGTATTCTTTGGGATCATTGGAAACTAATGACCTTTGTATTGCTTGGTATTGTTATTATTGTGTCAAAAATTTCAGAAAATTCATTGATTCGATTGTAACTTGGCCTGCAATCTTGTTGATGACAATAAACTTGTCTTTCATCACTTTGTTCTGTTGATAGCAAATGAAGTTTTTCTCTAATTAGTGTAAAAAAATAATTTTCAAGCCCAATTTCGGGATTAAGTAGTGCTATTTTCAAGAATTAGCAAGTCTGTCCCCATTTCGTGTATTGGATTTGTAAAAATGGAACTAGATTTGGTCCATGAATAGTTCTTTCTCATCTTAAGATGCCAACTTTTCATACTAATCTAGTTCTGGAAATTTTATCCTAGTAGGATCTGAACTATTAGGTTAAAATTACCAATTATTTCTCCTTTTACGTTATTTTATAATCATATAGGGTGCGTTTGGATTGTTGGAAGAAAGAAGAAGAAGAAGGAAGAAGAAAAAAATATTATAAACAATCCAAACTCTTCACAAAGTTACACACTTTCTAATACTTCTTCCCACTTTTCTCTTCTTCCCACACCTATCCAAACATAGCCATACATCTTTTACTTCTTGTGGGAAACAGGCAACTACGTGCTTTCCACAAGCTCGGAGAGTAATAGGAAAAGTAACTAGAGAAAAAAAATACTTGCTATTTTCAATTAGGTGTGCTTAGGTGTGGGTAAGGCTGTCAACGGCAGCTGTTATGCCATTTGCGGTGACGTGAAACACTAACGGAACGGTTAGTGGCAGAGCGAAATGATGCGTTTAAATAACGGAACAGCAAACGAAACAGGAAATTGTACGTTTCAAGCTGTTTCCTTTCGTTTTCAACAAAAATACATGTAATTTTTAAGTGGAACGAATAGTGGCATTGAATTTTGTTTCGTTTTCTAAACGGAACGGTAAACGGTATGAAACATCATACCGTTTTCTTAACGAAATGGCAAGAGAATATCAGCCGTTCCAACTCTTAACTTGTGTGTGTTCCCTCTGCTCTGAGCAAATACGGGCTATTATGGGCTTTTCTATTACGGGCTTTTTCTCTCCTTCGTTCCTTTCCTTCTCCAATTTAACAATATTGGGCCGATAAGTTTCTCCAATTGAATTACTAGTCAGCTGCTGTCTTAAGACCAATGGGGCCGTTTGGATCGCTTAGGAATTTTGGGAATTTGGAAAATTTTCAATTCATAGGCATAAATTTATTAGAAAATATGTAATTTTGTGAAGAGTTTGGATTGTTTATAATAAATTTATGCTAGGAAGATGAAATTCCCCAAATTCGTCCATGAATCCAAACAGCCCCAATATGTTTTGTTAGTTTATTCTAATAACTATAAGACAACCGGTGTACATTTCTGTGGTTTTATTATCTGCTAACAATTTTTTTTATTTGTTTTTGTCCCATGTCAAATTTATTTATCATCTATATTTTTCTATTCAATCAGTTTTAATGGAAACCAAAGTTCTATTTTCTATTCTTAAAGGGGAGTTAGCATAGAATACTAGCTGTTTTGTCTTGCGTCTTATAATCTTATTCCATCAGATTATGTTGTTAATTTGTTATTAATTAATCCTGTCGGTACGGGTATGAGGGGACAAGGAAAATGCAAGGAACGTCATTAGATACCACACCAATTTTTTATTATATCTTCTATCTGGAGAAGATTTTGGGTATATTTTTCTTTTTGAAAAAAATATGAAAAAAAACAAGTTGTTTCAGCGATACAGTTGGGAACACAGGTTTCATGACATTTGAATACAGTAACCCAAAATACCATGTCTCTCATTTTGTATTTTAATGGAGATTACTTGACTTGTCAATACCAGTTTCCTAAATTCTTGTTGGCTGCTGCTATATTATTTTGACGAAATTAGGAGATACTAAAAACTAAGGCTCCGTTTGGATGAGGTGTGGGAAGAAGTATTGGAAAATGTATAACTTTATAAGGAGTTTAAATTGTTTATAATAAATTTTTTTCCTTCTTCCTTTCTTCCCTTCTTCCCACACGGTATCCAGACGGAGCCTCAGAAAAGACCCATGTATCTCTGTCTTTCGAGACATCCAGTAAAAAAGAAAAGGACCATGTTTCTCAAAAATCAAACTGTACTCTGTTTCTATTCACCCTGACTCCAGTAGTGAATTAGTGACAAATCAAAGATGTTATTTTATGATATGATTGTCTTGTAAAAGTACTGCGTTTTTGTTCAAATTCTAGTTATGTTGCATCGGTTTCTCCCATTTCAAGCTTCTAAGTTTGAATTAAGCAATGAAAACCATATGCATAAACTTATAAATGAAATAAAATATTATCCAAATTTCGGAAGGGTGTGTTTGGATGAGCATGGAATAAAAAATTTCGGTATGCGTGCTTATTCAAATTTTTTATTCTTTTACCGTAGTTTTGTTAGTATAGGAATAAGAACCCAAATTCCTTATTCTTATGTTGTTTGGGTTGCACAAGAATAAAAATAAGCACGCATACTGGAATTCCTTATTCCATGCTCATCCAAACACACCTAATTATTTCAGAGTTGGGATGACCCGTAAAACATGCGGGCTATTCAATATATATTTCTTGATTAAAAATTACTAATGATTTCATTATCTTACATGTTAATAACACAAATTTAAATTTCATGATATACTGGATAATGCATTAAATTTAATTGCGCCAACGGAAAATGAAAAGGCAAAACAAATGTCATGTCTCTCAAATGATTTACTGCAAAAAATGAGCAACAAAAGCAAAAAGATAGGCATGAGCAAGCAAGCACAAATACAAATACCTGCAAGGAAACACTTAAAACATAATCTTTACAAAGAGAGATTAAGATTAATGCTACTGTCTTCTACTTCAATCCATTCCATTGCTTCATTCTTTTTATGGTGCACTTTGTCACTCTCTTTCCCTTTCTCTTTTTCTTCCTTTTTATCTTCCTCTTTCTCTGGTCTTTCCATCTCCCCTCTCTTTTTCCCTTTCCTTTTCTCTCCCATTTCGCTTACCTCTCCTTCAGGTCCCTCAAAATCCTCAAGACTAAATGTCGGTTGCCAGATGGGCTCTATCACCGGCTTCACTCGCTTATTCTCGCTGTTATTTCGCCATAACCCTCTCATGGCTTTGATTTTTCCAAGCAATGTGTAGAACTTATCCATCCTCTCTTCTAACTCCTTTTCATCTCTTCCCTGAGACCTTGTTTCCTCCTCCCATGCTTGTGTCATCTGAGACAGCTGTGGTACTTGTAGTCCGGTATACGGGAATGGCGACATGGTGAGGGATCGTCTCTTTGACCTTCTATTGTTTTCAAACTCCATGGATATTAGATTTATTTTCAAGTAGAAAGTGATATGAACTATGAAGAGAATTTTGGTAGGAGGTTCAGGAACCAATGTTATTATATCATTATATATTTATATGATCAACTGCACTAGAAATGGTCAACTGGTATGTTACTTCAGCTTAAGGGTCATAACTCGTAAGTCATTACTCATAAACCGAGTCAGTTTTTTTGGTCTCCAACTGCCACCGTCAAAATAAGATAACAAAATAAACAATTAATAAATCGTTGAAAGATGACATAAGAAATTAAACTATGGGCCCTCTTGTATTTGACACAAAGTTGCTACTTATACTTCTATAGGATTTTCTGCAGCTCATCGAATTCGCCGAATAGCAAGTTTTCGGTGCCACATTTTTTTTCCGCCATATATATCATTTTTTATTTTTTTATTTTAAATTAAAATTTTTTAAAATATAACCATCCAATCTGAACCGTTAATTTTGTTTATTTAAATGGCGGATGTGTTGTCCTAAAATTTCATAATTTTTAAATTTTATTTGATACTTGATCAAGAGGTTGAGAAATGGACATATTAGAAGTAATATATTTTAGTTATTTCGATTCGTTCATTTTTGACCTTTTGATCAAGCATCAAATAAACTTCAAAATAAAGTGTGGCATTTGTGATAAAAATTTTTTTATAAAATTTTATAGCACAACATCCGTCGTTAGAATGAACAAGATCAACGGTTTGGATCGGACGATTATATTTTAAATTTTGAAATTTAAAATAAAAACTAAAGTGTGGCATTTGTGAAAAAAAAGTGTAACATCAGAACCAGCTTGCTGTTCGCAAGCCGAATTGCATTGATGGTGCAGTTTTTAGTTTGCTTTGCGTTTGATTTATTATTTGAACAAATGGAAACTAAGAAAATAAGGGATGTCTACTTACATTAATGAAGCAATGTTTTGTATATGAGATTAAAAAGCGAAAAAAATTAATTGTGCAAATCAATTATAATAGACATTAAAAAAATGTAAAACATACACGTAGAGGATTGTTCGTGCGAGAGAGAAGAACATATGACGAGATTGGGTTTGATTGAGTTTTGATCGACTGGTTTTAATGTTGGATGTGAGGGCATAATACTCAGAAAATTGTATTTCTATTCTATTATTTTTTTATTTAAAAGGATAAAGTGGTATTTAGAGAAAAATAAATAAATTTTTTGTGGCAAAAATTCAATTTCCTCAGTTTTGGATGGCAAAGAAAAATTTTTCCTAAATTTTTACGTGCATAAATTGCTTTAAGAGCAAAACAAGTTCAAAATTTCCATTTTTAGATCTGTTAAATTTATAATTATTATAATGAATAAAAGTGAACATAATAAAGTACTAAATATTATGACATTTTAATTAGTTCTCATTTCAACATGATACTGACATACTGTTAGAAACGCACTGCGCATCTTTCTACGAGGCAGGTGACACGAATCTAGATTCGATATAACTACAAGAATAATATTGTTAATTTGTGTTAGTCGAAAAAATATTCTTTAACTTTCTATGTACCCTCCCCAGTCCGGCACTCCCCAACCATTCCGACTACGTACAATTACTGGTATGCTACCATTGGCACCCTGTTTGTTACATATCATTATCAATCTTACTTGGTTGTTATATTTTTTGTGTACTTTAATATAGAATGTTCCTTTTTCCGACGATATCATAAATATAATTTGATCATCTGGTCAATATTGATATGAAGGATGCACTGTCGCATGCAATTGCGTCAGCTTGATGAGCTCGGTGCTTAGCTTTGATAAAGGAAAGCACAGCTTTTGACGTCAACTTCCACTGGTTCAATTGTCAATTAATATAAGAACACAAAAAGTTGTCGGTTGTTAAATAGTTTTTTATTTTAATATTCCTGACTGCACTCTTTCACATTTTGCATCCATGTTGATCAACTTGATAATCTTTTTTTATCGCTTTGCATTACTTGTATATATTTTTTTAATATCTTCCTGCTTATCTTGTACACTCTTTTTTATTTAATAAAATATCATAAGTACACGAAGCTTGCTTTCTTTAAATAAAAAAAAAAGAACAAGAAATAGAATGTCCTATAAACTTTTTTTTTTTGAAGAAATGCCCTATAAACTTTTACAATGAGAGATGAGGAATGAGTTCTAGTCCAGCTCAAATATCATCGGTTATTGTTAATAATCCTTTTACACTGTACATAAAATACAAAATCAAGAATTCCTTTATAGTAGTGTGCATGTCCCGCTCTGTATCACAAACGCTGTTCGTCCGATCAATAATGGTTGGGGGGTGGGGGATGATATCCTCTGCATTAACTAGCAATTCAGTCTGTCGTTCGTCCGATCAATAATGGTTGTCCCGTGATTAATATCGGATCTGTGTAACTTGTAAATATTAACCGTCGAGATTAAATTGGACGATTGTGATGAAGAACTGCATAGAGCAATTCCTAAAGCGAACCCCAGCAGAGGAGACGGGGGGGGGGGGGGGGGGGGTTGGGGATTATATGATATATATATCTGAATCCTATTATGATCGGTTGATATAACTTTTTATAAAAAGCAAGTTATTATTTATAAAAAAAAAATCACAATATTTATAGTGTAATATTTCAAAATAAGATATTTATGGGGGTCTAAATATAAAAGTTAAATAATATTACAAATACTGGTACAACAATAGTTAGAAAAGATTTTTTTTTCCCCTTTTTTTTTGGTTGGCCAGAAGTTTACAATATTAAATGAGTTTAACGCATGGAAATATTTTTCATAAATCTAAGTCTTAGAAGTTTGTGGTTCAACCTTAAGGAACTATCTAGAACGATTCAATTATATGTCTGCTTACGTGTTTGTGTGTTTACCAGTATGTCATATCTATTTTATCAACATCAATATATAATTTGACTTTGCAACATTCCTGGTTTTCAAATAATAAAAAAAAGTTACAAATTAAAAATTAGAAGTACAACTTCTGTATGCAAGCTTTTCATCTACCATTAATTTGATCAGCTTGGTTGACCTGTTTTCTACATGCTTTTTCAAACGTACGTATTACTCCTTAACATCTAATTGACTGTTAAGGAATAAGGAGTGTGCAAAATGTTATGCAATTCATATTATTAAAGCTTGGACCGAAGGGTTAGACCTAGAAATTGATTACTGTCATCTGCAGTTTTGCCATCCCTGCCATCGCTAAAAATAAAGTGAACATATACAGCAAACAAAGTGAACATATAACTATCTAAGTGAACATATACAAACAAATAAGTTCAATGAAAATAAGTTGAATATGCATGTAAACTTCTGAACAAGTGATGACAACACTTATTTGTTTGTAAGTGGTCACTTAGATCGTCTATATGTTCATCTTATTTGCTGTATATGTTCACTTTGTATTTAGCGATGGCTGGGATGGTATATTTGCGGATGGCACTTATGATTCCTGGTTAGATCTGACTCGGTTCAAATCCGAACCGGATGAGATTGGACTTGGACCGAAGGGTAAGCCCGGTCTAGTCCAAACACAGATTTGGGCCTGATTTTTGAAAAAAAAGGGAAAAAAATCTGGACTATGGACCTACTCGTTCCTTATTTGGACCAGGCTTCAACGAATCAACGGTTCAAATTTTTTAAAAAAATAATAAATAATAAATATTTTATAAACTACAAAATTATTATTAATTACTTATTCTACATATATTATGCAATCTAATAATGTTAACAAATTTTAATAAATATATATAATTTTTATTAAAATTTATATATAATAAATTATAATTAAATTTAAGAAAAGAAATCGGACCGAACCGGACCAATGCGTCCTGATTAGCTGGGGGCGGTTTTGGTGTGGGTTTGGTCCGAGAGAGATAAAAATGGAAGAAACCTGGCCCGTGATACGTGATACCAAGTTATCTCGGATCACCATAGGCCACGCCACGTTTGGACTAGACTGCCCGTCTGCCCCGTTCGATAAACACTGCTGTCAACTAAATTCACTTGTTTAAATCGAATAAAGTTGGGTGAAATCTATGCTTGACGTGATTGATAGAGAAGAGGTGCATGATGAATCAAATTTCACTTAATATGCTTTTCATAAAGACTAGTAGAGCTGCCGTGACAACTACTTTCTCCCGTCTTTCTTTGATGTGGCCAATGTGCGAAATTATTACTTCCCAGTTTTGAACTCAGAACCTAGGAAAGGAAAAGTTAAGTTGCAATAATCAATACTAGGATATTATTAGCACATGAAAAGTTAGGTGATTCTTCCAGTAAATAAAACTTTATTGTCGAAAAAAGAGATAGAAAAAGCAAAATAAAGCATATTTTGTAAGGACTTCTTGTAGAAATGTAGTCAGTGAAGAAAACGTATCAAAATACCCTTACTTTGTTTTGAAATCCATTTATCACCAAATTTTCCGAAAGCCGTTAAAATTCGTTTATAAAATATTTCCTCCTTTTCGTTCTCTGTTTTAAAATTTGGTTTCTTTCGTATATCAAGTTTCAGATTTTGATTTCTTTTCAGGTGATATTTTGTATGCATCGATTGGTCTTAATTTGGTGATAGTATTTTGTTCTCACAAAGATATTGATTTAAACGTAAACATAATTATTCCTGAATTTGAACAACAGTTCATGACAATAAGGTCAAAAACAGAAGCTTAGCTTATGAACCTTTCAAAATCAACTGTTTTCTTTTCCATATATATTAAATGGAATTTCGGTGAATTAGTTATGTAAACGGGGGTGATAAGGATCATCCCGTATTTCATCATCCTCATCATCCCCAGCGACACTTTATTAATAACAGACGCGTTTTTTAAAAAATGAAAAAAATTTCTCATCCCTATCCAGCGATATCCCATTCCCTCTGTCCCTTTGTTCCCTCTATCCCTCTGTTTTCCTCTCTCACTCTCACATTAACTACAACTACAACAATTACTAATACTAACTACAACAGTTAGTATCCGAACTACAACATTTGTTCATATTAACTACAACAGTTAGTATCCGAACTACAACAATTACTCATATTAACTTCAACAGTTAATATCCGAGCTACACTTTCAACAATTTAAATATGCCAAACTTCAAATATTATCTTCAACATTTACATATGCCAACTTCAACAATTACGACATTAGCTTCAACATTTATGAATATTAATTTCAACGGTTATGAAATGTGTGAGAGGGAAAAGGGGAGGGTGGGGGAGGAGGGAGAGGGGGGGAGCGTACGCGGGAGGGTGGGGGGTGGAGAGCGTACGCAGGAGGGATGGGGGAGTAGTCGCTCTGGCACTCATCCTCTCATTCCCTGGACTTCCGAAAATGAAAGAGACATTTCAAACGTGATTTCTAAAAATAGAAAAAAATAAACTCATCCGTAAAGAATGATGGAGATGACAGAAAATGACAAAGTGAACATATTTCGCCCAAACCTAGACGTCCCGGTCGGTATGCCAGTATGCAAGAAACTGGTCTTTGCTCTTTAATCAATGTAAGTATTGAAAGAACAACTAGAATTTTGATTTAATCACATTTTTTAACTAATTGTATCATAATATTATAACACATATGTTGGACCATGCAGGTTGATTTAGAGAAAAACTATGTCTCAACCTGAAAGGCATCAGGTTGGATACGACAATGCCTCGGCAGGGTTGGCGTCTCCTTAGTTAGTGTCAAAATATCGTCGGTCGTCATAGCAAAATAATTTTTTCATCAAGTCGAATATGAGGAGGCACGATCCAAGTGCATCAGGGATCGTTCCCCTTAAGATCTTGAACAATAAACTCAGAAATCAATCAAGCACACAAATAAAAATAGACATAAGATTTAACGAGATTCAGCACCAACTCAGTGCCTACGTTCTCCACACACACGCACACTATTTTTATTATTTTCTGAAAAAATCTGAGTTGATACAACACAATGAGAGAAGATGAATAAATAGAAAAATAGTAACTTCTTCCCCAAGACACAATCGGGTAAGAAATAGAAGAATATCTGATCATATCTTCATATAATTTAATCAGATTCTCAACAATTAGTCCTCATCTTCCATGTGTATATTCTTTCCTTTTATGAAATATCTCCAAGTATTCTTCCCTCTTCTCTGAGATGCTTCCAAATAAGGTCAGCACTGTCCTTTGTGTCGGTGCGGCGGTGTCATGGACACGATCTTATGCGGCACAACCCATGTCTATCCATGTCATGCATCCGATCCAGGTAAAATCTTTTGTGGCATCATATTCTAACAGTTAGACAAAATTTTAATCCCTCCCATATTCCAGTAACCCAAATTAGCTAAAGGGTAAAATTAGAGTGTTCCCTCGGTGAGATTAGGAACTAATAGTATCTTAGGTTTGTTTCTTTGACCAGGGCATAGTATTTCTCCCGTGACCATGACAAAGATTCAGTCTGAGTTTTTTACCAGAACGCAAACTGGGATGTCTTAAACTTGCAGTAAATAAGTAAAACGTAGTTTTACCAGAACTTGTCACATTCAGGTCAATCAATATTTATTTGACCAACCACAGTGTTACAATTATTCTCCTTTTTTAATATTACTCTTTCCACATATCTTGTTTTAGTTTTTTTTTTTTTTTTTGAGGGGCCTTGTTTTAGTTTATTATAGATGTGGTTTTTTTTATTATTGACCGTTGACGGTTGCAGTAAACTGTAAAAGTAGACCACAAAAGAGAAGATACTTTGTTATGTACTGTTATGATTTTTGGTGTGCCAATGTCTTGTCAAGAGTAACAATCTTTTTGTGCCGAGCCAGTTGCCATGCTGAATACTGACTGTACCCGCTCAATGTGTGTTTGAGAGAGTGATAATGAAAGATAGTGTACACTGGGACATTCGTTATAACTGATTCACATCACAGTTTCTGGTACAATAACAACAGTTTTCATAGGTACAGCCGTAGAAACTGGGAACTGATAAAATATAGATTGATGCTAGTCGTTCTGATGTAATTCTTGTAACTGACATTCATTTTTACTGATTTTTTTTTAATCTTGTTTCATTTTTTGTTAGCATTGATTTTTGTATACTTGATTTTGTAATTCTTTTCTAATTTAATAGAATTAGCAGCTAGCCACCGCATAGTTATTTCAAGTCTCAAGATAGAGAGAGAGAGAGAGAGGTGTCTTGCCTGACTGCATGTTAATAATGTGTTAATAATATGTAAGCTGTAACTGATGAATGTTGTTCTTGTCACAATGCAGTCCCACCGACCATTCCAGCATCCAACCACGAACAGCATGTGCATGAGGTATTAGAGAGTGTGCATATTTTGAATAGAAAATGTGCCAGATCTTTGTCAGCATGCATGCTAAATTAATTCTTAACTACCACTTTCGTAAGTCATAACTA
This sequence comes from Rhynchospora pubera, assembly GCA_028095005.1. Classification (NCBI taxonomy): domain Eukaryota; kingdom Viridiplantae; phylum Streptophyta; class Magnoliopsida; order Poales; family Cyperaceae; genus Rhynchospora; species Rhynchospora pubera. The sequence goes on from CM051461.1 coordinate 40,102,216, forward strand.
ATTAGGCTGCCTGACTACTGAAAATTGCTTTAAAATTACAACTTAGATTATAATCATACATTTAATTGGAAGAAAAAGAAAAAGGAAAGGAACTTTCAAATTTAAATTTGGCACAGATCAAGGGGTGAAAATTTTCTACGTCGACTCGTCGCTCCTCTCTGCTCCATTGACCTCATTCTGAACCAGCTTCCTACCTGCATCATTATCTCCTCCTTGCATGAAATCTTCCAACTTGAAAGTCGGCCTCCATAGTGCCTCCGGCGCTGTCCTTTCATCGACCTTCATTTTCTTTCGACTCGTACCGCCCCTGCTGCCTCCCCATGCACCTCTCATGGCCTTGATGTTATCAAGCAAGGCGTAGAATTTCTCCATTTGTTCGTCTTGCTGTTCCGTTTCTCCGGTTTGCGTGCTTGGTTCTGGTGTAGTCGATGGTTGTTCTGAGAGAACTATGGATTTTCTTTTTGTTAACCCAGTTTTGGTTTCTTCCATTGATATGCAAGGTCTCTCCTTGTTTGGTCTTTGTTTCTCAAAGCTAGCTGTTGGGTTGAATTGATAGAGTTTGAAACTTTAAATACAGTTGCGCATGGAGCGTGAGATTTGATGCTCTCCATTTCCCTTCAGAAATGGACAGATCAAAGTCAGTTTGGTCATTTTTAAAATGAAATTTAAAAAAGAAAATTGACTTTTTCTTTCACATATATTGAATTAATTAATGTAAACAAACCGAACACACGTATGCAACTTGTAATATTTTATTAATTGCTCTAGTTATCAGCTATTATATCGTTTTATTGATTGAATTTGAATTTTCTTATAAGCAACAAAACCTCTGTTTTGCAATTTGCTTTTGTGGATGGAATAATAACTATCTAAATAATCATCGTCGTCATGATTAACATAATTATACGCTTTGTTGAATATATTAGATGACAAAGAATACACATGATCATATTTAAATATTAAAAAAGTAGATATATTGAATATAGAAGCCACGCCCACTTAATTATTTAATTGGGCTCTTAGCTGAGACATATAATACGGTAACTATTGGACAATGTGATGGCTAAGGTTTCAATCTGACCAAATTATTTTGTGACAATTATATTAGATTAATGTAGCTACTAGGTGAAAAATTAAATGGCTTCCAATTATTAAGCACATATCTCTGGCAAATTGGATGTTTCCAATTCTAAAATGAGTCGGAGAATTAAAATGTGTTGCAGAGGTCTTTTCATGTGTTTTTAGAAGACCAAACATCATATGGTAGTCAAATTCAAAATTACTTGAAGAAGTACATTGTTAGGTTAGGTGCAACAAATCTGTGTCCCGGCGTTTATATTGTGCTTTAGACAATAATTAGGGGGGGGGGGGCTACTCAATGGTCCACTGAAAATTATATAAAGCAACAAAATCCGCGGATTAGAAATATGCTTATTCTTTATTCCATCATCCATTAGTTGATGAAATAAAATTCCAATTCTGCATCATAGATCAAATAAAATTCACAAATTTAGGTTTCGTACAAAAATGGATTAAGGGTCACATTGAAGGAACTATACAAGGATAATGAAATGCAAGTAACCATCGTAAAATGAATTTCCAAAAGAAAATGATTCTAATTAGTGAGTAGTATAGGAGCCGTGGAAGTTGTGTAAAGAAATTAATTAATTTGAGGGAGACCGTGAACAGTTCAGTCAATGTTAAAACTTACAATCATTCACACCGTCCGGATTTAATCGGACGGTACCACAGGCTATAGCAGGCAAAACATTATCGAGGCGAGCAGCACGTGGTTTTCTTGTTACGTCAAGTCTATGACGTCATCATAGAACCAGAGAGGAATATTTCATCTTCAAAAAAAAGTTGTAAATTAAAATTAATGCATCTCCCGTTCTGATCTCCGTCAGATTTTGGTGGTGGAAAAAAAAAAGACTCGTGGCTCCGTTTGGATGGGAAAAAAAATAGAAAGAATAATTCTTTCTAGAAATATTTTCTTCCTAGGCATCCAAACAAGTTAGGAATAAAGAGAAGAATATTTTCTTTCTGGGTGCGTTTGGATAGGTGTGGGAAGAAGGGAAGAAGGGAAGAAGTGAGAAGAAGTATTGGGAAGTGTGTAACTTTATGAAGAGTTTGGATTGTTTATAATTTTTTTTCTTCCCATCTTCCTTCTTCCTCTTCTTCTTCTCTCATCCAAACGCACCCTCTAAGAATAACATCTTCCTACAATTATATATACATAATTTCAACAAAATTAGCTAAATACTTATAACTAAATAAAAATTTATGTGTTTTTTAATTAGTACTTTATTTAATATTAAAATAATAATTTTTACTAATTTATTTGAATTAATATCAATTTGCTTATTCCTAACAAACCATCCAAACAACATTTCTTATTTCCGGAATAACATCTTCCCACTCTTCCCAAAAGCTCCGTTTGGATAAGGTGTGGGAAGAAGTATTGGTAAGTGTGTAACTTTGTGAAGAGTTTGGATTGTTTATAATAAATTTATTTCCTTATTCCTTCTTCCCTTCTTCCCAAATGGAATCCAAACGGAGCCAAAGTTACACACATTCTAATATTTTTTTCTATAATTCCTTATTCCTTCCTTATTCTTTAATCATCCAAACGGAGCCAGCATAAAAGAAAAGAAAAAACAACATATTTAATAGTGACCAAGCAAATTAATATTACGAGATTGGTAAATACATAAGGAAATTGTTTAAGATCATCTCTAAGGCTACAAAATGATCGAGACGATGGCACAAATGAGCTGTTGAATTGATTGTTTCGTCCTATGCGACGAAACTGATTTTTTATTTCGTTGATCGTTTCATCCAGACGAAATGATCGAAATTGACGAAATTTTCGTGATTTACACATGGACGGAACTGTTTCATTGTTTCGTTAACCGTTTCGTCCAACCAAACAAAATCGTTTCGTTGTTTCATTAACTGTTTCGTCCGGACAAAATGAAACGAAAAACGGTTAAAACGACTTCCGTTTTCAGCCTTAATCATCTCTAAGATCCTATCATCTTCATCATCCCATGATCTTCTATTAATGAGGACGTTAGATAATTAATGAGGATTCCAGAAGATGATAGAATCCAGAGATGAAATCAAACGCAGCGCCCTCATTAATTATTTTCGTCTTTCTGCTTCGTTCCTCTTCCCCGCCCTTCTATTTCAATCCCTTCAACAGTTACATATTAACTTCAAACAATTATCCAGCGCCTCTATTAACACTTGAAGTTAATATATATAACAATTGAAATCAATATATATAACTGTTTTATTTATATATATTAACTGTTAATATATATAACTGTTGAAGTTAAGATCGTAATTGTTGAAGGGAGCGAAATAGAAGGGCGCTCTATGTCGCTCCCTCCCTCCCTTAATCCCCTCATCCAAAAAAAGAAAATACATTAATCATCCCCTCATCCCTCATCCAAGAAAGAAAATCGCTTTAATCATCTCCTCATCCTCACCCTCTCTTTTTTTTTGAAATGCAATTAATCTAACTGCTGGAAGGATGGTAGGGATGATGAATATTGAAGATGATCCTTATCGGCCCGAATACAAAATACTCATTATAAACTATTAAAATTTTATCGACGACTGTCCTTCATTAAAGTTTAAAAAAAAAGATCAATAAATTTAATTAATGTGTATTGATGTATGTTTAGCTATTAACAAAAATCCTAGTTCTAGTCAATAATTTGATTGGAAGAGGACAATTTACTAATGTAGCTTGAGCAAGAATTTAGAATTAGGATTTGAGAAGGCCGCATGTCGATAGTTCAATCAAGAAAAGATGTAATCTAAATTATTTGACTTATTGGGACGGTCCACCATAACAATAATTTTACTGTATTTTACTTTAATAATAGATTAATATTGGATGCGGACTTGATCACAGTTACAACTATTAACTGTACACTTGCATTCTACAAAGTTAGTACTTACATATCAAGAACCGCAAGAGGGAAAAAACAATGAGTTGTACAAAAAAACCTCCAAATCCTCTTTATCATTATTCACATCTCTGCTGACCCTTTCTTTTTTTTCCTTTTTTTTTTTGGTGTGTTGCACTGTTGCGAGTCTTAATTTACTGGGAATTCCGCTAGCAAAGACGCAGTTAGGGGTGTATTGACGAGCGGGGCCCATCTATCATCAAGCTCAAAGTTAATGTGATCAAAATTAAATACAATATTTAAAAAAGTAATTATTTAAATAAATTTTCGTGATTCAATGACATCCACATTTGTTCTCTAACGTCGTTTTCTAGTGTCGCTTTTGCCAGCACTCAAAATAAAAACGGTGAATTGAATAATAAAAATGTGTAAAACTAATTGGTTATTCACTTATTAACAAAACAGAATGCCAAAAATGTTCAGAATAGAGTATATTGACTCGTGTTTCGGACTTCATCATCACTGAAGAAAAATAATAACAATTGTAAGAGCCAAATGACTCAATAAAATATGATTCCCGTCACATTTTTCGCATCATGTTATTGTCAGAAGGTTTGTCATGGTGCCTACTTCTAAAAATACCATTAGCAAAAGAATTCCAATTGGCCAGCATAAATTTTCAAGCACCAACATAAAAAAATACACTTTCTTAAGTCTTCCAAATACAATTGAATTTTCTCTACCTAAATACTTTTTCTTATAAATTATTTCATAATTGCATTTTGTTTGTCAATTTGTCAGACAACTACTTTTCGGGTTGTTTGGATTCCCCAAGAAATTTGGAGAATTTCATCTTCCTACCATAAATTTATTATAAACAATCCAAACTTTTCACAAAGTTACACACTTTCCAATAAATTTATTCCTAAAAATTGCAACTTTCCCAAATTTCTAAGCGATCCAAACGGCCCCTTCAATAATTTGCAACTTACAGCTCATCGCCTCATCCCTTTTGGATTATTCTAAACAATGACAATTGGCATCTTGGACTTTTGCTCCAAACAAACAGCTATTGTTCTACTCTAGGTACAAAAGCAAAGTATCCTCCGGTCCCCAACATATTTTGCTTAATGCTTTTGACTAATTCTCTCATTAAGTGTACGTCATCTAAGCAACGTCATGACATATGTGTCACACTAAACTGGCTTTTTATAGTACATCACAATTCACAAACTTGCCTTAAAAAGAATCAATTATCATGCGCATTTATTAGAAGGATAGTAATTGGGCTTTTAATTCTTCATTAAGAGACTGAATTATCAATAGATATAATCAGACGTGTGCACGTAGGTGGAAAATAAATAAAATGCAGGTAAGAGACACTCCATGTTTGCCTAGTTCCACTATACCAGAGCCCCATTACCATGTAATATATTTCAGATCTAAATTCTTCACTGGATTTTTTTTTTTCGCTGTAATTTGATGCACAATTATAAAAGATCATTAGGACTACTTTGAAAATCATGAGAGAAACACATTTTCAGGGCTAAAGTAAATGAATTACACGGTCCTGTGTCTAAATCAAAGGTCCAATATTGCAGGGTATAAACGAAAATAAATTTCAGGAAAAACATCCAGGCACAATAAAGTCTTTTCATGCCGATCTGAAAATAAAAATGAAATTTTGTTGTTTTGTACATGGGCTGATTTAATCAAGTAAGCGGTAGGCTTCTATAACTATAAGACTAGTTCTGCCAGGCCTTTTCATAACAAAGATATTAAACGCAGTTATGGTCTATTAGGATCGCATTTCGGCCTTTTCCTTTGTTTCAGTTCGATCCAATTTATACCCGTTAGAAATTTGGGTTTCGGCCTATCAACCTTTTCACTACAAGCCTGTTTTGAGCTTGGACCAATTTGATTCCTAGCTGGACGTTAAACAACTAACAAGACGAATTTGGACCAAAAAAATTAAAACTAACGTTACTGATCACTCGATTTTCGATAATAACAGTTAAAAATTTGAAATTTTAAAAATAATATCACTGGATCATCATCTGGATCGACGAAATCGCAAAACTCTTTGATCGTCATCCGGAATGACGATCCAACATTTATGCACAAATAACAAAGTCAATTCTTATTTTATTGTGTTGCCATCAAATTTTTATTATATTTGTCCAGACGTATTCTTCCCGATATTTTTTTTATAATAATCAGTAGAAAAATCAAAAAGCCTACTTGATTGAATTCTGTGAACAATTTTAGAGACGCCTAACTGCCTAAGGTGCTTTGAATTTTGTAGACTATAACTTCAAAAAAAAAAATTTGTAGACTATATTATGAATAACATCTGGTCACTTAATTATGTTCTATTTTAAGAATTATCATGAAATTAGATTTTTGTAGTCCTAATATTTCTGTTTTAGAAATAATAAAATAAAGTTCGAACATTTTGCAGAATTATTTAAAATTGTGATGATTTGCTACTGTAATGGTTTTTAAAAAATAATAAGTTAAAAAAGTATATTCTTTGTATTAATAGTTATAGATTATTTTAAAAAAAGTAATTAGTTCAGGAATCATAAAACTGGAATTTTAAAACTGTTTAATTTTCCCAATTTTTAAAGATCTTATAACTTCGTAAAGGTGAATGGATACCCTTTTTGAACTTCAACACTTTTACGACCATTAAAAATATGTATAAAAAACCGATAAGAAATATGAAAATTAAATTATGAAGTTGTTATTAAATCAATATTGATATATAATTGAATCTATTTTTAATCTATAATTAATTTTGGTTGGTGAATTATTGTATGAAATTTATTGAGTAAAACTAGTCGCAAATACTTGATTAAATGTGGTTAGCTAGGAAACATTTTGCTATTTAATAAGTGAACCAAGTCAACCAACTTTTTCATAAAAATATTATTTTCTGAAAAATTATTGATGAAAACAAATTTTTATAATAAAACAATTGAGTGCGGAATGGTGTTTAATTGGACTTTTTCATCTGGGTGTTCGGGAATAATTATTAGAGAAGATTTGAATTTCATAACATATTTTGTAAGAATTTTTTTACAAAATTGAATAATGTTTTCAATATTAAGCCATTGTTGCACCTTTTCATTTATTTTTAAAAGTAAATCCATACCTCTTTCATCTTCATGAAAATTATGTCATAAAATTTCCACGATACATAAGTGTTGTATTTGTATATCGTCATATCTTCTAATCCTTTTATACCTTAACTGTGTGAAACAAAACTCAGGAGTTTTAAAAGAAATTTAAATACACGTCAAAAAAAAACTACAATTATAAACAAACTAAGCACTGATATATAAAAATAATTTAAATAATCGTTTAAAAATAGCTTAAAGGTTGAAGTATTAATGGTTTATTAAATATGATGCTATTGTTTATAATATTAAAAATTAAATTCATGTTGTCGTGTCGTGCTCGTGTCGTGTTAGTTCGTATTCATGTCGTGTTGCGTGTCAAATTGTGTTAATTTTTCAGTATTCTCAACACGACACGATTATGACACGACACGATAACACGATCATGTTGTGCTAATAAAGTTTAATATTTTTAAATTATTATTTTCTCCATACTAATAAAGTAATTTCCACTTTCTTAATATTTTTAATTAGATCTTTTATTGAGCAACTAGTTATTTGTAAGTTTTGTTTTTGTTTCATCTCAAACCATCAGCAGATTAACTGAAGTTTTAAAATTTGGTTCAGATGCCGATATGATTGGAATAGGCTTTTTCCTTTTTCTACAGATTATTATAAAAATAATATCTGGAAGAATACGTCTTCAAATTGTAGACAAATATAACAAAAATAGGATGGCAACACAATAAAATAAGAATTGACTCTGTTATTTGTGCATAAATGTTGGATCGTCAATTGGAATGACGATCCAAGGGTTTTGCGATTTCGTCAATTCGAATGACGATCCAGCGACGTTATTTTTAAAATTTTGTATTTTTAACTGTTATTATTGAAATTCGAGTGAACAGTAATATTAGTTTTAATTTTTTTTTCGAGAATTTGGAGAACTACGAGTTTACAATTTGATACAGTCAGACCGGAATACGAGCCCAGTGGCTACGTAAAGCCTCGTTTAAGGCCCAAATACAGGGGAAGACCAAGAAAGACTGCTTAAAGAAATACTACTTGAGGCCCCTAAAGGAAAGAAGGCCGAAAGCTGCTATGATTAGGGTGGATCCAGAGCCGTTACGCTTTAGGTGGGTCCAGGGTAAGGAACCGTTAGAAAGGACTCTCCCTTGTGGGCCCCCTGGAGAAAACGGTCTCTCAGGACAAGTGGTTTTCAATAACTGCCCTGGGATGCTCTATGACCTTTCTGAGGGTGTCTGCTAGGGAAACCTCGACACAACCTCGCACAAACATGCTTGGGTTGGAAGCCTAGAAGAGGCAGGTTGAGGTTAGGAGAGGTTTTAGTGACCTTCATACCGCAATCAAAGGGAGATATGATGCCACAGATAGGCCACAGAAGATCCGCTGCGGTGCCACTTGACGATTATAAATAGGCACCCCCCTCCATGAGGGAGGGGGGTTAGACTCTTGTAAACAAAGAAAAACTATGTACTAAACACAATTAAAGAAAAATAAACTGAAGATTCCTACTTCTCTTTATCTAACTTCTTTGTTGAAACTTATGAACTAGATCGTAGGTTATCACAATTTAATACAAGTGGCCGAGAGCTAAATTTTAACAAATTAATTATGATAAAATAAACACTCTTCAACTATAATTAAGCCAAACATGAACCTCGCTAATTTCAACGTATTGTATAAATATATATTATGCGGACAAACTGTGGCAATAAGTCTTGGTACATTGCATTGAGGGGAATACAAAAAACCATATATTGTCTTTTCCAAAAAGAAAAAAAAAAACGAAACCACAGTAACACTAAAATCATTAGCAATATACGTATGTAGGGGTGTACAACGGGTGGGTTGATGATATTTTAGTAAAATTTGAACCCAATCCGATAATACCGGGTTAGAAAATAAATTTAGTTAACCCACCTGTAACCCTACCCAACCCGCCAATTTTTTTATGTACGGGTTTTTACGGGTTAAGCGTGTTAAACGGGTTTAGTGAATTAAAATTTTGATTAAATAAAAATACATAAAAAAAATCATTTTGTGGCTATTACAATTTAGTTCGAGGCAAATTAGAGATGCATTCAAAGCATCTTTCAACTTTCGAGGTCCTGTGAGAGGTATAGAGGACGTGCATGCCTATGGATGAGATCGAAATTTAATGAAAGAAGAGATCTTTGAGTACGGACATGAGGAGATGTGAGACGAAGATGAGTAAATAGTGATAAACGGGTGGGTTGAAGTATACACGGGTTTACTATTACAAAACCCGTAACCCAACCCGATGTAACGGGTTTGTCAAAATTAGAAATTGTACCCGATCCAACATCATGCTAACCTGGTAAAATACGGTTCGGGTCGGGTGGGTTGAACGGATTGAACGGGTTCACGGTTTTTTTGTACACCCTACGTATATGATGACTTTTTTTCAAGTTGGTTCATTTATAATTAAGTTTTATATATATAAAAAATGTTGTCAATTGTGTAGCTGAATGCAAGTCCAAGCGAAACACAAATTAACACATTTTAGTTGATAGTCTGTAAATACACGCCCCCCTAACGGTTGCAATATGTTTTTGGAGAGCCATTTTTCAGTTTTTTTTTAATTAAAACCAAATAAAAACAAAATTAATATCTGAAAATATTTCAAAATTCAAATTCTGACAGTGATCTCAAATTTGGACCATAAAATTAATAATGATACAAAAATAAAGAGAAATGAGACGAATTTTAAAACAAAATAAGCTACCATTTATGAAACAAAAAAAAAAATCCAATCTTTGTAAAATCTGACTTTAAAAAAAAAAAAAAAAACTGCACTTCACACACGTGATCGACTTGATACAATGAAGAGACAACAACATTCACAACCGTCAGATATGATCTTTCAGCGCAGGAGATGAAATCAGATCCCAGTTCCAATTCCAATTCTAAACAGTAAGTCGCTTTCTCTGCTTTGATTGTACCACTTCTCCATCGTGAGAAAAGACACAACGATCAGTCTCTTTCGTTCATTTCATGGCATCATGAATCCAGTACGTACGATTTACTTCTTCCCATCACATCCTCTGATAACAATTAATTCCAATTAGAAATCAAAAGAAACCAACTTTTCACAAGCTATTCATTACACATTGACAAACCCAAGTGCCCCGTTACATCAAAATAGCAAAACCTAACCGTTTTAGTGCTACCCAGGAAAAGCGCTTAACTTGCGTATAATAGATGAACGTACGATGTTTATTAAATGTCGTATATTTTTCGGTGCATTGCATTGCTTATAATAACAATAAATAGATTTTCATATTTTAGTATATAAAAATAACAATGCAACCACATCCCCATCATATCACGTGCTTCCTTTCAAAGAGAACTTCTGTCTTTACTTATTATATACATATTGCTTCTCTCTCTCTCTCTTCAAAAACACACCATAAACATCACACAACTGACACCGCCAACAATTGAAGTAAAACAAAAGCGATGCAGAGGTGGGGTTTGGTCCCGCCGTGACACGTCAGATCTCCGGTCATGTCTCTGGCCTCTTCAACAAGAGAGAATTCGTTCCCTTCTCTATGTCTCATTTTGTTCCTTGTTGCGAGCTTCTCTCTCTGCGCAGTGGCGCGTCAGGTACCCAGCCACGACCAGACTTCGCTTTCGGTTCTAGGAAAGAGACCTATACCGCTTGATCCTTCGCATCCTGATGCGACGAAGAGGTTTCACGATAGTAAGCGTCGCGTCCCCAGCTGCCCTGATCCTCTTCATAATCGGTGAGGTTCAACTTTTGCATTAAATTCCTCGCATCAGAGTGCGATCTGGGTCCGGAGTTCAACTCCATTTTTGGATTGCATGACAGAAAGTTTGGTTATGCCTCGGCAGTGGGCACCTCTGCAATTGTTCAGAAATTGCTGTGTACTGTTGGGAGATCTGTACCGTCCGCCTCAGATCGGGTGGTGTGAGTATTTTGTAGTTGTCATTTGCTACTCGGAAATCAGCCATTCGGATGAAAAGTTTCTGTAGTGGAGCACTGATTTATCTTTTTTTTTTTTTGGTCTTTCATGGAGCAATGTGAATATGGTTAGAAAGTAAATGTCAGGTATGGCTTTGTATGGGTAGAATCTCTTGTAAGAGCAAGATTGTTTTAGAGGAGATTCTTGTAATACAAAGCTCTATTTTTTGTTATTTTTTGTACTATTTTTTGGTTATTTTTGTTATTGTTTTCTTATTTTTTGTACTATGATTCGATCAATGTTAGGAGGTGTATGTGAATTATGAAATAAACAAGGATCAATGTTTCAAACTTAGTTACTATTGATATACCAGAAGCTCCTTATTCTGATATGCAATTTCACTATTTTTATTCTTTTGAGCAATAAAATCATTGAGCAAAAATTCGTCAAATAAACCAAAACAAGCCATTCAACTTTCAAGGCCGTCTCAATTTTTGTTATATATTAAAACGAGAAAAAAAAGGACTTGTATAAGGATTTTTAAACCTCTGAATATTCATCCAAGGGTTCCACAGTTGGGTTTTTCACAAAAAAAAAACAAAAGAAAAATACTTCGCAAAATATGAAACTAAAAAAAAATACTATTTCACAAAAATTGCAAATTGTAGTGCACCAATTACAGAACTAGTAATCAAATTTCAAACAAAAAAAAAACCATGTAATTCCAGTCAAAGCAAGTCAAAATAATGAAATATCATGTTTTCTCCCGTACGCTTTTCATTAATTTTATGAAAAAAATAATCTTCAATTTAAATCGTAGCCAGTAGATTTCGCCTGATCGCAGGAGCTTCAGGAAATCCATCATCAACATCAAAATTATACATTTTTCTACTAACTACGCCCAAATCCTAGTAAATCTGCCACGTCGCCAATACGTAGTATATTGTAAAAATTATGGAACACGTTTTGTTATAGTGAATTTGAGTTACGGGATTCAAGGTGCTTTTGGAGTTCAGTGACGTCATTGTTCGATGAGTTTGGTTCATAGGCTGGACGCACCTTTCTGCAAAGAAGACAAATTCAGCTTTTTTATTAAGGCAAATCAACAAATCCGGATCTTTTGTCTCTGTCGCGGAATAGTCCACCGTACAGCCGGTGGAGGGGGCCTACTGAGAAAGTGAGAATCTTTTGGATTAACAAATTGAAGCGGGTGAATTTGGCAGGTTTGGCAGTGTTCTTTGGTGTTATTTATTGTGAAGTCTCCGATTGGTTAGATCATCTACAGTTTTTGTGGTATGGATGTTTGGTATGGTGTCTACGTACCACCAATGTGGAACTAGATACTCTTAAAGTCTAAACGTATTTAATCCGATCAATAATTGTTGTTCCATGATTAATATCAAATTGACTGGCCCGAAAAAATCTAAGTGTTAAGATTAAATCAGACGGTCCAGATTAATAAACATGCACTGGACTTTTAAAAAAAGCGTCAGGAGGATCCGAACCCCCACCAATGTGGGTACTGTTATCTAGAACATCTACAACTCAATTGAAAAATGTAATATAATCCTCAAACAGTGGCGGATCTAGTAAAAACATTTAAGTGAGGCTGAGTTTATAAAAATATTGGACCAACGTAAGTTAATCATATATCTATCTCATACAATACTAAAGATATAGTTTAAAGTCCAGAAACTTGACAACGTTAGGTGGGGCTCTAGCCAGTGGTAGATCCGTCCATTCCCTCAAAGCATATCCAATATAGAAATAGAAATGAAAATGCGGTATCAAAAAATATAGAAATGAAAATGTAGGATCATGGTATCTGTTTTAAGAGCTTCTTTATATCATGTTGTTATGAATATTAACGAGGCAGTTATTTGTCTCGTCCCAAAAAAAAATATATTCAGTACAGAAAATTTACAAGTTTTAAATGAACAGTAAGAGTTTATAAACGAGTTAAATTATTACAAGAATTATATCGTATTTTATACATACGATTAATCACTCTGATTAGTTTACACAAATTATTATTCACAATCTAAATCGCAACAACTAATACTAATATTTTCTTCCCATTTAGTTTTTTTTATTTATCTTGAGATCTTGACGGCAGCTGTCAAGTGGAATTTTTTCATTGTGTATGCCGATTAAATCGCAACAACTATTTAAGTTTTTAGACATGTGGTAAAAGATAATTTTTTCTAAGTATAAATGCCGCGGTTGAAAACAGAACAGAAAATTATCTCACGAATATTTGAAAAGTTTCATTATATCTATATTTAAAAAGAAAATTTTACAAAAAAAGAAATCTTTAAACACACTTTGGCACTTCCAGTAAAAATCAACAGATTTCTGGCCAGACTATTCCGTGACTGATTCCGTATTTCCGTGGGTTGGAATTGAAAAGGTTTTCTTAAAAAACAAGTAACACAGCACAGTGAACGAATGACCGAATGAGGAATCCAAAATTATTCCATTATCAAGACAAACAAAATTTGCCCAGACTGAAAAGTAGCAATGATCTCGTAAAATTCAGAACCGTGAATTAAAAAGGAACCACCTTTGAAGTTTGAACAGTTGAATACATGCAAATAACATATGCATGTGACATGTCAATGTAGAGAATCCCAAGTCATATACTGCCTGGCCTGAGCCTGAGCCTGAGCGCCTGAGACTGAGAGGAGGTTATGGCAGGAAAATAAACGCGGCGGAGGAGGTTTTCTTGAAGGCTGGGTCTCCATTTGTCGCCTTGCTGTTTGGACTGGAATCTCCTTCAATTTTGTTAGATATTTGTTGTGTTTTTTTATGCTTAGAGCTCCTTCTAAATTTCAACTATTTGTCTTATCTCTTCATGAAAAAGTTGAATTGTTTGTCATTTTGTTTATGTCTTTATTGCATCAAGACACGTCTAGAGCGCCGCTGCCTCCACGTCTCTTATTTGTTTCTTCTTCCAAATTGTTTAACGTACCAAAGTTTCTGTCAGAATTAATATGGCAATGCTTTAGTAGGTGATAAATTGTAACGATGCGTTTTATACTAAGTTTGAACGCTTTATAAGCAAAAAAAGCAAAATTTGCAGCACTAATTAACAAGAAGTTTTTGAATCGACAATTCATTGGACTTGTCAAATAATTAAGATTTTACTAGAGTTATTTTGGGTTTTAGAAATCTGTTGATTCAATAATTATTATAGATTCTCCAAAATTGATATCTAATAAGATAAGATTTTTAATGTAAAAATCAGTTTGAGTTTTTTCGAATTGGTTATTGAAAATTCCAAAATTGAGCCCGTCAGTTCTGACTAATTTTATTTTATCTCAATAATAATTAATATTGCTGATATTATTTGATCCGTCAATAGTGACTTAGTTTATCATAACCTTAAATTAATATTGTTGTTCGTTGTTTTGGAACGTCCATGTGTTATGCAGGTTGGCCCAAAAAAATTTAAAAATAATATTAAATTAATATAATATATTAAAAATAATATCAATATAATAATATTTTTTTTAAATAATATCACAAGATCGGAATCCCGGGTTCCTATCATAGTTAAGATCGGAATCCGGAATTTCGATCTTAGCTAACTATTCATTTAAATATTATTTCTAATATTTAAAGCTAAGATTGGAATCCTGGATTCCGATCTTAGCTTTAAATATTAGAAATAATATTTAAAAATAATATTTAATTAATTTATTTAATTAAATATAAATTTAATTAATTTATTTAATACATATAAAAATCATTTTGTGGCTATTACAATTTAGTTCGAGGCAAATTAGAAACACATTTGAATCATCTTTGAACTTTCGAGTCATTGTGAGAGGAATAGAGGACGTGCATGTCTATGGAGGACATCGAAACTTCATGAAATAAGAGATATTTTAGTAAGGACATGAGAAAAAGTGAGACAAAGAGCAATAAATAATGATAAACGGGTGGGTTGAACTATACACGGGTTTACTAGTATAAAATCCGTAACCCAACCCAAAGTAACGGGTTTGTCAAAATTAGAACCCGTACCCAACCCTACATCATGCTAACTCAGTAAAAAACGGTTCGGGTCAGGTGGGTTGAATGGATTGAACGAACGGATTCACGATTTTTTTATACACCCTACATGCGTGAGAAGGGCCGGAGATTTCACGCATGATAATCTAACGGCTGAAGTTATTGCCAACTGTATCAGAAATGCAGTAAAGAGAGATGTCGGTATTTCCTTACCGGACGTGAAATCTCTATTGGAGAAAGAATACCCGAATGTGGTGCCCACTTATAACAAGATTTGGCATGGGCGAGAGAGAGAGCAATCGAACATCTTTTCAGATGGTGGGAAGATTCGTACAACAAACTCCCGAGTTTTTTATTGGCTATACAGATGACGACACCCGAGACGCAGATCCAATGGTTGTTTAAAAATTTATAATTTTAATGTAAATTAATTAAAAATGTATAACTTAATTATTTATTTTTTAATTAAATAAAATAATTATTTATATTTTAATTAAATTTATATTTAATTAAATAAATAAATTAAATTTATATTTAATTAAATAAATAAATTAAATTTATTTCTACGAATTCCGATCTTAGCTTTAAATATTAGAAATAATATTTAAATGAGTAGTTAGCTAAGATCGGAATCCAGAATTCCGTAATTGCGGTCGAAATCCCAGATTCCGATCTTGTGATACTATTTAAAAATATTATTATATTAATATTATTTTTTATATATTATATTAATTTAATACTTTTTCGGCAGGTTGGCAGGTTGCTTTAAACCAAGGTGTAAAATTCATATCCCATATGCACGCACGCGTTCTATATACTGGGCTTGGGCCTAGTGAAGTAGTACCATAGAGTTTGATATTTAGGTGTGTTTGGCAACATCCGTAAATTAGAAGTTCACGAACTAGGCTAGTTCGCAAGAATTAAACAATCCACGAACAGCCGTAGTTTGTGAATTTATTTCTAGTTTCTAGTTCTCCAATTTTCATGAACTAATTTTGTTCGTGGGCCTGTTCATGGGTTTTTGTTCTTTCTCTTGTTCATCCTTTGTCCGTGAAGCATCCAAAGTTCCAAACACACACTTGTTGGGTGATGGATTTAGGCTACGTTTGGATGGGTGCAAGAATAAGAAAATAGGTTCTTTTTACTCCCAAATTTATTATAAACAATCTAAACTCTTCACAAAGTTATACATTTTCCAATACTTTTTTCCTTATTCCTCCTATTCCCACAACATCCAAATAGAGCCTTAATTAATTTATTTCAGCCCATGCAATAAAAGCATTTAAGATATATTTTGGGCAAAGTCCTTTAGATTCGGATCATTTACAGCCCCTTGGGCCTTGGAGGACTAAGTTGGGAAGCACCGAAGCACAAAATTGTAATTGGAAGAAGCTCCGAAAGAATAATCATATTTGTCGAATCCTGGAAATGTAAAATGCACCCAGGAGAAATATATTGTAATTAATGTGTGATTTCATTTCTAGTTCCGAGGACTACTTGCGGCGTGTACAATTTTATTTTGAAACTTCATATTCATTCAAGCCACATGGAAATTACACTTGCATTGTTCTGAATTTACGGTACGTACTTCCTAATATTGATGCCATAATATCTGAAAGTACTATAATATATCATTTAGCACAGAATTGCCTAGTCATAGCAAGTTATCTTAATTATGTTATTTTAGTACCAACTTTCCAAGCAATAATATTAATTTGTTCATGGTATTTAATGACAATGTTTTTTTCTCAGTATTGAACTCCTAAGTCCTAACCACTGAAATTTCGTGTTTCTTAGAAAACGTATAGATTATGATGTATTTCCCATTTTACAAGAAACTCATTTAATATAAGGACCTTTTTACTTGTGTCGCTGGGATTTAATCGACAACATAACATATTAATATTAAAATATAATATTATACTATTATAGTAGGCGCTATAATGTGGGGAATCTTGCAAAGATGGCCCTTTGTGACTCACTACACCATCACAAAAAAGGACAAGGCATACAGAAAACATATTACGTAGAACTTATTAAGCTGTATATCAAGAGCTTACAAAATTAATGGCCAAAATTTGATATCGTTATTCTAAAAAATATAAAATGCTTTCATAATGATGTCAATATCTTACAAAATAAAATAAAACACGTCTGCACGGTTCAAAAACTATACTTTTCGAAAGAACTAAAAAGTTGACAACATTTTTGACATCGATAACATAGGATTGGATCTCTCCTCAAAATAACTTAACTTTGATAATCACTTCTAATTAATTATTCTTGTAAAAAAAATAGATTCGAAAGAAAAGGTAAACTTGGATATCTAATAAATAGATAGATTTTGTTTGGTAAAACTAGGTTGACGATTCCGTCTCATGATCTCTGCATATTTCCAAGCTGCCTGGAAATCATAAACTAGGGGCTACACACCGATTTCAGAAAATTTTAAACGAGTTGCATTTTTTTTAAAATATTGTAATGTCAAGTAGATAAAGGACGCGAGCCGTCCATCTTTAATTTATTTCATTCTTTTGCCTTGATAGAGTTACCAAATATTCTCCTTCCACTATAAAACAGAGTTTACTTTTTACGTATGACCTAGCTATTTATTCTAGCTATATTCATTCATTCCTAGTTTATTTTGGTAGAATAAATTGCTCAATTGTGATTTTTATCCGGAAATATTAATCTTTATTAGGTTTTGTAATTGTTCCGTTTTCAAAAAAAAATGAAGGTGTATTAATTATTAAAATGCTATTTCTTCGACATAAAATGGCAATCAGGACATTAGAAAAGATACCAACAACACAAATGATAATTATGATCTAGCTTTATAATGTTCTCAATATAAATAATTAAAGCAATTTTGGTCGTAAAACGTATAAGAAATGATAAAGAAGTCGATGAAGCTGTTGCGGTAATCAGATGTTAACATGTATACATGAAACTTATTATTGTTTCTCATATTTCTTTAATTCAGTTAATCCATGCTTCAGTCAATTACGTGGAATATAAAATGCTTTAAAACATATTTCAGTATATATAAATATAACGAATACTATATACGTTGCTTATTCAAAAAATTTCATTTTTCTTATTGTACTGTATATGAATTATCATTGACTTATTATAACAAATAGCAATATATAATATATACATACGGACTATTGGCAGCCAATTTATTTCGTATTTAAATATTTGCATGTTAAATAATTTAGGAAGATTCCCAGAGAAACCGGGGACGGTAGCTGGAAAAGAAAAGAAAATTCAAGGTCAAAACCAAATTAACCCAAAAAAAAAAATCTAAGGGGCTGTTTGGATTTTTCAAGGAATTTGGGGAATTTCATCTTCCTACCATAAATTTATTATAAACAATCAAAATTCTTCACAAAGTTACACTGATATCTCATATTTATACTAATATTTTGGCCAGACTTTACATCGAAATTGTGACTAAAACCGTGATATTATCTTGTTTTTCTGTTTGTTTGGCAAGATTGGATACTGCCGTGGAATTTGACTTGTCTTGTAGGAATTTGGTGAATCACGCATAATCATTGCATAAAATGGTAGATTTAAGAGAATCAAATGGCTAAATGGAAGCAATAGCATTGTAGAGCTCATTGTAAGCTTTCCGTCGATCTTTGAATCACCTCAATCGGAGCCCGGATGAAGAAATTATGCTCAAAATACTGTTGGTGCGCAATGCTGGCACAAGAATTCGGACCGAATTAGCATCAATTCAGACCGAATTGCGTCACAGAAAATTACAGAGAAGCTAATTCGGACCGAATTGTCTGGAATTCGGTCCGAATTGCTATACACGGAAATGTTTCTGGCTGCGTCCTGAAGGCGTTTTCTCCATTAGGAAGGCTATTTTTCCGCCCAAAATGAAGGCAAATCACGTCCCAGCTGTCCAGGAGAGGGGAGAGGAGTAGGGGTGCAAGAAAAGCCCGTAGCTCGTAGCTCGCTCGTGTTCGACTCGAAAGAAACTCGCTAACAGCCCGTTCGTTAACAACTCGAGCTATTAACGAGACGAGCTACGTAGCTCGCGAGTTATACAGACGAGTTCGAACAGCACCTAACTCGTCCGTTAGTAACTCGATACATTAACGAGTTACGCTATCCATACGATGAAAGTGCAAACTAATCCTATCCGTCTGTTACTCCCTTTATAATAAGTAAACTCTCAGAGAAACCCTACCGTCCCAAGTCCCCAACTCCATTTTCCCATTTCCTAAATCTTCTCGAGTCCTTGAAATCATCGACAGGCGAAGGCGAGTGGCGACAGACGACAGTGGCGAGGCGACAACTCTCTTCTCCTCTCCCCCCTGAGTCCGCCAGTAGCCACTCCCTCCTCAGCCCTTACTCCTTACTCCTCGATCTCCAACACTCGTCTCCCCAGTCCCCACTCTCTCAAGTCTTATAATCGAGCTGGCTTGAACTCGTGGAGCTAGCTCGTTGCTTAACGAGACGAGGTCAAGCTGACTTGACTAACTCGAGACCCTTTATCGAGACGAGTCAGCTCGTTCGATAATTTGACGAGACGAGGTCGAGAAGGAGGTAAATCGTTCGTAACTCGGCTCGTGAACAGCCCTAGAGAGGAGTAATATAAGCATATTCCATCTTTGGAAGGGCTATCTTTCATTCCATTTTCCACCTTTCTCTCTTCAGCAGATCTGGATCTGGTTTGGGGACAATTATTCTCCTCTTTTGCGACTTGGACAGAGGTGGGAGGCCGGATTAAAGCTGTTCCTTGCTGCTACAACGAGTTCCGAAGGTCTCAAGGTGTTCTCTAGTGCGACGGCAACAGTGGACAACCTTAGAAACTTGGCTATTTGTTGTATCGAACCAATTCTTTCTCTATTTTCTGGATTTATGGCTTGTTTAAACTTATATACTGTTATTTGCATGATTTCTCTTAGTATGTTAGGCTAAAACTTGTTGCTTTAGGGAATGATGTAGCTTAGATATAGGTTTTGCTTGGTTTACTTGTTTTGTTGATGGACGAAGTTAATTACCCTTGGGATTTTTATTGAAATTGCTTGTGTTTGGACCTGTTATTACTTGTATCGCTCGACTTTTGTATGCGCGCAATTGTTGGGAACATCTTTACATTATATTAATCGAGTCCTGTACAAGTATTTCGAGGTAGGTCAAAGGCGAAAGTCGACCAATTAATAACAAAAAATGAACGTTTCTAGTTAGGCGAAAATCTAACTAGATACCTCGTAGAAAACCATTGGTAAACTCGAGTAAGTCCACCGAACAACGAAAGTTGGGGGTGCAATACACTCGATGAAGGTTATTCAACACTAGATCCCATTCCAAATACCGTACCCAATAGGCGAAAACGGAGGGTTAGGGAGTTAGGTTTGGCTAGATGGACCTTTAGCTTGAATAAATCAACAAAAGAGTAAACCACAGCATTTACACAGTGGAATTCGGTCCGGAATTCGGACCGAATTAGTAAGGCTGAATACGACAGTGCTAAGTTTTGCGACCCTGTGGCCAGATCTAAGTGAAATCGAACCCTAAGGCACCTTTATTATCATATCTTAATCCGTTAGAAAACTCCAAAAATATTTATTTCAATTGTTTTGCATATTCTTGTTACTTGCAATTGCATTCCTTTATTTTAATTTAATTTGTTCTATTTGTGACTTCAATTCTCTTCTCAATTTTTATCGTCTAGATTTAACGAAATAATAAGAATAATATTCATATCCATCTCTGTGGGTTCGACACCTTTACTCTACTACAAGCGACTAGTCGAGTACAAGGTTTATTTGTTTGACCTTGGTTCACACCCTCGATCAAAATGGCGCCGTTGCCGGGGATGGCGTTATGATATTATTTCTTATTAAAGTAATTAGAGACTAGACTCATTCTTTTATTCTTTTGACTCATTCGGTACATTTGTTGTTGCATCTCTTGTGTGTAGGTTTGTTAGAGTTATGTCCTAGAAGTCAATAATTTAATGACTTAATTATTAGTTTATGTTTTGGATGAGATTTTATCATCTGTTCCTAGGTTTATTATTGACAGATCATTCAGGTTGAGGATCTGAATTGTAGATCTCTGTTGATCATTCTTTAGAATGACAATAATAAATCTAAACGGTCCATAATCTTGATAATTAACAAGGAACATTAATTATCATAAAAGATTAGTATGCAAGTTAAGTGATGATTAAGTTCTACTAATCATAGGTAAAGAGTTACCAACTTAGTTGCATATGTGTATGTTATGGAACATAGCACAGGACTTGACCCATCGAAATAAACATATGGATTGTGTTATGTGTCATTGTTTATTTCGTTGTGATTTTGGTTCTAAGTTTGAGATGTTTATCTTTTCCACATGAGGATAGGTTCAATAAATACTGTCTACCGCTGATTCCCGATAAGGGCTGCTATACGGACTTTATTTATGTTCTCTTGAATTGTGCGGGGAAAAGTTAATCATCAAGAAAACCGTATGTCCCTCGTTAATTCACTTAGTGAGTGACGATATCTGTTTGGGCCCCTTGATGGAGATAGATTGTTTGCATGCAACTTTATACAATTATCTCTAGATCAAGAAACGTATAATCTGCAAGAATGACACATTCCTATCTTGGATTATACGATGATATCGTGCGACATAAGAATCAAAATAGAGAAACATATTTATTCTCTTATGCAGGATTGAAATATTGTAGCAGTACACTATTTATGCGAATTGGGAGTCATAACGTGTTGCTAGATACCGCTTATGATTATTGGAATTAAATAACGATTTAATTCCATGGCCAACATAGCATAAATCCTCAAAGGGTCACACAAATAGGACATTAATCACACAGTGCATTATTTATTTATTCACAGCAGTAGGTTCTGTGGAAATATGATAAGATTGATTAATTAATTATATACCGTTACGAACCGTTATAATTAATTAAGTCAATGGATCATATAGAAATAAATTAATGCATTAACTAATCCTAAAATAATTATTAATGAGTTAATAATTAATTTAGTTCAACACTTATCAATATAAATGGTTATATTGATTAATTGGGCCGTTATTTAAATAGCAAATATATAGCCCAATTAAAGAGCAAAGTTGAGGGACCTTAATTATATGAATTAATGGTCCAAATGAAGGGGTTTAATGGCCCATAAAGGCCCATTTCGTGGCAGCCATTTATGGTGGTAGGTTGGATGGCATAGTTGTAATTATGCAAGAGGTCAATTAGGTTTTGTGCTCTATATAAGGACCACTTATGAGAGCCTCCACCTACACTTTTCTCTCTCCTCTCTTCCTCCCATTCTAGGCCGCCACCTTCCTCTTCTCTCCCTCTCTTTTGCTCATGTGTTGAGCTATTTTCTCTCCACTAAATCAAGGTTGTTGATTGATGCAAGAGAGAAAACAATAGGGATTAGGCTTGTTCTTTGGGTATGCTAGCACGTACCTTGTAGAACGTGATTAATCCTCCTTGGTGGACTCGAGGGCGGTTACGAGACGTGGTGGAGACGGTGGAGAAGGCACGCCATCGATTCCCATGCCTTGGTCGAGCCCCGCGAATACGATTTCGCGGGAGGTATCGATTTCCCCTTTTTCTCGTGTGTTTGAATAGCTTGTGTACTAGATCTTGTGTGTGCTATGTTTGCTTGGTTAATTAATTGGTAATTAGCATAAAAATGAAAATTAGCACACTTTCTAACAAGGTTAACGCTGGCTAGAGGGTCAAGAAACACCCAACCCCAAATTCCACACGATTACAATCTCAGGGGGAAGGAAGACAACCTTCACGAAACCTCTAGCTCGAGCACGACTCAAACCGCTGCTCGTAAGGGGAAGAAGCAACAACAACCAGTACCGAATCTGGACCGAATTCCGCCCAATCCGGTCCGAATCACAAATCAGCAAGTTCCAGAGGGTACAATTCGAACCGAATTCCAACCAATTCGGACCGAATTCCTGCAGAACCTGCACACGGGCGAAGAAACGAGCATTTTAATGGCTGATCGCAATGATGAAGCTAGGCAACTTGAGACTCTACGCCTTGAGTTAGAGGCCACCCAACAAAGGATTCTCCAAGACCGACTCGCACTTGAGCAAGAGTGACTCGTCTTCAAGAAAGAGCGCAACGCAAACTTTAACGATGGTGGTAGCATTCATGGAGCACCATTGAATCCCTACAGAACTCAAGGGTCCAACTGTTAGAAAGTGTGTAATTTTCATTTATTTTGCTAATTACCAATTAATTAACCAAGCAAATCACACACAAAAGATCTAGTACACAAGCTATTCAAACACACGAGAAAAAGGGTTGGAAGTATACCTCTCTTGGTATCGCAACCAAGAGGCTCGTTCCAACGGTTTGGTGTCGGTGGCGTGCTCTCCAAGAACCTCCACGCCGTGCGCCTCGAGTCCACTAAGGAATTAACCACCTTCTCAAATCAATTATGCTAGTAATTGAGAGGAGTGTGTCTAATTCCAAAGCTTTCCCTCTTCAAGTTAATTCTCCAATTAATTTAGTGGAAAAGCTTGCTCAACACATGAGCTAGGTGGTGTGTGGAAGAGAGAAAGGGGAATAGAAAATTCTGAAATTTTCTTCCTCTTCTTGTGAGGTGCGGCCAAAGAGAGAAGGAGAGAGAGAGGTGTGTGGAGGCTTGGGTTTGCTCCCAAAGAACACCCCTTTATATAGGCCACTCAACCTAGCTCTCATCCAAATTTTCATGGACAAAATTGCCCCTTGCCCTAGCCGCACCTACCTACCCCATATATGGGTTGGGCCTCAAGTTAAGTTGAGCCCAATACTCTTCCATTTAATTGCACCTTCCATTGGACATTAAATTAACCAATTAATTTAAAGCCCAATTAGCTCAAATAATTAAATGTGTTGATTATAATTAATTATTAACTATTTAATAATTAATATGGAATTAGTCAATGCATTAAATTATTTCTATATGATCTATTTGACTTAAATAATCATAACGGTCCATAACGGCATACGATTAATTAATCAACTTATCATATTTTGCAAAACCAATTGTTGCAAATAAATAATTAATGCACGTGTGGTTAAACACCTTATTATGTGTGACCCTTTGAGGATTTATGCTATGTTGGCCATGGAATTAAATCGTTATTTAATTCCAATAATCATAAGTGGTATCTAGCAACACGTTATGACTCCCAATTCGCATAAATAGTGTACTGCTACAATATTTCAATCCTGCATAAGAGAATAATTAGTTTCTCTATTTTGATTCTTATGTCACACGATATCATCGTATAATCCAAGATAGGAATGTGTCATTCTTGCAGATTATACGTTTCTTGATCTAGAGATAATTGTATTAAGTTGCATGCAAACAATCTATCTCCATCAAGGGGCCCAAACAGATATCGTCACTCACTAAGTGAATTAATGAGGGACATACGGTTTTCTTGATGATTAACTTTTCCCCGCACAATTCAAGAGAACATAAATAAAGTCCGTATAGCAGCCCTTATCGGGAATCAGCGGTAGACAGTATTTATTGAACCTATCCTCATGTGGAAAAGATAAACATCTCAAACTTAGAACCAAAATCACAACGAAATAAACAATGACACATAACACAATCCATATGTTTATTTCGATGGGTCAAGTCCTGTGCTATGTTCCATAACATACACATATGCAATTAAGTTGGTAACTCTTTACCTATGATTAGTAGAACTTAATCATCACTTAACTTGCATACTAATCTTATAAGATAATTAATGTTCCTTGTTAATTATCAAGATTATGGACCGTTTAGATTTATTATTGTCATTCTAAAGAATGATCCACAGAGATCTACTATTCAGATCCTCAACCTGAATAATCTGTCAATAATAAACCTAGGAACAGATGATAAAAATACCATCCCATACATAAACTAATAATTAAGTCATTAAATTATTGACTTCTAGGACATAACTCTAACAATCTCCCACTTGGCCTAAAGTCAATCAATAGTGACTTCTAGCCAACGAAGAATTGAGAACGATGTCATATATCTAAATATATACATGTTTCGGACCTCAAAATAAATAATACGCTTATAGCTAGTTACTCATACGTCCACCAAGTATGGATGCATAACTGCATCTTGTATACTGCTCAAGGTAGAGGTCATGCTAGAGTGTTCGCTGTGTTCGCGAACCTATCCAAAAATTGTTCGACCATATATATATATATACTCCTATATATATTCTTGATCACCATCATATGATATCAAGTGATATCGTTATAGATCATATTTGAATCTCCAATGTAACATTGGGTTCTTTAGGAGTAAGTTATAGTTCGAGATGCTTAGAACCATAATAACTCAACTAAGAAATCGATCCGAAATAAACTTCTTTTATTGCTTCACAAGTTGCTATGTATTTTGCTTTGGTGACGGAAACGGTTGTAATATTCCATTTAGAACACCTTCTAAACTTACAATCACCACCTTTTAGCAAAATATGTATTTCAACTGTGATTATATCAATCTTTCGAAAAACTAGCATTAGTGTAATTAACTTACACGAGCTCTCTTTCATCTTAAGAGATGAAACATTATATCACTCTTTCTCATAAGGTACTCGAGGATATCCTTGACTATCGTCCTAATGTGTCTCTCTTGTATCCATTTGACAACTGTTTGTCATATCCTTTGGATACTACACATCGGGGCATATGCATAAATATGACGTACACAATGAAACTCATAATGAAAAATACTTGAACTATTTCATGCACTTTCTTGAATTGAGTTGCAATAGACAGAGTTAAAGCACTCAAGTCATGCCATGTGACGTACAGTTAGACATCCTTTCTTGGAGTGTAACTTTCGTGTTTCTAGAACATTTCGTCAATATATGCATATTTGTTCAAACCTGACATCCATCATAATCTATCTTCATAGATTTGTTTCCTAGGATCAGGTGATTTCGCCCAAGTTCTCATTTGAGAAAGAATTCTCCAAAGAGATCTTGACAATATTCATTTTCTTAATGTTATTCCCAATTAATGAATTGTTATCTTGAACAATACAAGTAATACAATTATGCTCCCACTGGATACTTTTGACGAAGTTCAATGATATCTCATATTTATATGTGCTTTTTGACCGGACTTTACACTTAAATGGTAACTCAAACCCCTATATTCATTGTGCTTCGTGCTATATTTGTCTAGAATTGGGTACTGTTGTGGTTTTTGTATTGAATTGCAGGAACTCGGTGGATCAAACTCAATTAATGCATAAAATGGTGGATTTAAGAGAAACAATTGGTCAAATGGAATCAATAACATTGAAGGGCTCATCCTAAGCTTTCCAACGCCTATTGAATCGCCTCAATCGGAGTTCGGGTGAAGGAATTATGGCCGAAATACTACCTCTCCTCGGTCTGGAGGCAACTCGGTCCGAGTTGGATCCATCTCGGTCCGAGTTGAAAGTCAGAAAACTGCTAAATTGCCATCTCGGTCCGAGTTGGATCCAACTCGGTCCGAGTTGAGAGCCGACATAGTGCATTTGGCAAGTTTTCAAGCATGGAAACTCAATATTTTGGTATGAATTCTTGCCATGACGCCCTAGCCTCCTTTCCATGTCCAGAATATCACTATTTATGCTCCCCTAGGCCAGAAGAAAAAGGGGGGGAAGCCACCAACCACGAAATTCCATATCCCACCACGTTTTGGCACCTTTCCACCACCGTTCTCACGCCGAAAGGCGTGGGATTCCACCTCTTTCATCATAGCACGACCATGACATCATCTTTGGAGCAATTCTAGGCGCGACAGCGACAGAATCAACCCAACCACGGCTCTGGACGTTCGGTATCTTCAGTTAGAAGCGATATTTGGTTTATTTCTTCCATTCTCTTGATATTTTGATTTGATGGAGCTTGTATCTTATTTTGCTTTCATGTTAGGCTAGATTTATGTTGTCTTAGGAGTAGGGAAGTAATTTAGGTTTCGATGTGTTGTGATTTGACTTGATATGATATGATATGTTTTGTTGATTTGTTTTGTTGAGAATTATGTTAATTGCATGTTTGAATTGCTTGGTTAAGTCTAATTAACTTCTAGATGTACGGCCGCATTTAGTTAAGTTCTAAAGTTAGGATAATCAAGATAATTTAGATAAGTATTTGGGATAAATCGTAGATCCGAAAGGGGAGATTAGTTGACACCAAAAGTGTAACTTTTAGACAAGTCCAAAAGACCTCTAGATATCCTTATGAACTCCAACAAACAAGTTTAAGTTGATTGAATTCTATACCAAAAGTTGTGAACCAATCGAGTTAATTAGGTTAGGTTGTGATTAAACCAGTTTCTAGTCCAACAAGCGACAGCTGAGGTTTAGAATATCTAGGTTTGACCAACAAACCCTAGCACAAAGCATAAAATTTCATAAAGAGTCAAAACCACACACTTTCACCCTCTGTTCGGACAAAACAGATCCTTGTTCGAACCGAACAGAGAATTGAACGCTTGAAAAATATAGTTTGATGCACGAAAGTGATAAGTTCTGTGTTCTAGAGTCCAAACCAAGGTGAAACCTGAACCCTAAGACGCTTTTTATAGTGTTTGAAAATCCAAAAACTTTACTTTAGTTGTTTATATTATTTTAATAGACAAAATAACAAAAAAATATATACTTTACTTGCACCTTTACATTTAATTTATCAAAACTCCACAAAAATATTATTGTCTAGCTTTTGAAAAAGGATAAGTCCAGTAATCAATTAAATCGTCCCTTGGGTTCGACCCTAAAGCTGTACTCCAAAAGACTAGTGAGGTTAGCTCTAAGTTTATAAATTTATTTGATTCCTAGGTTTTAAGCCTTCATCATTCAACTCCTTGACTTCATTGTCAAAACTTTTATTCCAATCTCCACAACACTTGCTTTAATCCATTTATGGATCCTTGAAGCATGCGTATGTTTTTAGCAATACATAAACCTCGATTTGTGTTAAATGCACAACATCTTCCTTCATTCATACGAAGAAGGCGGTTTCATGTGTTTTTCCATATATCGACATATATGAAATACAACTATTGCTAGAATGATCTTTATTGACTTATACATAGCCACAAGCAAGAAGTTGTGCTTTGTATGTAGTCAACTAGCCATCGACTTAGACATAGCTACAAGCGAGAAGCCGCGCTTTGTACATAGTCGATTTGTTATCCATGTCGATCTTTCCTTTTGAAGATCTAAACGTTCTTGATGGATTGCTCCTTCATGAACATCAACCAAGGTCTATACCTTGTCGTTATACATGGATTTTATTTAAAGATCATATGAATTCAAACCATATATGTGGAATCGGATCGTTCCATCGTTTCCTTGTTTATCAACGGATTCTCATATGCTAAGTTTGAGAATGTCGTGAAGCCAATGCACCAAACGGCTTAGGCAATCAACTCTCGTTGATCTTTTGTAGGATTGGTACTTGAGGTTCATGAACTTCTTCTACAACGATTTGTTGAACGAGTTCTTGACTCCTCATATATTCCATGAGTTTCTCGAACATCATCAACTCGTGAGATGGTTGAGTCCTCATTGGAAGGAGCGTACTATTAAACTTCTTTCAAAACAACTTGTGAATGAAGTTTCGCTCAACTCCCACTAAGTACCATGTATGGAGTGACAAGTTTCCCATAAGAGTACTTCTTGTAGTGATGCATAAATTATTTTAATGCTCACTTTACTCCCACTACTTCTTCTTGAGAATTTCAATTCATCAAGACTACATTATGATTAGCAACAACTACTTTGTTCTTATCATATTCGTGGAAGTAGTGCCTTTTAATATAAAGCATCCTACAAATATATAGTGTCTTATTTGGTTTAAGATTACAAGTCCACAATACTTGAAATAAGCTTCTCAACACCAAATCTCGAGAAGTATTATACTTAGAGATCAAAATCTCTTAAGATATCTTCTTCAATAGACTTCGATGGAACATTATTCAGTGTAAACAATATTGTCCTCAAACATAATTCCCTAATACGAGTCGAATAAGTCAATTTGATTTATTATCGATCGAACTATACAAAATATTGTTCGATACCTCCACTCTTGGACACATTATTCCATAATGTTCTTCATGGAGTGAGTTATGAAACTATTTTCATACTCTTAAGATAATATTTCAAATCATGTGACTTAACCATTTACCATGATTAATTGTAAGACTTCCATTTTTCTTGAAAGGTTTTTTAAACTTTACTCTTGAACTCCTTTGAACTAGTCAAAAAGTTCATACTTATACCTTATCAAATAGATATGTTAATATCTACAATGATCGTTGGTTAAGTAGTAAAGTATCAACAACCTTTCATTGCACAAGTACTTGTAGGTCTTTATACATCGATATGTATAAGTCCTAATTAATTCACTTGTCCTTAAACCTTCATAGGTTAAAGGCGCTTTTGACATTTAACAAACATGATTCGCATATCAATCGATTTGAAATCGAATTGAATTACGAGCTCTACGTTACGGAGACTCTCGTAATGCGATTCTTGTTTATGTATGTGACTAAGCGGTTATATATAACATGAAAGTCAAATACTTTATGTCAAGTCTTACGCATCCTATTTGTCATTCATAACTTGTTTATCTATCTCAAGCAAATTCAATCAAGATGCATGAGATCATATAAACAAATCCATAATAAAAGAACTTGTCTTTTACTAAACATAGTCATCCATCATCAAATATAAAATGGAGACGTTTTGAGAGGTTAGGATTAAGGTATACAACCTTCAATTCCTAAATAAACTCTTGATAAAGATAACTCTACGTATTCAATGGTAATGACTTAAACGAATAAGTCATTTCCTATACGGAGTTTACTTTACATCTCTCGAACATTCTCTTATTCTTCATTGCTAACACATTTCTTTAAATGCGAGCATATGAACTAGTATCAAGTTACTAGTGTGAATTAAAGATAGTGAGATAATTTGAACGACAAATACACTTTAGGATTAGAATATTTCTAATCGTCACAATTATGGTATTTCGGACAACCTTTCAAATGCCTCCCATAAACGGCAAATGAAACATCTCATGTGACACATGGTCATCAATGAGAGTCTCGAAAATACATTGGTGAAGTATTTCTTGAATACTTAATCAATCACCTTTTTGCATTAACAAGCGTGCGAAAAAGGTAACATTATATCCTTCATAATTCCAAAGAGATCGAATGACAATATCAACAATCCTTGATATCGGAGATTAATATCTCTAGTCATCAATTAGCTACTTCAATCTTTCGATTTGTAAGCTAATGAAACATTCATATAACTTCTTTTAAAAGAATAATCTCTTGGTCAACTCATATTCTTTATACTCAATCATAAATGATGGAGTTAATATCTACTTTCTCCAAGAACACTTTCTTGAGTAAGCGAATGAGAGCGTACGAGTTAAATCTAGTCCATATGAATTCTATAATTCAAAGGTCTAGAAATTTTGATTGAGGATACTAGCCATACGCTTTATTGAATAACTTTTCGCCAAAAGTCAATCAATCATCGCGATGCTACGTTCGGGTAGTTTGAGGAAAGTTTTTGGGAATTGACATACTCAAATTTCTCTTCACTAAGATCGTGTCTTAGGAATCGGTATTACTTCTTTAAGTGAATACTTTTAGAAACGAGTTTGTTAATTTTCAAAGATTGATCGCAACAAAAGTAACAATTTAAACATCTATAACAAAATCAATTTACGGTCATTTAGTTTATGCAATTGTTTTATTTATAACAAATAAAACTCCCACTACAATTATTTAATGTCCCTAATGTAGTAGGTTTTCCAAGATCCCTATTTTCGTTGAGATGGTGCTAGCGTCGGCGTGACACCAAAAACAACTGGATAGAGTAGGTTCTCCAACCAATCATTCTATATGATTCTTGGTTTGTGAAATATCACATGTACATCCACAAACTTTGCCCCGATGTCCAATCCGATTAGAAAACATCGTTAAGTAACCTTTCTCTATTTGCTCCTAGTAAATCCGATTTACACCCCGACACGGATGATGGAACACGATGTCCCGCGTCGGCGAGAATGCATCAATGAACGATCATACACGTTAGAAGGGGATAGAGAGAAGGAGGGCGATTTAACTTAATCATGTTTTGTTTGGGACAATTTAAGTGACACTTGTTTGGTGGTCGTGTAAGCATACACCCATACCTAGCCTATGACAATTCATAGCAATCACAAGCAATCACATATAAGCATCTCACAGTTGTGGGTTTGTATGGCTCCCGCTTGCATTAGTTTCGCCACATCGTCCATGGAGCAAAACTAATCTAATCCTTGTCCCTCCCACTAAATTCTATAAGGATCTAAATCCTATAAAATAAAGGAACAAAATACATGTGAAAAATATCCTACTCCCATCCTAGCCTTAGGGGCATGCAAGCCTCACAAGTTACATTAAAATTAATCAACAAATTAATTAATTAATGGCACCAAAAGGCCGCATTACAAACATTCACACATGCATTCAATTTACAACCACAAGGCATTGAGTCTTGAGCCATACTAAACCCACTATCCACCTACAAAACAAAGTTAGCACATACAAGCACTTTGTTTCCAATTAACGATTTTCAAGCATCTTTGCGTATCGTTTGCTACAAGTAAATTCCGTGTACAAATTCTCAATTTTAAACAACCAAACTTGTTTAAATTCATTTAGAAAGTTCTTTCAACATCCCATAACTGAAAGGAGATCAAACAAGGAGTTTTCTAATTAATTTCAACTAGTTTGAATACTTAGAAAAACAGTAATTTACCAAAAAACGTAACTAATGGAATCCAACAAAAACAACAGTTTTCGGTCTCCAAAAATTCTCAAATAAATTACTTAAGCTCCTTATTAAAGTTGTGATTACCAGTAAAAATTTCAAGAAGAGATCTTAAACCATCTGGGAGAATAAAAAATGACAAATCTCTTACAAGTGCACGAAACACCGTTATGAGATTTTCAGCTTATCCTCTCAACCATTTGGTCTGTTAGACCACCTTCTATCCAGTTTTTATATATACAATATACATAGAAAAACTTGTTTAGACAACAGGCTATCCATTCATGAAAAGAAAACAACCAAGTTCAGTTCAATAATATTAAGTTACAGCCTAAACAATCAACAAATTCTGTACTGAAACAGACTATCAATCGAAAGGTTTTAACCTAGTTGAAGGTCCAAACATCCACGAAAAATTATGAAATTAATTTTCTTGGAATCCTAACTCAAAATAGAACAACTCCATTTAAACAGAATTTTTAAAGGAGTTCTCAGTTGGTACAGTTTATTAGAACAATCGATTTGCTCAACAAACTGGATCTGACAAGATCTTCCTTTTCATACTTGAAAACCCACAAATTAATCCGGGTCATGCAACAATTTATACATGCTCAGAAAGAGCTTCAAGTCCTCTTTATTTCTAGCCATAGAACACTGGTACTTATATTCAAAATATAAATCTTTCAAGCCATTCAAACAGGACAGTGCGAGCAGAAACTGGTTCTGCGCACTGTCGCCGTTTTATTCACAATAAATCTATACTAATTCAGTAAAATGTGAATCTAATGCCAAAAGAATCACAATCGAAAGATCTACAACTTTCATGTAGATGGCAAGATCTTCCAGAGAACATATCACATCGAAAAACGCGAAACAACACAGAAAATACCATTTCCAGACAGCAAACAAACGCATCATCTCTACTAATCCGTTAATTAGCCAATTTCTCTTAATTAAGTGTCAAAATAGCTTAAGTACGACCATGTGCTCTGATACCACTGTTAGAAAGTGTGTAATTTTCATTTATTTTGCTAATTACCAATTAATTAACCAAGCAAATCACACACAAAAGATCTAGTACACAAGCTATTCAAACACACGAGAAAAAGGGTTGGAAGTATACCTCTCTTGGTATCGCAACCAAGAGCCTCGTTCCAACGGTTTGGTGTCGGTGGCGTGCTCTCCAAGAACCTCCACGCCGTGCGCCTCGAGTCCACTAAGGAATTAACCACATTCTCAAATCAATTATGCTAGTAATTGAGAGAAGTGTGTCTAATTCCAAAGCTTTCCCTCTTCAAGTTAATTCTCCAATTAATTTAGTGGAAAAACTTGCTCAACACATGAGCTAGGTGGTGTGTGGAAGAGAGAAAGGGGAATAGAAAATTCTGAAATTTTCTTCCTCTTCTTGTGAGGTGCGGCCAAAGAGAGAAGGAGAGAGAGAGAGGTGTGTGGAGGCTTGGGTTTGCTCCCAAAGAACACCCCTTTATATAGGCCACTCAACCTAACTCTCATCCAAATTTTCATGGACAAAATTGCCCCTTGCCCTAGCCGCACCTACCTACCCCATATATGGGTTGGGCCTCAAGTTAAGTTGAGCCCAATACTCTTCCATTTAATTGCACCTTCCATTGGACATTAAATTAACCAATTAATTTAAAGCCCAATTAGCTCAAATAATTAAATGTGTTGATTATAATTAATTATTAACTATTTAATAATTAATATGGAATTAGTCAATGCATTAAATTATTTCTATATGATCTATTTGACTTAAATAATCATAACGGTCCATAACGGCATACGATTAATTAATCAACTTATCATATTTTGCAAAACCAATTGTTGCAAATAAATAATTAATGAACGTGTGGTTAAACACCTTATTATGTGTGACCCTTTGAGGATTTATGCTATGTTGGCCATGGAATTAAATCGTTATTTAATTCCAATAATCATAAGCGGTATCTAGCAACACGTTATGACTCCCAATTCGCATAAATAGTGTACTGCTACAATATTTCAATCCTGCATAAGAGAATAATTAGTTTCTCTATTTTGATTCTTATGTCACACGATATCATCGTATAATCCAAGATAGGAATGTGTCATTCTTGCAGATTATACGTTTCTTGATCTAGAGATAATTGTATTAAGTTGCATGCAAACAATCTATCTCCATCAAGGGGCCCAAACAGATATCGTCACTCACTAAGTGAATTAATGAGGGACATACGGTTTTCTTGATGATTAACTTTTCCCCGCACAATTCAAGAGAACATAAATAAAGTCCGTATAGCAGCCCTTATCGGGAATCAGCGGTAGACAGTATTTATTGAACCTATCCTCATGTGGAAAAGATAAACATCTCAAACTTAGAACCAAAATCACAACGAAATAAACAATGACACATAACACAATCCATATGTTTATTTCGATGGGTCAAGTCATGTGCTATGTTCCATAACATACACATATGCAATTAAGTTGGTAACTCTTTACCTATGATTAGTAGAACTTAATCATCACTTAACTTGCATACTAATCTTATAAGATAATTAATGTTCCTTGTTAATTATCAAGATTATGGACCGTTTAGATTTATTATTGTCATTCTAAAGAATGATCCACAGAGATCTACTATTCAGATCCTCAACCTGAATAATCTGTCAATAATAAACCTAGGAACAGATGATAAAAATACCATCCCATACATAAACTAATAATTAAGTCATTAAATTATTGACTTCTAGGACATAACTCTAACACCAACAAGTCTCTCCGCGAGCATTCTGCCCCTCGAGTCCAAGACGTGGATGGACCAGTCGTGATTAGGGAAATCGCTGCCAACAACATGCAAATCAATCCTGCACACGTTGCACTCGTGCAACAAAACCTATTTTATGGGGCTGAACGGGAGGACCCACACGCACATTTACAAACCTTTCTTGATTGCACCAAATTGTTGAGATTCAACGGGGTCACCCCGGATTCGATTAAGCTTCTCTTGTTTCATTTCTCTCTTAGGGATAAGGCTAAGAAATGGTACAACACACTAAAAAGAGGGTCAATTGATAGTTAGGGAGCTATGGCAAGGATTTTCCTTGAACGGTACTTTCCAGCAAAAAGAGCCTTTGAAATTAGGAGGGAAATCACAAATTTCAAACAAAGGAGTGATGAATCATATAGGGAAGCTTGGGAACGGTTTAGAGATTTGGAGAACTCTTGTCCTAACCATGGAATTCAGGATTGGTTGACCATTCACTCGTTTTATAACGGTCTTTATGATAATATTAAAGTGAATGTTGATGCTCTTTCAGGTGGAAGCTTCACACAACTCGATGCGGAGCAAGCACGTGATGCCATTGAGAGATGCGCCCTACAAAACAATTGGCCGGCGCCCAACCCAACAAGAAACAATCCACCTAAGCACGAAGTCAAGGAGATCAAAGACACGCGAGACAGGATAGCTCGTTTGGAAGTCGAGCTCGCGAAGATGCAGTCAATCGGTGGCACACGCCCACCATACAAAGAATGTGGAGTGTGTAGAGAAGAAGGACACATGTCCTCTAATTGCCCTCTCCAATATGGGGATAGAGAGCCCGAAGAAGTCATGTCTTTTGAATATGTTCGCAATCGGTACCAAGGTGCAATGGAGGATCATGAAGCGGGTGGTTGCCAAGGCAACTATCAAAACCACGCTTTTGTCCCAAGAAAAATGCACACCAACAAAACTGGTAACCAACCCCAACCGAATCAAAACCGAGGTGCCTCATTCAACTATGACCATGGACAAAATTTTCAAGAGAAGACCTATATTGTACCTCGAGTCGAGCAATTCATGGAGACTCAAAAAGTCATAAATGAGACAATTCTTGAGGGAATGGCTAAACTTCAAAAAGAATCTGGAGCCGCTTCGCGGGTGGAAAAGATGATGGAAGTGTTCTTGGCATCTCAAAACACTCGCCCAAGTCAACCCGAGCCAAACCCTCGTGCGGAAATCAGAGCGGTGCACACACTCAGGAGTGGCACTCAATACAAGGACCCACCTATGCCCAAGGAAGTTCAGCCAAAAGACACATCCGCAGCTGAACCTGAGCCGAATTCGGACCGAATTCCGTCGCGACAAAATCCAGAGGCAACAATTCGGT
Source organism: Rhynchospora pubera (assembly GCA_028095005.1). Classification (NCBI taxonomy): domain Eukaryota; kingdom Viridiplantae; phylum Streptophyta; class Magnoliopsida; order Poales; family Cyperaceae; genus Rhynchospora; species Rhynchospora pubera. The sequence continues at coordinate 40,138,250 of CM051461.1, forward strand.
CCGAATTCCAGCCAATTCGAACCGAATTCAAAGGAGTTAAGCACACATCTGCTCCGAACCCGCTGCTAAAGACACCTGATCAACACATAAGGGTCTTTTATCTTAGTAAGATGGACGATCCAGGCAGATTCACCATACAATGCACCATTGGTGGGACAATAATAAAAAAGGCCCTATGTGACAACGGAGCAAGCGTGAGTCTCATGCAAAAGTCTGTGTTCGATCGAATTGGCATTGGAATTTTAAAGCCGTCCAACGGGAACCTGAAACTTGCAGACTCGTCAGTTCGACGGCCTATTGGTGAAATTAAGGACATTCCGGTCAGGCTTGGAAAATTCTTTATCCCAGACGATTTTGTGGTAATAGATATGGAGGAAGATGAAGACATTCCCATCATTTTGGGGCGTCCCTTCCTTAGAACTGCAGGTATTCTGATGGACATGAAAGATGGAACTATTTTGGTGAGGGTCGGTGGAGAACAATGGAAATACTCGATCAATCAAGCTATGAAGTGCTCACACCAGCTTGAATATTGCTACCGAACCGACATGGAAGAGGTCCCGGTCGAGAGACCACTCGAAGAACAGTACTCAGGCTCTCTCTGGGGCTATTATGAGCCATGTTGTGGAATACAGGAGGAAATTGCTATAGAGGAATCAATCCAAGAGGTCACAGACAAGATAGAACCTGAAAACACAAGCAATTCGGACCGAATTCCACCCAATTCGGACCGAATTGAGGTCTCTGGAACTTCTGAAATTTTCTCATGTAGCAATTCGGACCGAATTCCACCTAATTCGGACCGAATTCACCCCTCTGGAACTGACAGGGCAATTTCTCAGCCAAGAATTCGGTCCGAATTCCAACCAATTCGGTCCGAATTCCAGGCACATTGGTACGCAGACCTGACAAACTACTTGGCAAGCGGCGCGTTGCCTCCTGAGATGACTTACCAACAAAGAAAAAAGCTCAAATTAGACGCCAAGTACTACTTTTGGGAGGAGCCTTACTTGTTCAAGCTTGGCGTTGATGATGTTTATCGGCGATCCATTCCGTATGAGGAAGTTCGACCCGTTCTCGCTCACTGTCATTCCTCAGCTTATGGCGGCCATGCATCCTTCTCCAAAACGGCCGCTAAGTGTCAAAGGGCGGAGAACATATCCAAGCGGAGCGAGATGCCTCTCAACCCGATTCTTGAAGTGGAGATCTTTGATGACATATGCGACAAGAATTCCGAGTCCTTCAAGGTCAACGGGCAGCGCCTAAAGAACTACATCGCCAATCATGAAGTAGGAGAAGCAATGGTTGTTTCGCTTCTCGATCCACCGCCCGCGACATGAGTCAACTGAGGGTCAAGCTCACGACCTTAAACAAGCGCTTATTGGGAGACAACCCAAGGATTTTTCTCTCTTTACTTTATTTTATTTCATTTTATGTTCCAAAAGATCCTTGAAAATCACAAAAAAAAACAAAAAAAATTATAAAACAATAAAAAAAAAATTAATTAAGACTTTAGATTTTTCATAGGATTTTCGATTTAAGCATTATTTTTCTTGATGTGTGTAGAAAAGAGACATGGTTGATTCGTGCTAGAGCACCAAAAGGATGCAAAAACTAACATCATGCGCCCACGCACGACTTCATGTGAATCAACCAACATGTGTAGTCAAGCGACGCTTGGGACAATTGGCAATGGATGCAAGGAGTCAAGAAAAGCCGAAACAACGAACTGCAACACAAAAGGCAAAAGGCCCACTCTCCAATGACGAGCCCGCGCAACTTCTCCATACCTTGATCTGATTAGTTTCCTTTTTCCTCCTCTTTATTTTTTTTTTGTGTTGCATTGAGGACAATGCTGTGCTTTAAGTTTGGAGGGAGGGAAAGGAAAAACGAAACAAGCCTTATTTTCTTGAAAATTCCTCAAAAACGCTTGTTTTCTGAATTTTTTTGCAAAACAGACCCTGCAATTCGGACCAAATTCAGCTGAATTCGGACCGAATTGCCAACCCTTCTTTGACAGAGCCATGAATTCGGTCCGAAGTCTTCCTTAATTTTTCTGAACTGAGTCGCGATTGTTTTTAAATCGATTTTGAGAGTTGGGAAGTTGATTTCATGCATAGCTAAGCTCTTCTTAATGTTGTTTCATTGTAAAAATCCGGGAGATTATTTTCTTTTCTGAATTGTTGACTTGGATTTTAAAAACTTTCGTTGTTAAGACGTTTCGAATTTGTTCAAGTACCAATGGGCCGAGGAATTTCAAAATTGAGGGTATTTGGGTCTGAAATTTGGTTGCTTAAGAGTCGTTTGAACACAAGTTAGTCAAAACTGAAAACTTTCGCCGAATGAACGGACTTGTGAAACCGCTTGCTTTTGAAAAAGACTTTGTTAACCTTAGAAATTATAAAGTGAACCTTGTCTTGTCGGAAATTGTTTTTAACGCTTGAATCGCCAACAAGCAACCTCAAATTGGACAAATTTAAATAGTTGTGAAAACGAGGAGCGTTGAGACTTCTTTCCACCAACTCAACCACAAATTTTGGGGGCGGAGCTAGTAGCAAAATTGTGTAAAAACCGGACCAACCTCCCTGGTGCGATATGCGCCAGTAGTAAAGCTTGGAGGGTGGGGCTAGTTGCGGGCTGTCAGGAATCGATACCTCAAAGCTCTCGAGGACGATTGGATAGTTCCGGCTAGTCCCATAGTGGACCGTAACAAATAAATTGCAAAAGAAACTAGACCAAACCCACTGGTGCGACATGTACCAGTAGCTTTCTCGAAGTCAATGATTCGCACTTAATCCTCTAGGGTGCAAAGCCCCACGACTCGACTTGCAGAATTAAAATTGGTGAAATTCTAAACTGTTTTGAGATGGGTTCACTATAAAATTTTTAGTTTTGACAAAATTCTTTTGCAAAACTTTTTGGGTCATGGGAATGAACGGGTGAATAAACTCGGATTTGCTTTGTGGTTAAATGAATAGAAGCTAGGACCCTTAACCCTAGGTCAAGGTTTTCTTAGGACCAAGAGCTGTTTGGATGAGATCAAAACAAACTTAACTCTAGTTTGAGAATCCCAATTGAGCATTTTAAGAAAAGCATGAATCAAAGTCAAACTGAACTGTGCACTAAATTAAATTCCTAACTCCAACTTCAATTTCGATAGTAAGTCTAAGTCTTGTCAATTCTTCTAAGTTCGGAGTTTTGCTTGAGAACAAGCAAGTTTTAAGTTTGGGGGGATTTGATATCTCATATTTATACTGATATTTTGGCCAGATTTTACATCGAAATTGTGACTAAAACCGTGATATTATCTTGTTTTTCTGTTTGTTTGGCAAGATTGGATACTACCGTGGAATTTGACTTGTCTTGTAGGAATTTGGTGAATCACGCATAATCATTACATAAAATTGTAGATTTAAGAGAATCAAATGGCTAAATGGAAGCAATAGCATTGTAGAGCTCATTGTAAGCTTTCCGTCGATCTTTGAATCACCTCAATCGGAGCCCGGATGAAGAAATTATGCTCAAAATACTGTTGGTGCGCAATGCTGGCACAAGAATTCGGACCGAATTAGCATCAATTCGGACCGAATTGCGTCACAGAAAATTACAGAGAAGCTAATTCGGACCGAATTGTCTGGAATTCGGTCCGAATTGCTATACACGGAAATGTTTCTGGCTGCGTCCTGAAGGCGTTTTCTCCATTAGGAAGGCTATTTTTCCGCCCAAAATGAAGGAAAATCACGTCCCAGCTGTCTAGGAGAGGGGAGAGGAGTAATATAAGCATATTCCATCTTTGGAAGGGCTATCTTTCATTCCATTTTCCACCTTTCTCTCTCCAGCAGATCTGGATCTGGTTTGGGGACAATTCTTCTCCTCTTTTGCGACTTGGACAGAGGTGGGAGGCCGGATTAGAGCTGTTCCTTGCTGCTACAACGAGTTCCGAAGGTCTCAAGGTGTTCTCTAGTGCGACGGCAACAGTGGACAACCTTAGAAACTTGGCTATTTGTTGTATCGAACCAATTCTTTCTCTATTTTCTGGATTTATGGCTTGTTTAAACTTATATACTGTTATTTGCATGATTTCTCTTAGTATGTTAGGCTAAAAACTTGTTGCTTTAGGGAATGATGTAGCTTAGATATAGGTTTTGCTTGGTTTACTTGTTTTGTTGATGGACGAAGTTAATTACCCTTGGGATTTTTATTGAAATTGCTTGTGTTTGGACCTGTTATTACTTGTATCGCTCGACTTTTGTACGCGCGCAATTGTTGGGAACATCTTTACATTATATTAATCGAGTCCTGTACAAGTATTTCGAGGTAGGTCAAAGGCGAAAGTCGACCAATTAATAACAAAAAATGAACGTTTCTAGTTAGGCGAAAATCTAACTAGATACCTCGTAGAAAACCATTGGTAAACTCGAGTAAGTCCACCGAACAACGAAAGTTGGGAGTGCAATACACTCGATGAAGGTTATTCAACACTAGATCTCATTCCAAATACCGTACCCAATAGGCGAAAGCGGAGGGTTAGGGAGTTAGGTTTGGCTAGATGGACCTTTAGCTTGAATAAATCAACAAAAGAGTAAACCACAGCATTTACACAGTGGAATTCGGTCCGGAATTCGGACCGAATTAGTAAGGCTGAATACGACAGTGCTAAGTTTTGCGACCCTGTGGCCAGATCTAAGTGAAATCGAACCCTAAGGCACCTTTATTATCATATCTTAATCCGTTAGAAAACCCCAAAAATATTTATTTCAATTGTTTTGCATATTCTTGTTACTTGCAATTGCATTCCTTTATTTTAATTTAATTTGTTCTATTTGTGACTTCAATTCTCTTCTCAATTTTTATCGTCTAGATTTAACGAAATAATAAGAATAATACTCATATCCATCTCTGTGGGTTCGACACCTTTACTCTACTACAAGCGACTAGTCGAGTACAAGGTTTATTTGTTTGACCTTGGTTCACACCCTCGATCATACACAATTCCCAATAAATTTATTTTTAGAAATTTCAACTTTTCCAAATTCCTAAGCGATCCAAACGGTTTCTAAGAGAGAAAAGAGGCAACCTATTGTACTGATCCCACAAAACAGGAATACAACCGTGGCGAAACGGTGGGCTTTATGTTTATAAAATTTTGTTTTTCTATTCAAAGAATCATATGGAGACTGTCGACTAATTAATGTTTTTATAGTTCCAACATGAACATAGGATAAGGTGGTATTCTCAGAACAAGTTGACAACTAGCAACATTAAACAAACACTAAAAAGAATTGGTGAAGGAATACAATTTAGGAAAGTGGGAAATCGATGTTGAATAAAACCAAAACCCTACCTATATGAATGATTTTTTCTTCTTTGTTGCATTGTTGGATAATTGAGTGTTACTAGTGCAGAATAGTCTTGGCCACTTCTCCTATTGTGACGATAAATTATTAGAATTTTCAACATGAATTTCTTTTTCATTTTTTTAAAATCTTATTTTGCAAGCTAATTCTATTTAACATGGACAATGATGTAACATTGTAACGTTCTTCACATCATTCTCTTGTCGTTCAATTGAAAGTTCAACTTATTAACAAGGACAATGTCATGAATTAATCATATAGTTTGAGTAGAATTCACAAGCCAAAAGTTTGGTCTTTCATTTCTCTGCAAAATATTCATTTAGTATTTTTTTTAATCAAGCTAGCCAACATTTATACAAACTGTCACATTATTTTTTGGGATTAGAATTAATTAAATCGTAGAAATAGAAATTTTTATCGCATTAATTAGTAAACTCTACAACTGAAATTTCGAGAATAAAATGATTTAAGATAATTTTAAAATAGTAAAAAAATGTTAATTTGATAGAATCAATGCATTTTTGCAATTGCAAAAAGTGAGATCTTTTAGAAATATTTTTTCGTTTTTTTTCCCTTTTATTTTTATAGGAGAATTGTGGTTTTTCTTTGGCACGATAGTAGCCGTTCTAGGGAGTTTCCAGCACATTGTTTTTGATCCGGACATCTCTGAGCTGGAAGCATCCTGAAAAACGTTTGATAGTTTGGTTTGGAAGCAACCGAGAATATAAAAATATAAAAAAAGATTAAATCAATTGATTAGAAAGGAGAGAGAATGGGAAGAGGGGGATGCACCTTGGTTTTATTGCTTTGGCTGAAACCAACTCCATAAAGTATAATTAGCTCTAGCAACAAACCTGAAACCTCCAACTTGTATGGAAAAAATATACGCAAGAGAGAAAAGCGTGTATGGAAAAAAAGACCTTGTTCTCTCTCTAATACTTTTTGAACTTTGAAATGACATATATAATACAAGTTGCACTAATTAGTGGATTCCTTTCCTCAACAAACCCATCTGGGTCCCACCTAGCTAGACATGTCAATGGACAATTTAATCTAGTTAAACCTCATCCAAATCCTGAGTTTATTTATATTGGCTACGTTTGGATGCGTTGAGAATAAGGTAGGAAGAAGGAAGAAGGGAAGAAATTTATTGGGAAGTGTGTAACTTTTGTGAAAAGTTTGAATGGTTAGAAATAAATTTATTGGTAAAAAATAGTTATTCATTATTCCTTATTCCGGAAAGAAGCCATCCAAACAGAACCATTATTATAATTAGCTTCACCTTTTACAGTGGAAATGAATCTTGTACTTTTTCATTTGGATCTCATAGTATTAGTGGGGATGAGTAGAAGCTTCGTTTGGGTGTGCTTTTATATTATAGTTTAAAAAAAAGATTATTGATTTTCAAGCTTACTCTATAGTCTATATATTACACTCTTATATACAGGTTGAAACAATTAATACACCCCAAAGGGTTCTTTACAGTAGAAAAAAGTTGATAAAATAATATTAAATAAAAAATCAAACACAAATTACAAAAGCTAGCGGTGTAATATTAAGTAGATGAAGTAGTAGAATAAAAATGTCATCTATTGTATTATTTTATTATCGCAGTAGATAATGTAACTTTATTCAATCGATCTTATTAGCTATTTTTTTTATACATTAAAAATGGAGTAAAATTAATTACTTCGTCGTTAATCTGCTTGTAAAACAGTGGGCGAGTGACATAGAAAATCAAAGATTTTCTTAAGAAAAAATAACAACAAAAACAGAAGGAAAAAAAATAATAATAGAAGTAAAGAAATATGAAATGCTGAAGTTATATGTTACATGTAATGTAGGATACGAATTTTGGAAAAATCGTTGCTTTCTAAATAGCTGTCATTGCTCATTGGATGATCCTATAAAATACAAACGGCTACCTCCAGCTAGGTTGAAATGGACATGACCTCAACATTTCAAATTCTATGTACGGAGCACTTAGCTTTGCGAAAAGCAAACTAGAAAACAGGAAAGAGACAGTCTGTTAGGCTGTCATGGAGACGTAGTTATCCGTTTTGGACCCGGTTTTGGGTCCATATCGCCTCACTGTTCTCTCCGATACCGAGAAATATCAGATAAGAAAAGAAAGGGTCTGATGTAGGCCCCACGCCCTTTGTTATATTCGAATATTCAAATCCAACAATTCTGGAGAATCTAATGTATGAATAATACTTATTTATTAATTCTATAATTATTAAGATGTCATTTTAAATTAAAAATTATAATTAGAAATACATTTTCTGTATAGATTAACTAGATAGTATTTAACTCATTCAACCACCAATAGGATTGAATTATTGCTTGATCAAACAAGTTGACAAGACAATATATTAATTTTTAAGCTGGACCAAATTGATGCAAAAGTTACCTATAATAGGAAAAAATCATACATTCCTTTTTTATTTATGATTACAATTTTGTTAGGCGTCATGTTTGTCAAATTATATTAATTCAATCCCAAGAAAAATTTCACAAAAAAAAAAACTATACAGCTTGACCAAATTAACACCAAACATATAACTACCGCTAAATTAAAATATTTTTAAGTGATCCTAGGGATAGAATCTAAAATTATGATCATAGTATGAAATTTTTCCGTGAACAATTGCAAGCCAAAATATTTGATCCTAGGAAGAGCAACCGTGGTAAGTTTCAATTTTACAATCAATATTGTGTTTAAAAATTTGGTCTTTCAAAAATTTTTAAAATAAAAATTAAGAGTGTTAATTCACTCCGTTCTTATAATTATTACATTACAATTTACAATTTATTTCACAACTAACAAAATAAGAAACTTTCGGTCAATTACCTTGCATTTCTAATGTGTTCATAATAATAGAAAAAATATATAAAAATGCTATCAAGCATCTCTTGAAGAAAAAAGAAGGAAAAAAGATGTAATTTATTTTGCAATTTCGATGCACCAACAAGAACGCGCTATAAGAAATCTATGGAACTAGATCCCATCAATTAAATGATACTTCTCCCAGTCACAAAATAAATAAATAAAAATAAGAGAATCAGCTCTTGGTCTAGTGGCAAAGAACAATGCTCTTTGACTCTTTGAGTGAAAGGTCGCAGGTTCGAAATACGGCTGGGGGGTCTTTCATAGATATTTAATTTAAAAATAAGTTTGATGGTTTAGACCTCCAATTTATCTTAAAAAAAATAATAAATAAAAATAAATGATACTTCTCTTTTAATTCGGATGAACAATAAATGGACAGTGTCAAAATGTAAATTTCTGGCTAATTACTCTTTATACGTGCGTATAGTGGGTTAATGGCCGAGCGAGTCAAAATAATTTAATTAGGAAGAAATTCAAAGGTACTGTCCGGCCTATGTAAATAAATAAGACCATTATTAGTTACGCGACTCGCTCGCGTGTTGAACACCGATGAATCGTCTTCCCGGTACATTTTGGATGTAACAAAGGTCATCCCTAAATCGCGGGAACCGAAGAATTAGCGATGCATGAGAGGGGAAGTGCTTCGAACAACTTTCTAATTTTCAATGCAAGATCATATTACAACATATGTGCATTATACACAAAAATTGATGGAATCATATAACTTCTAGAACTTTGTTATTTGCGGAATGTTTGCATTAAAAATAATAAATAATTACATTGGAAAAATACGTCTCTAAAAAATTCTAATAATGTCTAGAAATTTTATTATGGTAATGAAGAGTGCCTTGCTTTAAGAATTTGAAAGACATATTAGGTGGATGTAATAATTAATATCAAGTCTTTCATTTAAAAATATAAAAAATTGTCCCAAAAAAATGAAGGTTGCCCAAAGCAACTCCCATGCATCTTGATTTTTATTCGTAATGGAATTAAGAGTTTACAATACTAATCTACATTTTATGGGAAAAAAAAATTTAACTATGGCGGAGCCAATTTTGCAGTTACTAGCTTTTGATCGAAATTCTTGATTCCTGCAAAATTGGATGTTTGAGCCTAGAATAAGACAAAAATATTTTATATTAATTTGCCGAATTCAAACTGGTATATTTGTATTTTTATTGGATATAGCAATTACAGACAGGACTTAATTATACAAATTCAGATCCGCTGCCGCGCGACACATGGTGTAGCGCGGCATGCTGGCCGTCTGATCAAGATCCAATAGACAAGAGAATTTCGTGCATGTAACCTAGATTGATAGGCCCGTAAAAAATTAACCGTCCGATCAAGATCAGACGACTCGTACGTGCGCTACACCATTTGTCGCGCAACAGCAAATCGGGATTGTAATTATACAGTAACTAATACCTATAGATCCATTGATCTATCTAAATTTAGCATCAAGATGTCTAAAGAATGGTGAATAATGACATTAACAGATACATTTTAGAATTATAAAAACTTTACATGCACGTTAATAGATTATAAATTAAATTAGCCATGGGAAAACGAGTAATATTGGTTTCCCATCCAAAATTATAACGCTATGGCATGAAATTAAATTAAGATGGAATTCAATCATTCATGAGATCAATCAATAAAAAATAATAATTTAACAATTAAACATATTTAAAAATCAGAAATCAACTTGTTACCGTATATATACTTATATAGTACAAGAATCAAAATCTAAATTAAATGGTATGCCCAACCAGTTTTGAAGATTTTCATGCAGTATATTTAATTTAATTATGTTAGTTTTTTTTTTGTGTTGGAGATAGGTGGGGAGCGCACACTACTATACATGTCAGAGGTGAAAAGGGAACGCGGAACAACTCATTTCCGCTTCCGTTCCGTTCTAGACGACTAAACAGAAATTTTTTTCGTTTTCGTTCCGTTTAACGTTCCATCTTTTATTTACCATTGATTTTAGCATAATTTCGTTTTTCGTTTCGATAACGTTTATAGATTTCAATTCTGTTTCCGTTCCGTTTTCAGAAATAAAATTGATTTCTCTTTCGTTTAACGTTCCGTTTGGACGGAACGAAATAGAACAACGTTTACAACGTTGATATTGACAGGCGTACCCACCACTCTTCATTTTACTGAATAGCATCCAATTAATTATGTTAGTTAATTTTTTGCGTTCAATGCAATTTTCCGTCCTAGAGGTTTTGTGCAATGGCTTACGCTATAACCAGCAGAACTTAATTAGCATTGGCTGCGCCTCCGAAACTCCACGATAACTTTATGTCAGATTTAGAGCGCTCTCCAACGGTCCAATTTAACTATTGTAAATGAAGGCGACTTAGCTAAAAAGTTAAGATAAACCTCTTGATCATAAAATTACAAAAGTTTTACATAACTTTAGTTTTTTACAATGAAAAAGAAAGGAAATATTAGCTCCAGATGTGTGCTAGATGTTCTAAATAAAAGAAAAGAGAGAAGGAAAACGCGCGGTAGAAAAATTTTCCTAATCTAATGTTAAATCTTAACACACAAGTGCATTTTTTTTCTTGCCTAAACTTGCTCCATTGTCCGACTGTTGTTGATTTATAAAGAAGTTTCAAATTTTGTTCGGTGCGAAGCTCAAACCATTTCATATCTACACACGACAGTCTGCGTATGAGGTGATTCCAAGTTCCAAATAGAAACAACTTCAGAACTGCCAATTTACATATTTGTTGCTCTTCTCATGCGCTTAATTGAAGCTCAAGACCCAACATGCAAGCACCAGTGCGGTCACCACTGATCGAGTCCCATTTCTTTGGATGCTTAGATGAGACCCGAATCGCATCTCTTTTAACGGGTTCAAGCCCCAGACCCAGCGTCAAATCCAGAGGCATATCTTCACAGTCCAACACTCGACTCTCTTCACCTTGGCTCACATGTGAAGCCGCCTCATGTGTGTCGACGGATGCCTCGCGTGTTGTCCCGCAGCAATTGGGTTCTGCCAGGCCGGGTTCGGATGAATGATGACTAAGCTCATGATCGGTTTCATGATCAGTCACGGGAGGTGACACGGACTTGTTGGATTTGCCGGTGCGCTTGAACCGGGTCCGGGTAATTTTGGAGACCTTGTGGAGCTCCGAACCAGGCCCGGCTTTGGAGATATGCCGTATGTCATAAGCCAGGTGCGGAGCCGGAACGGCAGCAGCAGCACTCTCAGAAGAAATTGATGTGATTGGCGCTCCTTTTAGCACGGCATCAACAGCCGCCTGGACCATCGGCCAGCTGCCAGACCAGAGCAGCCCGACTGATCCGTAAATTGGGTTCACAATTCTGCCACAGGCTTCATACATCAATGACTTGAATATAGCTGAATAAAATAACAAAACATATGTTAATTTAGTTTCCAATTAACAAAAGTCGTATGTAACAAGTAACATGAACTACATACATATAACGTAAATACATTATTCTGCTAAGATAATAAAGATGAAATATGGTAAATACAATTACCTGGTCTAAGGTGGTCGGGTCCGGAGTTGATTAGATTCAAGAGCCCAGCACGCCCGTAGAATTTTGCGAGGAAAACAGTGGCATGAGACTGTGCCTCAGGGCTCTTGATCCATTGAAGGCACGGTCTAATGCTGCAGCTCTCACTGCATCCTTTTCTCAACACTCTGCAACCATTGCAACTCATCCTCATCTTTGCTCAATTTTGGTTTAATCTTTTTCTAGTTTCTTATACTTGTTTTCTATTGGCCTTTTCTTTTCATGTGAAATGTGAGAGGGATGGAAAGAAGAGAGGAGAGACAAGGAAGTATTATAGGTGGGTGAGATGGAGAGACGATGGAAGAAAGAAAGGCGCCAGTGGTTTTATGAAAAATGGGATACCAGGTTTCGGCGCATGGTCCCCTTAGTTTTGTGATGTTCTGGTGGTTTAGTGATACTGCCTGGAAGAGTGGAGGAAAAAATGAAGGTTTTGGTGGGTCATCATGCTCTCCTTTAATACAGGAACTAGAATTCCTGTTTGCAATTTTTTTGGAGGTGTCTGTACTTAATTATTGAGTCTTTAGTGAACTTTTTTAATCATCATTGTTAAAGAGTACAATGATTTTCATATTTGTGATTTTTGGTAACTCACAATTTAAAATATTTAATTGTAAAATCTCCATACAAATTTTATTATAGTTTCATTTATAATACAACTAATTCTAATGTTCACTTGTTACGGCTCATGAGTTTTAAACTCGATTTTGTATTAATGAAAGCTACTTGCATTTTTCTCTTATTAATTAACCGCTGGAATTTTCAAATGTGGGAGTCAGGTGATCAACGGCTTCCGTTGTTTATCTAAAGATAACGGATTCAACTCTCTGATATGGAATAACTGTGATATGCCCCTCTAAATAAATTCCATCAATTAAAACAAAAAATCACTAGGACTCTCACCAATTTTTAGTTAATATACATTAAAAATCAAAACTATTACTTAGTATTTACACATGAGAAATGGAAAATATATTGGACTGACCTTATTTTCTATCTTTTTTTTCCTCCCACACATAACTTAGATCCACGTGGAATTTGAAAACTTACAAAAAAAATTTACTACAAATTATTTTAATTGTTGTAGTGAACATTTTTTTGTTTCTTTACAGAAATTTTACAAATGACACGGTCAGTCAGATTGGAAGCATTTTTCCTTAACTTTTTTTTCTGGTAAATCTTAAAAACCAAATCACAAATAGGAACATATATTTGTTGTAGAAACACTAAAGTTTTAAACTTGTCCGGAACTAATAACACAACACCGTAAAATTGGATTTCTTACAACTTCCTAAGTTAATTTTAGAACTTCAGACACACATGACACATATATACACAAATAACCATTATGCAGCTCTACATAAAATTCCTATCATGAATGTATACATTCCCAGTGTTGTTGGACAGGTCCAGTGATTACAGGGACTTGAGAGGAACGAAGAAAAGAGGGGTTTTGCTCCGAAAAAACAGGGGACGAGAAAATCGGATATACCGAAGTCCGAAGTGTGATACAGTCACACAGGATTGGAACATTTCGTTTTCGTTTGAATATGATTTCTGGGCCGCAGTAAGAGGAAATGACGCCACAGGAGGCTTGTATCCAGCCCCCCTGAACAGTGTCTTTGTTTATTGCGCAAGAATACAAAGTTTTTCTCATGTCTGGTTGAGTATGTCACTTCTTAAATAAATCAAAGAAGTATACCTGTAGTTTTTTGTTCTGATTGGTTGAGCACAAAATAGGAGCCTCATCTTCGCTGTCACCATTGTTGTTGATTATTGTAATTGTGACTAGTGAACGTATATATGGTTTCCTACTACTGCAAGCTGTCAGAATTTTCTAGACACAATGTCGAGATTTGTTCAATACCAGTACATGTTTTCAATTCATTCAAAATCAGGCGGAGGTACGCACAAGATTTGAGGATATCGAACGCTATAACTTTGTGGTTGGAACTTGGAAGCTTATTCAGCTTCTTTTGTGTCCTAAAACTGGCAACAATTATAATAAGATCGCCAAGTTATTCTAATTAATAAAAGAATATAGGGTTTGGTACCTATCTTGTTTAAAAAAATAAATGATACCCGACTTAAACAAGTCATCAAAATTTCTGTATGTTATTTCATTTAAGTAAATATATTATTTTACTTTGCACAATTTAGAAATCGTATGAACGACATAAGAAAGATATGTTAAACTAGAATAAGTTTAATTTAAGTAAAATTTAAACATAATATTTTGTAAGAAGGGAATAAGGCTTTTAAGACTTTAAAGGGTAGAAAAGGTAAAATATTTATTTGATATAATGCGAAAAGAATATAATTTTTTTTTTCTTTAAGTGTTTCTTTAACGCATAGTTAGATGCATGAGAACATCGTTAATCAGAGAACAGAGAAGCAGTTCTCATTTGGATACAATCTAATTTTATATTTATCTCTCATTGAATTACTGTTGGGTTAACATGATTCCTTAACTCATTATTTTGTAAAAATAACTCCTATAAATTAATTACTTTGTTATATGATCAAAACAATATTTTTGTTTTTATTATTTCGAATAATATTAAATTAACATTCTTTCCATACTACTCAAATAGAGTTGGTCGTCCTCCTCCCAAATTCCAATGAGACAAATTGTATCTGTATGGCACAGCCGCATAGATCATTTGATTCGAGAATATAGCATGGCCGGCACGTGAACGATGGTGAGTGATATTTTGTGATAACTGATAAGGACTAATAGAAGCAAAAAGATGAACTAAGCACATTTGCATGAGCGTGGCTGCGTGGGATGTATCTTTTTTCTCTGCAATTTCAAATAATATAAATTTCGTTTTTTATGTTTTTCTGAGCTTTTATTTCGGTGGGCTTATGTAGTGTTTTGGACCATTTTTCTTCTCTTCTGAATGCTACGGGCTGTTTGGATTCTCCAAAAAATTTGGAAAAATTCATCTTCCTATTATAAATTTATTATAAACAATTCAAACTCTTTATAAAGTTACACACTTTCCAAATTCCTAAGCGATCCAAACTACCCCACGTCGATGTTGGACTGTAAGGCCGGTGAATTGTGAAAAGTTTGCAAATGTCCACGAAAAGAATTCAAAATTAACCAACAGTAATAATGGTACAGTAAATAATAAAGGCGCAGCTCATAAAAATTGGCGTCGCCCGGACTCGAACCGGAGACCTTCAGTGTGTTAGACTGACGTGATAACCAACTACACCACGACACCTTTGTTAGCAAGATTTGTCAGTTAATTTTATGAAAATAATATGGCACTTTCAATTTACATATAATACAAAAGTGCAAAAAATAATAAAAAGTAAAAAACAGGGAAAAAAAATTCGATTCCTAAAAACTCTTTTTTCTTTACAAGGCGCACAGAGAGGACAAATTAACCCTTCGTGCTACAAACACAGTCAAAATCGCTAAATTTTATTTCTTAGCCGCGCAATGCACTCGAACCTTTACTTGGTAATTAATTCTCATGTGCTCAATTGGAGTTGTAAGCTGAGCGAACAAGCAGCACTGCTTTCACCGTTGCTCAGCTCGCACCTATTGGTTTGCCGAGACTCAACCTGACCGCAATCTTGTCTTGCGTGGTCAAACCCGAAGCCAAGTGTCAAATCCAGAGCAACATCTTCACAATCTACCACTGGTTCCGGTTCACCCTGACTCACATGTGATCCGGCATCTACTGTATCCACCGACACCGTATGCTCGGCCCCATGGGAATTCTGTTCTATCGGACCTTCATTAGACGAGTTATGACTAGGCTCAGGTTCAGGTTCTGATTCAGGTTGTGGATGATGAGGGGGTGTGGCCTTGTTTCCCTTGCCTATGCGCTTGAACCGGGTGCGAGTTGTTTTCGATACCTTGTGGAGCTCTGCAACCGGGACAATTTTTGACACGTGGCGTATATCGCAAGTCGGGTGTGGGACTGGTGCAGCGGCGGCATAATTAGATGGAATTGAAACAATTGGCTCTCCTTTTAGCACGGCCTCAACAGCCGCCTCGACCATAGGCCAGCAGCCGGATGAGATAAGCCCAACGGATCCATAGATTGGGTTCACAATTCGGCCACAGGCTTCATACATCAATGATCTGAATATTGCTGCACACAGAAAAACAAAATTGTAAGAACTTTTTCTCTCATGTTTAGATATTATTATTAGTTAACAGGCCATTTACAAAAGAATTTTGTTCACTTAGAAAGTTCATAAAAAATAAGTACTAATTTTATTTCTCATCGCCATTATTGTTCAAAATTATGGTAAGAAGTAAATTGAGCATTCTTCAAAAAAGAAAAGAAAAAAAATAAAAGTACCAGGACGAAGCTGGACGGTGCCAGAATTGATAAGATTCAAGAGGCCGGCACGTCCGTAGAATTTTGCAAGGAAGACGGTGGCGTGAGCCTGAGCCTCGGGGCTTTTGATCCACTGCAAACATGGTCGAATGCTGCAGCTCTCGCTGCATCGTTTTCTCAGCACTCTGCAACCGTTGCAACTAAGCCTCATGTTGGAGGTTTTTGTTGGTTCTTTTGGCTTTGATTATCAAGCAAATTGTGAAGATATTGGAAGAGGAAAAGGGCATATATAGCTGGTGAATGGTTGGGTTGAGTAGAGAGTGTAGGCGCCGGCGGTTTTATGAAAATTGGGAACATGTTTACCTATCTAAATTAGTTTTTCTTTGAATTTGGTCGCTCTCTGATTGCTTGTGTTGAATTGCTCTCTGGTTTATTGATACTGCCTGGATTAGTGGAGAAAAAGATTTTGAAGTCTTGATTCTCTCCAATTATTGATAAGTGGAGTTCCAACTCCAAGTATGAAGTATCCAGCTGGATTTTTTTTCGAAATCTCTGTTTCTAATAAATTTTGTTATTTGAGCACGTACAATGATATAATATACTTACAAGACAAACATCCAATTAATAACATACACGAAAATATATATTAATAATGTTTATATGAAAAAAAAAAAACTACGATTCTTCTGAGAGTTACAAATGAAAACAATTTATTCATTTCATATAATTCAAGATAACAACTACAACCAGTTAGTTGCCTACCAATAGCATAGCAATTGCATGCACGAACTACGCAAATATTGTCCATATTAGTTTGAATTCTGTAGAAATTTTTGTAAGTTCAGCCAGGTCCTTTTCTGGCGGGGTCGCCAGGATCCTGGCGGGGTCGTCAGGATTTCTGGCGGGTCGCCAGGACGGAGACTGGAATCTGGTCTGAACATGTGATCTCAGCGTCTTTTGGATTCCACTGATCCATAGGCGCCTCCTGAGTGATTTCTGTCAGATATTATCCCTGTTCTGATGGAGAACATTATGTTTTGGATATCCTATCACTCTATTTTGACTAAATAGAGAGAAAGATAGTGATTGAGGGAGACAAGGTCTGAATCGAGTTCCCTGAGTATACCATCAAGGCACGGGAAGGCATTTCGGTTCAGTAGTGCCCTCTCTTTCTGCAGGAACAGAAGGTATTGAAGTGCTAGGCGCTGGACTCTCTCTCTTTCTTGAAGATACTCATCCAGAACATTCATAGGAACGACAATGGCTGGAGGTATTCCATGATCCTTGTTAAATTCCGCATTCTTGATCAAAGAAACACTTACAGTTGGTATCAGAGCCGTTTTTAAACCTTGTCTTGTTCATTAATGGAGAATTTCATTAAGGATTAATTAGAAATTCTTTACTGTGAGTGTTTGGATGAGTTGAAACCCTAATTCATGCATTTTGAAAGTTTGATGGTCTAGGCATGGTTAATGTTAGATTTTAATGGTTTTAGACTTAGTTTATTGATTAGATTACTGATTCTACTCTAGGTATACCGAAATTGAATCAAAATGGTGTGTTTAGGCCAGTAAATCAGACTTAGGGTTTATGGCGCAGGCTATTCTGGCGACCCGCCAGGTTTCTGGCGGGGCCGCCTGAAAACTTGCAGGAAGAGGGTACTGTCGGGACAGTTTCTGGCGACCCGCCAGGTTTCTGGCGGGGCCGCCTGAAAACTTGCAGAAAATTGGTGCTCTCGGGACAGTTTATGGCGACCCGTCAGGATTCTGGCGGGGTCGCCAGAAAAGTTCCTGAGGAGCGGTTAATGATGTCCAAGTGATGAACATGCTTTAATGGATTAAGGTTTAGCCACAGCACCCTTGATTACATTAAGGATATGTATGTATAAAGTTTCTAAGGTCATATTTGCTTGTAAAAGGACATGACTTGTGATGTATTAGAAAGGTAAAGTCAATATCGTCCCACAGGACTATCGATGGAACCGGACTAATATGTTAGGATATAATAGTTAATTAAGAGTTCTTAATTTGCCCACAGGGATTAAGGATAGGAATATAATTAACTAGTTATATCTAAGATTAAGGAGAATTAAACATAGTATTTAGCCCACAGGTAATACTATGTAGGAATTAATTCATAAAGTTTAGCTTAATTTGCATTGGTAAATTAAAGCATAAAGTGAAACCTCAAATAGAGAATAAGCATGTATTGATTGAGCTTTCTTTTATATACTAGAATCCCCTTTTGACACCAAAACTTCGGACATTCCCGCACTTAAAAGTGATAATTATAAGACATGGAAGGAAGCAATTTTGCTTCATCTTGGTTGCAAAGACATTGATTTGGCCATAAGGGATGCTCAACCACCGGAACTGGATTTAGAGAGTGCGGAGCTTATGGAAATTGATTACCATGAACAGTGGGAGCGGTCTAACCGGCTCTGTGTCATGTTTATCAAGAGTAAGCTCCCACCGGCAATTCGGGGATCGGTTGAGGGTCAAACAAATGTCAAGAATTTGCTCAAGGCATTGGATGAGCAGTTTGCCTCTTCGGATAAGGCAAATGCAATGACACTTATCATGAAGCTCACATCCTTGAGGTTGACTTCTGTCAATGGTGTGCGTGACCACATCATGAAAATGAGGGATATTGTGGCTCAGCTCAAGAGCCTTGAAGTGGAAATTTCTGAATCCTTTCTGGTGTATTTCATATTGAACACTCTCCCTATTCAGTATGGTCCTTTCAAGATCTCGTACAACACGCATAAGGAAAAATGGTCAATCAATGAACTCATGACCATGTGTGTTCAGGAAGAGAATCGGTTGGCAATGGACCATGCAGAGAGTGTACATATGGCTGAAATGAGAAGCCAGAATGTTGAGGATAAGAATGACAAACAATCCAAGTCCAAGAATGATAAGGGAAAGGGGAAACTCTCTCCCACTCTGGACATTAAGAAAATCAAGTGTCACTATTGCAAGAGAAAGGGACACTTGAAGAAGGATTGTCGCAAGCATAAGGCAAAACTTGAAAAAGAAGGTATTCCACTTACTCTTGTATGTTATGAGTCTAATACTATTGATATACATCATGATTCCTGGTGGATTGATTCTGGTTCTACAATCCATGTTTCAAATTCTTTGCAGGCCCTTCAGGATCGAAGGGAGCCAATGGGAAATGAGCGTTTCATCTATACAGGAAATCGGATGAAATCGCGTGTGGAAGCTGTCGGGACATATAGGCTAGTCCTTGATAGTGGTTATGTATTAATATTGAAAAAGACTTTTTATATTCCAGGATTCGCTAGAAACCTGATTAGTGTGTCTAAACTTGTGCTTGATGGATATTCGTTTGAATTTGGAGATTTGTGTGTAAAGGTTTTATATAAATCTCGCTTGATTGGAACTGGTTTGTTAGACAATGGTCTTTATCAAATTACATTAAATACTGATTCCCATACTGCATTGAATGTTGGTACTAAGCGATGTATATTAAATGATAATTCGTCTATGTTATGGCACCGGAGATTAGGTCATATCTCCATTAAGAGAATCGAAAGATTGGTTAAAGAAGGTGTACTTGGTACCCTTGACTTTAGCGATTTTGACACATGTGTAGATTGCATAAAGGGAAAGCAAACTAATGTGTCAAAAAAAGGTGCTAGACGAAGTTCAGAGTTATTAGAGATCATTCATACAGATATTTGTTGTCCAGACATGGATGCTCATGGTCAAAAGTATTTCATTACCTTTATCGATGACTACTCACGCTTTATGTATCTCTACATGCTTTCCCACAAGCATGAGGCTTTAGATGCTTTTAAAGTGTTTAAAGCGGAAGTAGAGAAACAGTGTGGAAAACAAATAAAGATAGTGAGGTCAGATAGAGGAGGTGAGTTTTATGGTAGATACACGGAAGATGGACAAGCACTTGGTCCATTTGCTAAGTTCCTTGAGGAAAATGGCATTGTTGCTCAGTACACTATGCCTGGATCTCCGGATCAGAATGGCATAGCTGAACGCAGAAATAGGACATTATTGGATATGGTGCGTAGCATGATGGGAAGTTCAAAACTTCCTAAGTTTCTATGGATAGATGCTCTTAAGACAGCTGTGTACATATTAAATCGGGTTCCAACCAAAGCGGTTATTAAAACGCCTTTTGAGATGTTCAAGGGTTGGAAACCGAGTTTGCATCATGTACGTGTTTGGGCCTGTCCTTCAGAAATAAGAGTATACAATCCTCAGGAAAAGAAACTGGATCCTAGGACTATTAGTGGATATTTTATTGGATATGCTGAAAAGTCCAAGGGCTACAAATTTTATTGTCCAAGAAATTCAACTAGAATAGTGGAATCCAGAAATGCTAAGTTTCTGGAAAATGACTCATTCAGTTCAAACGGACCGCCAGAAATTCAGGCGGACCGCCAGGATTGTGCTGGACAGAGTCTAGATGTTCCGTCGAGTTCAAGCGGACCGCCAGAAATTCAGGCGGGTCCGCCAGAGAACATTGAAGGTTCAAAATCTTTATTAGATCAAGTCGATCCTTCCGGTTTGACATTAAGGCGATCTAATAGAGACAAAAGGCCAGCTATTCCTAGCGATCATGTGGTCTATCTACAAGACTCATATGAAAATTTTGACAACATTGACAATGATCCCATTTCATTTTCAAAAGCCATGGAAAGCAGTCAATCCACTTTGTGGTATAATGCTATGTTAGATGAGATGAATTCAATGGCTCATAACGGTGTTTGGGACTTAGTACCGTTACCTGATGGTTTTAAGCCTATTGGTTGTAAGTGGATTTACAAGACCAAAAGGGATTCTTCAGGTAACATTGGGAGGTACAAAGCCAGACTTGTAGCCAAAGGGTTTACTCAAAAGGAAGGGATTGATTACACAGAGACATTTTCTCATGTATCAAGGAAAGAATCTCTTCGCATAATATTGGCATTGGTAGCTCATTTTGACTTTGAGTTACATCAAATGGATGTGAAAACTGCGTTTCTAAATGGTGATTTAGAGGAACATGTATACATGAAACAACCTGAAGGTTTTTCCTCTAAAGGACAAGAAGAGTTAGTGTGCAGGTTGAGGATGTCAATATATGGTTTGAAACAAGCCTCACGTCAATGGTATTTGAAATTCCATGAGGTAATTTCTTCATTTGGTTTCGAAGAAAGTAACATGGATCAATGTATATACCAGAAGATCAGTGGGAGTCGGATTTGTTTCTTGGTACTATATGTTGATGACATCCTATTGGCAACTAACAATAAAGGTTTATTGCGAGAGGTGAAACAATTTCTTTCTAAGAACTTCGATATGAAAGACATGGGTGAAGCTTCCTATGTTATAGGAATTAAAATCCATAGAGATAGACATCAAGAAATTTTAGGTTTATCTCAGCAAGCTTATATCGATAAAGTTTTAGAAAGGTTTAGGATGCAAAATTGTTCACCTAGCCCCGTGCCTATACAAAAGGGAGATAGACTCAATTTGAGTCAATGTCCAAGGATTATAACCGAGCAAGACAAGAAAGACAGAAAGATTACGCATCACTTGTTGGTAGTGTAATGTATGCTCAGGTTTGCACAAGACCTGACATAGCCTTTGCTGTTGGAATGCTTGGTCGGTTCCAATGTAATCCGGGGATAGACCACTGGAATGCTGGAAAGAAAGTCTTAAGGTATCTTCAAGGAACGAAGGACTACATGCTTATGTACCGACGGTCCGATGAGTTGGAAGTGTTTGGCTACTCTGATGCGGACTATGTCGGATGTGTTGATTCTCGCAAATCAACAACAGGCTACATTTATATGTTAGCCGGTGGTGCTATCTTATGGAAGAGTAGCAAACAAACACTTGCAACCACCTCAACCACCGAAGCGAAGCTTGTCGCGTGTTTTGAGGCGTCTTCCCATGGTATATGGCTGAAGAATTTTATTGCAGGGCTTAAAATCGTGGTTTCGATTTCAAAGCCGATAAAGATTCTGTGTGATAATCTGGCCGTAGTCTATATAGCCAAGAGCAATAAGCGTGGAGGTCAAACTAAGCATATTGACATAAAGTATTTGGCTGTGAGACAACGGGTTATGGATAATAAAGTGGTCATTGAGCATATTACCACAGAATTGATGCTAGCTGATCCACTAACTAAAGGCATGCCACCAAGGAAGTTTGTGGATCATGTTGCAAATATGGGTCTTGGTACCATAATGTGATTGCAATGTATCGTACTGTATGATGTTTGGATAAAATTCTTCAATAAAGTGTGATGTTATTCTTGATTGATTGCGCGCAAATTTATTGTTTATAAATTGATTAATCATAAAGGTTAAAGAATAACATTGTTGTGAAATTGACCTAGAATAAACGTTGGGTTTATTCATAAAGGAATTACAGATATCACATAAAGGGTTGAATTTATAGTTTCAAAGTGCATTCGTAATACATGGAAAGTAATATTCGTATTTACTAATTGCCACAGCATTAGTAATGATAAGAAGACTTACTGCCATGATTCGTGTATTTTGTCTCTATTATTCAGCATAAGGAAAACAGGAAGGATTATTGATCAATATGGTGGAGGCTGAGATCAAGTGGGAGAATGTAAGTTCAGCCAGGTCCTTTTCTGGCGGGGTCGCCAGGATCCTGGCGGGGTCGTCAGGATTTCTGGCGGGTCGCCAGGACGGAGACTGGGATCTGGTCTGAACATGTGATCTCAGCGCCTTTTGGATTCCACCGACCCATAGGCGCCTCCTGAGTGATTTCTGTCAGATATTATCCCTGTTCTGATGGAGAACATTATGTTTTGGATATCCTATCACTCTATTTTGACTAAATAGAGAGGAAGATAGTGATTGAGGGAGACAAGGTCTGAATCGAGTTCCCTGAGTATACCATCAAGGCACGGGAAGGCATTTCGGTTCAGTAGTGCCCTCTATTTCTGCAGGAACAGAAGGTATCGAAGTGCTAGGCGCTGGACTCTCTCTCTTTCTTGAAGATACTCATCCAGAACATTCACAGGAACGACAATGGCTGGAGGTATTCCATGATCCTTGTTAAATTCCGCATTCTTGATCAAAGAAACACTTACAATTCTAATTTTCGTTAGATTTATAATATTTTAATTATATGTTACACGACGATGTAACTTTTTATGACAGATAAACGACGATGAACAAAAAATTGTTTCCAACAATTGATACATATATATTATTAGTCTCTTTGCATGTTTGTAGTATACGCAATCAAAATCATATTTCGAGAACTAATATTTTAGAAATATTTATTACCAGCATTTTTGGATCATTCAAAGGAAAATGAAGCAAACTACAATTCGAAAAATAAATTTTAATAAAGTTAAAAAACAAAGGTGAAATATGTTATGTTGATTATAATTTATACACAGTATTTCTTTCTGTAAAATATGAATGTGATTTGTCGTTGCAAATGATTTTGTACATCTCAAATTGGTTTCGAGTCCGGAGTTCCACAACCACAATCATCGATAACAGGATTCTTCCGGCGATATCTTGGCTGGAGAGGACATGACTAAATGAGGGGTTTAATTCCAAAAAACCAGGGACGTGAAGTTGGAACTTCCGAAAAGTGTCGAACGATTGATTATTTTATTTAATATCATCCTTAAAAATTGTATTTAATCTAATACTACTTTAAAAAAAATATTTATTATTTTCTTGTTCCAAAATGATTCCACAGCCGCGGTATACGGAATTTACGATACTACGGCATTGTATATTTTGTATACACCTCCCTTGAACAGTCTTCTTTATTTATTTCAAAAACATTCGGAGTGCGAGTTTCTTTCCTGGCCGGTTTACTAAACTAATTAAAAAAACATGCCCGACTGGGAACAAATAATAGGACAATACTCTGTGATTCAGAAGTGCTTAGCTGAACGTTAATTGGAAATTGATGATTTTTGCCATGGGCGAAATTTAACGTATTTGTATGTAGTATATATAACATGTTAATTTTTAAATAATCATTCTTTCTTAAATGAAATATATTATAGTTAAAAAAATTAAAGAATTTTTAAATTGATTTTTTAATAAGTCTACATAAATCTACGCTTGATAAAATTTCTAAATGAAATATATCACAGGCTTGGACAAGAAGCCATAGCTATTTCTCTACTAAACCAGTATCAAATCGTTTTTCTTGTTTTTTTTTAGGTGACAGTCCCAAATCGCTTTCTATTTATACGTTTATGATTTATGCTTTATCTTTTTTTTTTTGTCATCATCGTTTACGCAATTATGCTATATGATATCCAATGGTTTGGCTTCATTATATAGTAGTTAAGATTCCTTGGGATTCTTTTTCATTATTTTGGAATGCTTGCTTTCGGGTTGAATGCTTTCCAGACATATGATCATTATCTTACCGTAAATATTGCTCAAACAATTCTGGAAAGTCATTGTCAAATCCAACGCACTATTCAGCCAAATTAGAGGTTGGGCGGACTCAGAGTCTCAGACAATGACAAGCTAAGGCTAGTGTCTGGTTCAATTTTCTAAACTAACTGATAATTTTTTTTATATAAAAATATTATTTTTATTTTTATCTGTGTTTAAAATTAGTTGAATGTGATATACTGATATTTAATATTTTTATTTAATCATACGTATTAGGAGGTGTTTGTTTGTGTAGTTAGGCGTTGTATAAGTTAAGAATACATAAGTGTTTATGTACTGTTATGTAATGTATGTTTGGTTGTGTAGTAAGGATTAGTAACTTAATGCATGCATATATTCATATCAAAAGACCAAAATGTCCTTCAATTTGAATTAGTATTATGTATTAATAATATGTTGTAACCTAATTACTATTATGTATTAATAATAATTAAATATTATTAAGTACTAATTATTATTAGTTATTCATTATTATTGATAATAATAACTTATTTTTATAATTATGAAATATTAATAATTACTTTTATTTAAATATTATAATTATTTTATAATAAAAATTATTTGTAAAAAATAATAATTTTTATTAAATCATTATTATAATAATTAATATTACTTGTTAAATATTATTAATTAGTTATGATAATTAATTTTTATTATTAATTATGATTTTTTTTAATAATTACTGTTACTATTAAATATTATTATTTATTAATTATTATTAATTATTTATTAATTATTAAATATTATTGTTAATTATTTCCGAGGAGTATTATTGGAAGAAAAATTAAAGGAGACTAATGCATAACTTATGCAACTTCTTTAGGTGCAATAAATTATGCATCTTTAAGGCATCTTATGTAAGAGGTGTTTGGTAACTTAAGGATGCATAACTTAAGTTATGCACCTACTAAGTCACAAACAAACACCTCCTAGATGTTTTTATCCGAAATAGGGTCATCCCCATTCTTTCAGTTCCTGTTTTAACCCCCATCTAGTGTGTATCATCCTTTTCTAGTATGGCTCCTACGCCTCCCTCCCAATTCATCTCATGGGGGGCGTTTGGATGAGAGAAGAAGAATGGGGAAGAAGGAAGAAAGAAGAAAAAAAATTATAAACAATCCAAACTCTTCACAAAATTACACACTTCCCAATACTTCTTCCCACTTCTTCCCTTCTTCCCACACCTATCCAAACGCACCCATGGAGACCCCACTGCGTACAAAATCAGAACAATTACAATATATAAACTAGGACAATTAGTATAAAAATAAGACAATCAACATAAAAATTAGGTCAAGTGAAATATTTTATCCAAACAATTAGCGTAAAAATCAAGACAATTAATATACAAATTAAGACAATTAGCATATAAAACTACGACAATTAGCATACAAAACTAAAACATAATATTTACTCGAACAATAATACTAATTGTCCCAGTAACTTAATCAATTAATTTTTAACTTGACAATTAGCATATAAAACTAGAATAATTAGTATATAAAATAAGAGCACCGTTTCGCTGCCACAGGTTTTTGGTGCCACAGCCACAATTTCATATTTTATCAATATTTTAAAATTTTAAAATTCAAACCGTTGATCTTGTTCAATTTAACGAGCGATGCGTTTCTATATAAGTTTTATAAAATCTGGAGTCAGTTTGATACTCGATCAACTGGTCAACAAATGAATGAATCTAGTTAATTATGACAGATTAATTCTAATACGTTCATCATTTGATCAGTTGATCGAGTATCAAACTGACTCCAAATGTTATAACATTTATATAGAAACGCATAGATTGTTAAATAGAACAAGATAAACGGTTTGAATTTGGCGTTTGAATTTTAAAATTTTAAAATATTAATAAAATATGAAGTTGTGGCAACTTGTGACACAAAGAATCTGTGGCAACGGAATGCTCCTCATAAAATAATACTAATTGTCTTAATTTTTAAGATGAGGGGAGAGAGAAGGATGTGCCAAGATCCAAGAGAGAAGGAGATGGATAAGCGTTAGATGGTATTCCAAAAACAGAAAGATGGACGTGATAGAAAAATATTGCAAAATAGAAAGAAAAAAAATGCGCATCCTAAAAAACGATGAAAATGTGAAATTCTGGAATCATCCTTATCATCCGGTTTTTGTTTGTCATTCAGCAGTCTTTCATCACAACTTAGTAACATGTTAATCCACTAAACATTTAAATTTAAATTAAATTGGATGATTTGAATAAGAACAGTCCACCGCCCCATCCCAATTCGGATTCGCTGTTGCGCGACACGCGGTGTAGCGCACTGCGAGCCGTCTGATCTTGATCGGACGGTTCACTTTTTACGGGCCTACCAATCTAGGTTACATGCACGGGGCTCCCTTGTCCGTTGGATCTTAATCAAACGGCCAGCATACCGCGCGACACGCTGTGTCGCGCGGCAGCGAATCTCAATTTGCCCCATCCAGCGAAGAGGAACTGTCCTGTCCAGGAAAGCTATTTATTTTAATTTTCAATGTTCTTATATTTTATTTATATTCCATTTCTCTGGCTGGCTGAAGGCTCCTGGTTTTGGGGAAAACGTGCAGCGAGATTTCTAGTGAATTGCGTCTATCTCTCTCTCTCTCTCTACTGTGGATGGAAACATAATACCAGCGGCGGTTTTTCTCTTCTATCATAGTTTTCTTTTACTTTCTTCATTTATTTTTTATACCTTTCTAGATTATTGCTTCAGCGCTACCCCACCGAGCCATCTTCTAACCCCATCTAGTATGGAAGTCTTACCAAATGATAATTTCTTTTGAACTCTCGTTCAAACTTCCTTCCATGTAAAATTTGTTCAATTTAAACATTTATCATATGCACAATATACGTGTAAGATTTTTATTACATTTTAAACGTTGAATTCCAGAATTATAGGCATTCTTTTGGCAATTGCCAGAATTATCAAATTATTCAAAAGGATAAATCTGCACTGGACAAAATTTTAACCAAGCTAAAAACACATTTTTTTTCTAAATAAATACAACAAAGCTCAATTCGGACTGAAAAAATTGACTCATCATTTAACCTATCACAAAAATAAAAGTCAAAAGAAAGGTTGGATCTTTACATTGGAACAGAAAATTATTCTCTCATATGCTACAAATTTTGTCAGATAACAAAAGAGTAAATTGAATACAAAAACTGATATATTGTTAAATCCCTAAACAAAAACAGCCAACACTGCTATTTAGTTCCCTATTACCTAGCGCTAATTAAAACTCTCCATTGTTATTTTATTCCTCAGGCACTTAACTGAAGCGCTAGACCGATCATACAAGGACCAGTGCTCTCGCCACTACTCAACTCACACCTCTTAACCGGCTCAGCCCGAACCGGACCGGCATCTCGTCTCGTGGGTTCAAACCCGAACCCGAGCATCAAATCCAGGCCAACATCTTCACACTCCACTACCGGTTCCGGTTCAGCCTGACTCACATGTGATCCAGCCTCTGCGGTGTCAACCGACACCTCACGCTGGGCCTCACTGCACATCGGTTCAATTGGGTTAGGATCAGATGAGTCGTGACTCAGCTCGGGTTCGTTCTCAGTCTGGGGAGGAGGAGAGGGAGAGGGAGTGACCTTGCCCGACTTCCCGGTTCGCTTGAATCGGGTGCGTGTGGTTTTTGATACCTTATGGAGCTCTGAACCAGGACCAGTTTTCGACACATGGCGTATGTCACAGGTCACATGTGGGACCGGCGTAGCAGCAGCAGTCTCAGAAGGGATTGAGACAATCGGTTCGCCTTTTAACACGGCATCAACCGCAGCTTCAACCAGGGGCCAGCTACCGGACCAGAGCAGCCCGACAGATCCGTAGATTGGGTTCACAATTCGACCGCAAGCTTCATATAGCAATGATCTAAATACAGCTGCACATAAAGAATAGAATATCAGAACATAAGCCAATTGCAAGAAGTTAGAGCAGAATTATTCACATTTGAATTATTATCATTAGTAAAATTGGGAAATTGGGTTTTTTATTTTTTTTAGAAGAAGAAAAGTACCAGGTCGAAGGTGTTCGGGACCGGAGTTGACGAGATTCATGAGGCCGGCACGACCGTAGAACTTCGCGAGAAAGACAGTGGCGTGCGCCTGCGACTCGGGGTTCTTGATCCATTGAAGGCAAGGCCTAATGCTGCAGCTCTCACTACATCCTTTCCTCAACACTCTGCAACCGTTGCAACTCATCCTCATCTTTGCTCAATTTTGATTGAAATTTTCTCTCTCTTGGTTTTTTCTTAGATTTGGAAGTAGGGTTAGTTGTGTTTCTTGTGAGTTATGAAGGCAATGTGAGGGAGAGAGGGGTGAGAAATGATTTATAGGTGGTTGGTTTTTGAGATAGTGGGGAGGCGCCAGTGGTTTTATGAAATTTGGAATACCTGGTTTTAGCATTCCTAACTGCTGGGTGTTTGTGTGGTTTTCTGGTTTACTGTTTTCTGCCACAAAGAGTGGAGAAAAAGCATTCCAGAAAGTTTCCATTCTCTCCGGTACTTACAACCGGCACCACCCATTTTTGAGTAATTTCACATATACTGGAAATTTGAGTGGCTTGATAACTGGAGGACATGAGTGTAAAAAAATATTAAAATAAAGGTAGAGGTTCCAAAAAACCGGGGGAAGTAAAGCCGCATCGATCATGATCCAAGCCTAAGCGGCGTCACTGAATTAAATTAAAGGCAAATTAAATAAACAAAACGCTTGTTTTCTTGCTTGATTGCTTTTCTTTGGATGTGATTTCTGAGCCGC
Source organism: Rhynchospora pubera (assembly GCA_028095005.1). Classification (NCBI taxonomy): domain Eukaryota; kingdom Viridiplantae; phylum Streptophyta; class Magnoliopsida; order Poales; family Cyperaceae; genus Rhynchospora; species Rhynchospora pubera. The sequence continues at coordinate 40,167,594 of CM051461.1, forward strand.
TGGCCCGCAGAATGTGTTCCAAGATGCTTGTATACATCTCCCTTGGACTGTCTTGTATTATTATATTGTTATATTTTAATCCCTATCTAATCCGTCGGTTGGTGGACGGTGAGATGTGTCAACGGCTATACTTTACTTGATTACTTCTCTGGTTCACAACCGTAGTAATATTGTAATAATTACTTTTTACAAAGCTTGGGAAATATTTACTTTGTTTGATGGGTAAAGCAATTTGTATTGTGAACTCAATTTGAATTGATATAATTGATCATAATTCTAAGTCCAATTTAAAATTCCGTAAAAACTAATAACTTTTTAAACAAATAATGTTATGCTGATTTTTGTTTCTTTACAGAGGATAATAATTTTTTTTTCAAGAGTAAAAATACTAATTCAACATAAAAAAAACTAGTATTGTGTTCTTGTGTTTGTAACGAGTATATTTCAATACCGTACTTATGTATAGTAATATTTTTTTAAATCCAATGTAAATGAAGAGTTACATCAGTCATTTTCTACTCAAAAAAAAAAATTATCAATTGAATCGAAACTTCAAAAAAAAAATAGTGGGTGACACTGACTGTCACAAACATAGTAATTCGATACATACATTAAACAACCCTTGCATTGGGCCCATTCCAAGTTCCAACTATTCTGTTATAAGTGGGTGTGTAAATTGTTTTTCATGATTTCAATAAGACCCTGATCACTATGGACAGGACTTGGGATTTCAATTCATTTCATTGGATTGGAGATGATTTCAAATTGACGGGAATTGAAATCCTATGATCAAAACTATTAATGGATGAATTGACGGGAATTGAAATCCTATGATCAAAAATCATATAATTATAAGAAAGGAAATGATTTGTCTTCTATAAAGTGACCATTTTGTCCTGTTTAAAAAGGCTGTTACGGCTAATATGCCCCCTCGTTTCTACGGCTAATTAATAAACAAGCAATTATAAATATAAGGCCCTCTCGTTATCATTTCATTCTAAAGCTTTTTCTAGATCATGTCATTCTCTAAGGCCCTCATTATATCAATTAGCCCTAGGTAACGCTCATTTCAACTGATCACAAAATTGTATAATGTATATATTGACGGAAAAAAATAGAAGAGCACTGATAACACAACATCCGTTTTGATCACTGCGCAATAGATATGAATTAATTGAAGATTAAGGCATGCATAGTCTGAACAAAACAAACAAACAAACAAATCGAATTTAAAAGGAGAATTACATTCCGTCAATCATTATTCCAGAGGAGCATGTCTCATCAAAGATTCAGATAAACTTGTTATGAAAATTCTATACCAATTACAAGGTCCAAAAACAAAAGAAATTAGATTTATTGTGGATGTTACAACACCGTATGTCTAAAGAACAATATCTTTTAAGAATATTGTGTAACATTTCTATTTGATATTATTCATATAGAAAAAGCAATGTAGAATCTGTGCCAAAACCACAAACGTACAAGGTAATGACTCATAGCCAAAACCACAAACAAAGTAGTAAATTTTTTAACCAACAAGATCATCTCAGTAGTAGAATTTGTGCCAACAATTTGAGGGCATCCTTTAGATTGTTTGAGTCCTGACAATTAAGATATAATAAAGTAAGAAAGTAGTAACTACAAGCTATAGTTTTTGCTTCTAATTTTAGATCATTCAATACATCCACAAGAGATCATTCATTGCTGTTATTGACTAGCAATGGTACACCAATGTTTCACCAGTATGGACATGCCATTTTCAATATGATTTCGAAATTGATTGTCAACAATAGGTTCTGATTTCTACTTTAACAGTCCAAGAATTTATTCAGAAAATGTTGGCTTAACCACTATTTGTAACTGATTGACCTAAAGTCAGAATTGATGAAACAAAAATCCATTGACCATTGGAGATGTACACATCAAGTCTGCACAAATCCCTATTAATACCATTTAACTACTATATGATTGTGTTTGCATGTCTATTTTAGGATATGTACTGGGTGCTACCTCAAGCTCTTAACAGTGCATTCAAAAGAGAAGGAAGTGAGATTAGTACCTTTTTCACCATCAGCATCCATTTCGCTGCAACCATCGACCCTTGAGCTCATCAGGACAACCAAAAAAACTGCCAGCCTTTTTGTTATCATACATGAGGAGATCAACAACACCAAGCATGTTATCATCAGAAAGCCCCAATTTCTGCACTTCAGCATAAATTTCCTCAGGTGTATAGACCCTAGTATTTGACTTGAGGAAATACTCATTTGCAACAGCAAGTTGCCGACCAATCTAAGATAGAGAGTCACGAACAATCATCAAGCCTTCATCATATTGGCGTTGAATAGTTGCACTCCTCGACTCAACTTCATCAAACTTTCTCTTGACACCCAATTTGGAAGACCTTTTTGTGGTCTTGGATGAGGATGAAGCTCCATTGGCAACTCCATTTTGAGTGCCACTGGTAAGATTGTCAAAATTATCTAGAACTACAACATTCTCCTCTTGAAGTCGGTCAACATCATCGAATGTCAGTGCCTCCTCTTTCCACTGTTGGAGCCTTTCCTTGCAAGTTTTAGCTGTGCTACCACTTGCTCGGTTTTTGTCAAAAATGTCACATAGAAGTGAGAAATTGCATATCTCTTTGTCTCTGATGCGCCTCATTTTGGAGTTGGCCTAAACAAATGAAGTAGTTACTGTTAGTTTGATCCAACCAGGTGAGAAAACAAGTAAAGAAATTTTTTCATTTCATATGTTCTCATGCCTTTAAGTTTAGTTTTTATTTGGTGCAGGTGTATCTAAATTATCACTTGGTACTTATGCAGATGCTACATGTAACATTCTGGTACATCTACAACCATGGCACACAGGTGACACACAATGAATTGGTAATAAAAGCTGATGCCAGTGCCTAAAATTCAATCAACAAAGTCAACATGGTGACACACAATGAATTGGTAATAAAAGCTATGACACACAATTAACGTTAGTTCTGTCATTAAGATGGTAAAGTGTGCCAGTAAAATTGATTGGCAATTACTTCATAATGAACAAATTTCAATATGTAAGCTTTAATTACAATTGTAATACTTTTTCTAAATTTCAATATATAAGGTTTACAATAATGCTAGCCTTTGTTAATTTCTCTTCCTTATAAAATTACAGAATTTTCTGAAGGCATAGATGAGGTCGTTGAGTCTTGCTAACATTCAGAGTCTACCTTTGTCATGTACATCCATCCACCCACTTACTTGTTGACAATAATTATTTATTCGTTGAGTGAATTTCTATGATCGTTAATATTTGTATGTTGCTATAAACTGATAGTTTTAACAGATGAAAGGTGGACAGGGCACATGACATAAGGACTATTTTGGTAATTAGGTTAACTGACTGGATAGTAAATTGGTATGTTGAAATTTATAATAATCAGGTGGCCAGTAAATTTGTAAAGGTACAAGGGTCGAATTCCACATTGAAATGTTACGCCTTTTCTTCATCAAAATTGTGTTTTAGTAAAAGAATACAAAAGTACCTTGACTAAGTCATCCCATACTTGCGGGGCGGCTTGAACCTTTTTGGTTGACTCACTCCACGTCAGACCACTCTTCTTGAGGGCATCTAATGTCAGATTCATGATGTCTTTCAAAGTCTTCAAGCGGTTTTGAATTTTCTCCTTGTTGATCTTCAGGTTGAATTTGGTGTTAATTTCCTCCATTGCTTTCCTGTATGCACTTGCTTGAAACCCATTATCACCCTTCAAACCCTTCAACTGTTGCTCTCTAAGAACTTCAAGAAGAAATGTATCCATTGGCTTTGTCCATGCAAGGTAACAACCATCCATTGCTTTTTCATCATGTTGAACTTCAATGCTTGCATGTTCTCCTAGCATATCATCTAGTTCCATAATTCTCTATTGATAACAAATTATATCAATTACAATTAAGCATTTATTACTTGCATATTAAATTATCAACAAAGACACACTCAAGCAAGACCACTGGGCATTAATATGCAAAGATACTGAAACTATATTAAAGATCATATCCAATCTTACAGTAATACTGAATAGTAGAAGATTCAGATTGTAATACAAAAGAAATGAAAAATAAAAACAAGACATCTCTTGACTATGACTAGCATCTAAAAAGCATTCAGATTGTAATCATGCCACATCTTCAAAGCAATATCATCCCTAATCTCTTCACCTAGCCTATAATTATCATTCCTAGAACTAGAACTTGACAGTGTGTTACTCTCAATTTCACTATGCATAATTTCCTCATCCACTTGAGCAATCAATTCTTCATCTGGGTCAACTCTCATTAGATAATTGTGGATAATGCAACATGCTAAGAACACATCCGATATTGTTTCCTCATCATAATATGGTTCACTGCCACTAGCTATGATTGGGAACTTCTTTTTAAGTACACCGATTGATCGTTCTACTGCATTTCTTAGGGATGAATGGCGGAGATTAAAGAGCTCTCTTTCATTTTCAGGAGGGTGGATTGAGTACTCCTTGAGGTGGTATCTAACACCACGGTAGGGGGTGATGGAAGATGGCGTCAACGCGTAACCAGCGTCAGCTAGATAATACCTACCTATACAAGATATACATTTCAGTTCTAAGGCATCTCATGAGTAATACTAAGTTTATATTTACAGATAATGACATTGTGTAGTTTTTAAAAGAAGAATTTCCAGCACATTATAAATTCAATTATATTCTATACCTCGTGGTATTAACAATCTATCTTCTCGACTAAGAGCATCTTGAAGAACCTTTGAGTCATGCGCTGATCCTTCCCAGCCAGCTAAGACGTACGTAAATTTGAGGTCAAACGTACATGAAACTAAATTGTTATGCGTGGGAAACTGTTTTCGACTTCAGTATCTCTTTACTTCATCTCTTGGAACTTTTACACGGATATGGGTTCCGTTTATGGCACCAACACATTTCTACAAAGAGAAACAATGTGAACAAAATAAGAAGACCGAACAGGCCTAATAGGAAAACACAGGTCAGTGGGTTTCAGGGGTCAAGTCCCTAGATCGAAAATATTTTTGCAGATTAGTCCTAACTAGAAAAATTTCACAGAATAGCCCCTGACACACTCATCACAGTGTACCAGTAAGCAAACAAAGAGGTACCAACCTGGTACCTGGCCTGGCCTACTACTAACACACAAAGAACAACACACAAGTATCAAGTGGCCTGGCCTACTACTAACACACAGAGAAGGGCATTAAGCCGAAATTTAACTTTGAGGTAGAGAGAATTAAAAATACCAGACCTCAAAATAGGGATAAAATTTCCCTTGTCTTAGTCGAATCTCATTAGGGATCGGGCCATCATCTTTTGGTTGCACAAGGAACCTATCTTCAAGTGAAATCACCGCTCTCAATACCTTACGGAAGTGGTTGCTAACGGTTGCCAAAGATCGTCTGAAATAGAACCTAATGAGGCGGTTCCTCACGTTGTGAGATAGAACATGCAAAACTTTTGCAACTTGTTCTTCAACACAACTGTATTTTTTATCTACAAGTCGGCCGGTTTCTCGAAGAATAAAACAGAACCTTTCAAATGTGTCTGTCCCCATGCGTATGATATTACGCGACTCCTGATCATCCCTTAGATGTTTCATCAACTCATCACGCACCCTTTCTCGCTCAATTCTTGCCTTAGACCGTAGTTCTAAGATTTCATTATCACGCCTCTTAATTTGAATCAAAATAAGCAAATACGTGACATACGAAGTTAAGGCAGAAAACACAATTGATCGATACTGTTGTAAAGCATCCATCTCTACCTAAAAGCAAATGAAATAAAAAAAAAAATCATACGCTTGTTTATTCATGTACCTATCACTAACAAAAGTTGCAAATTGAATAACCAGTATCACTATAAAGGAAATTTCATATAAACTGCAAATTTCATATAAACTGAATAACCAGTATCACTATAAAGGAAATTTCATATAAACTGAATAACCAGTATCACTATAAAGGAAATTTCATATCCTGTGTACTACAAAAATCAAACAAAGAATTGACCCTTCATCTCATCTCCTATGCTAAGAAAAGCAACTCACTTTCAACTTTATTGTAAACTGCAAATCCCATATTGAATGTAATGGTACAAAGTGACTGTTTAACTTCTTATTAGCAATGTTGTACTAAACGTCTCTAGGTTTGTCGATTGCAAAACAATATCATTTGGCATTTAACAATCTTCTTTGAGTTTTATAGGAAGAAGATACAATTTATGAGGACTTGGATAAAAGCTTTAAGAAAGATCAAGATCAAGTCATTAGAGAGCTTGTAGGCTAGTTTAGACTAGGATAGAAGGTATACTTTAGTCCTTGTTTATCCTTAAAATGGTCTAGATAGCGAAAAGCTCAATAAACCAGCAAAATCCTGTTTTCTGTGACCTAGCGTCGTACAACGCTAGATAGTGGCACACAACGCTAGAACAGCTAAATTCATACTTTTGTGAATCAACGTTGCACAACGCTATATAGAGTTAGGCAACGCTGAGTCACAACGTTGTACAACGCTCAGTAGAGTTGTACAACGCTGCAGTTAAAAAACTTGGAAAATTTTCTGAGTACCATCGTGCAACGCCATATAGCGTTGTACAACGCCACATAAATTCCAAGTTAGCTGTCCCATGTAAACAGTCGTTTTTACATGCAAAGTCTCTGGAGACGTTAGCCAACGTCTTTCAGCGTTGGGTAACGTTAGCGTTGTGTGACGGCATATAGAGTTGTACAACGCTCTGTTGAATCTGTCAGAGTTGTTCCTTTTGTCTCCCTTTAGCATTGTGTAACGCCATTTAGTGGCAAGCAATGCTCTGACAATTTCCAACGAAATTGTCGGAGCTTTCCTTTGGTTTTACACTCCTGCGTTGTGCGACGGCAAATAGCGTTGCACAACGCTCTGACAGACCAACGGCTATATTAAAGAGCCGTTAGAATTCACAACAGTCATATTCCAGCGTTGTATAACGCTATTCAGCGTTGTACAACGCTGTGGCCTGTTTTTGCTGGGGAACTGCTCATTTCGAGCCCTATATATATTCACCCCTTGTTCTCTCTCATGGTGTGGCTTCACTTTGCAAAATTAGACCAGAATTGAGCCTTTGAGCATAGGGATACTCTCCCACTTGAGCTTTTCATAGCTAGACCATCTTGAGAGATTTAGTAGCCTCAAACACCACCGCCCCGACATTGTCGCTAGGTGTAGGTTGGAATAGGTTGAGAGCTCTTCTCCTTTAAGGCCGTTGTGCCATTCGAGTTAGGCCGATCCGCCTCGAGTGTCCTTGTGACGAGGTGATTCGGTTCGAAGTTGTAGTCCCGTTCGTTGTGGAATTGAACGGAGCGCGCCCTTTCGTGGTAGCGGAACTCCTGGAGACGTACGACTAAGGCTAGCTTCTTCTAGCGGGTCGGAACTCCGTAATCACATCGCGTGTTCAATTTCTCTCTCTCTTTCTCTCTTTATTATCTTGCTATACTTGAATTGCTTGTGTGCTTGCTTGTATTGGGTACCAATTGAATTGTGTTAGGATAGTTCATACCAAACCGGTCCAAAACCTTAATTGCTTCCGCTAAACCTTGGTTAAGCCGCCTCCATTAGGAACAACAAGCAAGATATGGAATTTTCTTATATAAACAATTAAGTACTTATATAGATTTTTTTGGTACAAGGCAATGGGAGAAACATAGAATTTTCAAAAGCTTAGTTTAGCAAGATATAGAATTTGTAGTCAGCACCAGTGGTGTCACATACTCAATAATATATTGTACCAGTGTTACCATACACATGATGGTCTAAACAACAATAAACATAAAATTTAGAAATTCTCAGGTTATATATTGTACTGGTACGAAACAACTGAGCTACTGGTACCAAACAACTCTGCACCTTTTCTAAGGTCCTAATTCATTACAATGAACCAAATGGGATGTGTTGTTTATTTCTGAAACCCTCCTAATTGGTTACAATGAACAAATGACCCGGTATAACAAATTTTGCATAGAAACCTAATAAAATTGTTAAAGTTCATACACATGAAATGTTGCCAATTAATTCAAAATACTATCACTATAATCAACAACAACATTATATCATAATTACATTTCTTCTGAGGTTCATTTTCAAGCAGCAATAACAGAAAGTTCAAGGAATAAAAATCAAAGACTATAAAATTCTGAGGTCCAACAATTACCAAGCTGGTGATGTTCCAGCCACTTTTGGTACCACATCTCAGAATAGGTTCCAACTTTACCCCTCATAAATTGGACCCCTATATGCTGCCACTCTTCACTAAAAATTAGGGCTCTACTTTCTCTGTTCAAACTGTCTGATTTAAAACAAACAAGCTAGATGCCATTGATTGATATTATTCAGGGGGTTCTTTAAATTGATGTAGATAGTTAATGATCTGCACATGTTACTTTTTCATAAAGGAAATATCATCAGAATTCATTCCTTGTAATATCAGCATTTGGCATACTGTATCTTGAGTTCAATAACTTAAGGGGCTAAATCAATTCTTGAATATGTTGAGATGTATAATTATATGTTATGAGGGATCATTTGACAATTAATTATCATCGCAATTTTCAAATATATTTATAGTAAACCTTTGAAATCCTACAGTGTAGACAAATCTACATGGTGCTTGTACAACCAATGAAAAAAAAATAACATTGGCATATGTTACCATCTCATTGAAAATTCCTTTCTCTTAGCACAATCATATTATGAGACAACATCAAAAATGAAAATTCCTTTCTCTTAACCAGCATAAACATCATCATGTATTAAAATTTTAAAAGACACCAAGCCTTCTTCTGAACAACCAAATTAAAAACACAAAATTAATGTATTGCCTCTAATAGGCTTGTGTATTGAGTATCTCTGATATACTGGCTATATATATCAGAAAAATTGCACCATCAGTGTAACAACAACATTATAACATAATTACATTTCTTCTCCAATCTCTCTCTCTCTCTTCTCTGACAATATTAAGAAAGCTATCATTAAATTCTATATTACAAAGTCTAGGTGGCATGATTAGCAATGTATTATGCAGTGTAGTAACAAATATGCTAGCTATTTAACAGACTTGACCATAAGGTATCTATGATCGATGGAGATACGGGTATCTAGCTACCTCATAACGAAGGCAAGTTCAAATGAAGAAGCAACAGCAGAAAATTCAAAGATAGAAGCAAAATTCAACACAAAATTCAAAGCTATAAGAAGCAACAACGAGAGAGAAAGAGAGCGCACGAGAGAGAGGGGTTTACCTTCAGCTTGAGTAGCTTGACGGCAGGATGGCGGAGAGAAGAAGCGGCGATGGCGGAGAGAAGAAGTGGCGGTGGCGGAGAGAAGAAGCGGCGATGGCGAGATCTGATCGGAGAAGGTGCGCGCGTAGAGGTCTTGGATCGGAGAAGAAAGTATTGGATTGGAGAAAAAGTGGTATTTAGATCTAATCGAAGAAGTTCAAAATTTATCAGATAAGAAAGAGATTCGGAGGATATTATCGTCTTTTTACAATCAACGCATATATCAGGGCTATCATCTCACTTGTGGGTCCGGTTGGTGGGTCCAGAGGCGATCGAAGGACCTTCCGAAATCCGATCAAATTTTGACGAAAATCATAGGATTTCGGAAGGCTCATATATTCCGACAGAATCAGATACAATCAATTAAAATCCGATATTTTACTTTATAATGATCAGAGAATTTCGAAATCATACGAAATCCGAATCCAATTCCTATGGAAAAAGTTGATAGTGATCAGGGCCTAAGAAAAAATTAAAAGAAAAAAACAAGACAATCTCACCTCCCATGCAATTTTAGGTAGGGAGTCACTCCAAAAAATAAAAAGAAGAACTATTTCAGTCGCATTTCCATGTTTTATCTCTATTTAAATAACAGCCCTCTGTTATGGCATTCAACATTTCAGGTATCTCGTAATAGTTTGAAAGCGCCGTTAGGCCGCGCGTGGCTACCACGTGATAGAGAGCGATAGAAGGAATCAGCAGGGTGTGCAAGGATGTGGGGTGAATATGATAGGGACCTCGTCCTCTCAGATCAACAAATTATTGCACGTCCGTACAATCTTTATGAATTCTGATGCGTGCTGACTGTTGAGCAATGCGGTCCTGATTGGTAGAAGAAGAAATGCGCAGTTCCTATATATCACATTTTTACTCTTCGGAAAAAAAATTGTGAATGGAATTTCAAAACTTTCATGCGCGGAGAAAAACAGCAGTGGGGGACTGGGTATGGTAAAAAAAATTGGATTTTACTTTGAGATTTTACTCGGGTGTCAAAAGAAGAGAGAGAACTTTCTTGGGTGGTGTGGCGTAACGTGGAAAGTAGATGTCAAAGAGGTACGCCTGTTTCAGGTTTCCTGGTTTTCTGGAAAATTTACGACGTGTCAGACTGGTGAGTCGAATAGTGTAACGAATTCAATAATGCCCTGATCAAAATGTTTTTTTACACGGAATTTCATTTTATTTCAATTCAATTGATTTCAAAAAATTTTATTAATTACATAAAAAATCTAACCTAATGATACCAAATCCATTCAGAAATGAAATGAAATCTCATGTTAAAACCATGGGATATTGATTAGGGTCTAAGGCTTAGTTCAATTTTTAAGGAACAAGAAGGAAGAACTTTTTTATTCCTCGTTTAAACTTTAAATTGAAGATGCTATGCAACATTTATGGTATACAACTATATATCTATGGTGTACAAAAAGTATGAATCATAGTTTAATAAAAATTGTTCTTGATTAATAGCAAATTGATTTTGATTAAAATAAACGATTGCTATCAAAATCCATGTCCAACGAAAGAATTTTCCAAAATATAAATACGTTAAATTAATAGAACAAGTAGTCAAACTCTATTTCAATTATTAGTAAAATAATATATAAAAATTCGTCAAATTAATATAACTTGCATCAAACAAAACGGAAATAAAATTAATTATTTTAATGTATTTTTCTTTCAAGCAAGACGTTTAGAAATTATGATTCAAATATCATTGACGAACATTGATTAATTAAATATGCATGGAAAATATAAAACGAGCAAAACACTATAAAATTTTACGTGATAAATATAAACAATAGTCAAACTATGTGCTAATCTAACAAGGTATTTTCCTTAACCAACAATTTCTTCCTGGAATCATAATATTATAAAAAGACTATCAACCAAAAATTAATTAAATATTGTCAATTTCGGTACCAAATTTATAACTTAATGTATTATCTAATTTTTTTGGCAACTAATAATATGTTAACGCTAAACAAACATAGAACCAATCACCAAACAGTAAACACTTACAAACAAAGAACCATTCACTAGTGTCATTATGTTCGTTCTATACTCTCTACACAGGATCGCCGCAGAAGATCCATGAAACGGAAATATAATCTTCCCATCATCAATCGAAGCTCCTATAATTCAAAAAAAAAATAATAATTCAAAAAAAAAAATCGAAGCTCCTGGTTTTGTGGAACCCGTACGAAGAGATTTCCAGTAAACCGGGGGTTTGTTTTTCGCAACTGTGGGCGCCGAAACAATACCAGCAGTTGTTTTTCTATTTGCATTATTGGGCTCTACTGGCACTGACGCACACCGCCAGTGTTTCCCCCACAGCGCCCCATCTCAGCACCTCTTGTCCTGCGTCTGCGGTACTGGCGTACTGCGTTCCTACCCTTTGACTCTTCCAAAAGGGCACATGAGAATGAAATATTTGAGATATTGAAAATTCAAATGATGTCTTCTTTTGTTTATTTCAAGTTTGCGGTTGGCACCCGAGTTGTTAATTCCGATGATTGTGGTTGAGCGAGATTTGAAAAATTGGAGTTGGAGGGTCATATGCTTGAGAATAATTAAGGGTTTAATTTAATGTAATTACTATTATGAGTTATTACTGAAAATTTGCAATATAATTTCCTTGAATAAACAATATATTTGAAAGGACAACTGTTTCTAATTTAGGGGTAAATGAATATGTGTTTCTTATAGATATTTAAAATTGAAATTATTATTTTAAAATGGTTATTAAAAAAATATCTATAATTAAAATTGAAAGATTTAATTTCATCTTTCTTCAAAGCAATTTTTGAAAAATAAACTAACGAGTCATATCTTAAGTTGTGATGTCCAGATACACGTCATTTCCGTCAAATGTTTCTCTAGAATATTTTTTGTGTTTGATTTCAATCTATTACACAAGGCAATTAGACCATATCAAAACACAATAAAATGGAAGATTGCATTCGTATATTTTGGAATGAATGAGCCAAACAAAAATAAAATATTTTATTTTATTTTTTATTTACTTATTTGAAATGCTGCATTTTAGAGATAAATCAACAAAGCTTTACACATATATAGTTGGAATTCAAATTTTAGAGCTTTAGATTGCCACTAGGCTTAGGACATTTTGGAGGAAGATTAGAAATTTACACCAACTGGTAAGCAACTTCTGTTATTGTCCATCTGTCTATGTGAAATTACCATCCCGAACTTCATCACCGAAAGAGATGTTTATTACAAAATGATATCATAAAATAAAATATTTTTAATGAAAAAATGTATATAATAAATAGTAGAAAATTAAATTTGTCTTGGAAAATGCTAACAACTTAACTCGTATAATGAAAAATGATGTGATTATGCGAGATATTTCAACGGAAAATAATACAACAGATTTGCATAAAAAGATAAAAGTAGAGATAAAAAAAAATCTTTCTCATTGAAAAAATATTCGCTATGTTTTTTTTTCCCTTTTGAAATTTAAAATTCGCTACCTGACCATGCATTAAGAAATAGAAAACAGTTCTACAAGGCCAATGGAACGATATCCTCCATAGAGCAGTGCAGCTTTCTGTCCGTCCGATCAACGATGAGTGCTCCGTGATTCAAAATTCGTACCACCCGTTAATCTTAACCGTGGAAATTAGATAGGACGGTCACGGAGAAAGAATTGCAACGAGCATTACCGAGACTGAGGACACTTCACACTTCCCCCAGCCAACCCCTTAACTTATCTACTAGTTTACAAAATTAAGAGCTCATAAATGCCCCATAAGGCCATAACCCATATCATTCTGAAAGCAAAAACCAGGAGAATCACTAGACTGCCTAGCCTATAAGAAATACCAATCGAGGCCCAAAATCCAAAGACAATTAAATTGCACGCCGAATATCATATACATTATATCAATTAATTTGAAGGATGTTGTAAAATAAGGTGGAAGAAAGAAATAATGAACAATATATCAAGAGTAAATAAGACAATATTCTCAATCACAAATTTCAGAATTTTATTCTCTCATTCCAACCATCCATACAAATGTACAATGCCTCTATTTATAGGCTACAAAATAATATCTCACATAATGATAATAAATAAGTAGTGGAGATCATGGATATAAATGTGTAGTGGAGATAAATGCTTAGTGGGAATATGAAGATGAACAATCCACATAATTATTTAATTTCATAACACTTCCCCTTGGATGTTCATCTTTGATTATACACTATTAATATGATACTTCAGGATCAATATTAATATGGTACTTCTGGACCAATTTATCTGCCTCATTAAAAACCTTACCAAGAAAAAACCCATTGGGATAAAAACTTGGATAAGGGAAAAAGAGTGCAGTATGTATAATACTTCCCCTCATTTTAATATTATTTGACATCCTTTAGTCGATGTAGACCTATCTTCTTTCTGAGTTGTTCAAAAACACTCGTTGGTAAAGATTTTGTGAATAGGTCGGCCAAATTGTTGCATGATTGAATTTTCTGAACATCTATTATACCATCCTTTTGTAGATCATGTGTCCAGAAGAACTTTGGTGCAATGTGTTTAGTTCTATCTCCTTTGATGTATCCTTCTCTTATTTGTGCTATACATGATGCATTATCTTCATATAATAGAGTAGGATTTTCTTTGATATTTTCAAGTCCACATTCTTCTTGAATATTTTGGATAATTGACCTTAACAAAACACATTCCCGACTTGCTTCATATAAAGCAATGATTTCAGCATGATTTGATGATGTGGCAGTTAGAGTTTGCTTTATAGACCGCCATGAAATTGCAGCTCCACAATAAGTAAATACATATCCTGACTGAGATCGCGCCTTATGCGGGTCTGACAGATAACCTGCATCTGCATAACCAACTAGATTGAATTTTGAATTCTTTTGATAGTATAGTCCCATATCACGAGTTCCGCAAAGATAACGAAAAACACCTTTAACTCCATTCCAATGTCTTCGGGTTGGTTTGGAACTATATCTTGACAATAAATTTACAGCAAATGCAATATCAGGTCTTGTATTATTTGCAAGATATAATAACGCGCCAATTGCGCTTAAGTATGGTACTTCAGGACCAAGTACTTTTTCATCATTTTCTTGGGGACGAAAAGTATCATTTTCTACATTTAATGATCGTACAACCATTGGTGTTTTCAAAGGATGAGCTTTATCCATATTGAATCGTTTTAGTATTTTTTCTGTATAATTTGATTGATGGATAAATATTTCGTTCTTTAGGTGCTCGATCTGCAGGCCGAGACAAAATTTAGTTATTCCAAGATCTTTCATTTCAAACTCTCTTTTCAACAATTTTGCAGTATTTTCGATCTCTTCAGGAGATCCAATAATATTTAAATCATCAACATAAACTACAACTATTGCAAAACCTAAATTTGATTTTTTAATAAAAACACATGGACTAACTACATTATTTTTATATCCTTCTTTTAAAAGATACTCACTAAGTCGATTGTACCACATTCGACCTGATTGTTTTAGTCCATATAAAGATCTTTTCAATTTTATGGAGTACATTTCTTTAGGTTTTGATCTATATGCTTCTGGCATTTTTAGTCCTTCAGGGATTTTCATATATATGTCACTATCAAGTGAACCATATAAATATGCTGTGACAACATCCATAAGTTGCATTTTTAGATTTTCTGTGACTGTGAGACCTATTAAAAATCTGAGAGTTATCGCATCCACTACAGGTGAATACGTTTCTTCATAATCTACTCCATATATTTGTGTAAATCCTTGTGCCACTAATCTTGCTTTGTATCTCACAATTTCATTTTTCTCATTTCTTTTGATGGCAAATATCCATTTGTAACCTACAGGGGTAACATTTTTAGGTGTTTGGACTACTGGTCCAAATACTTGTCGTTTGTCAAGTGAATTTAATTCATCTTGTATGGCATCTTTCCATTTAGGCCAATCATTTCTGTGCCTACATTCTTCTATGGTTTTTGGCACATTATTCTCTTCGCTTATAACATCACTAGCTATAGCGAATGCAAATATTTCATCCACATGAGTTTCATTTCTATTTAATATTGTACCAGTTTTTACATAATTTATAGAAATCTCATAATCATTTGGTACTTCAGTTTCTTCTGGAACTTCATCAACTTCTTCTGGAGTTTTAGTTTCTTCTGGAACTTTATTAATTTTTTCTAGAGATTTAAGTTATTCTGGAATTTTATTAATCTCTTCTGGAGATTTAGTTTCTTCTGGAACCTTATAAACCTCTTCTGGGGTTTTACCAACTGCTTTATTCTGCTCTCTTCTTTTATGTGGATTTACATTCTTAGAACCAATTGGTCTTCCACGTTTCCAACGCTCATGAGATTCATTTGATATTTTTGTAATATCTATTCGAGCAGGTGCATTTATAGCTGGAACATGTGATTTAGTGACTCTATTTATATCTGTGAATGCGTCAGGCAATTCATTTGCAATTCTTTGTAAATTTATAATCTTTTGAACTTCATGTTCACATTGACCACTTCGGGGGTCAAGATAAGATAATGATGAATTCCAAGTCACTTGTTTATCCAGCTTTTGTTTTCCTTCCCCTAAATTTGGGAATATTGATTCATCAAAGTGACAATCAGCAAATCTTGCCGTAAAAACATCTCCCGTTAATGGTTCTAAATGTTTAACAATAGAAGGAGAGTTAAAACCAATATAAATACCCAATCTTCTTTGAGGTCCCATTTTTGTGCGTTGTGGAGGAGAAATTGGAACATATATTGCACAACCAAAAACTTTTAAATGTGACAAATTTGGTTCTCTTCCGGAGACCAATTGTAACGGGGAATACTTATGATCAGCAGTTGGCCTTAATCTAATTAGTGCAGCAGCATGTAATATGGCATGTCCCCATGCAGAAGATGGTAAACTAGATTTCATAAGTAATGGTCTAGCTATTAACTGTAGTCTTTTAATAAACGATTCTGCTAGACCGTTTTGTGTATGAACATGTGCCACTGAATGTTCTACAGTAATCCCAATAGACATGCAATAATCATTAAAAACTTGGGATGTAAATTCTCTTGCATTATCAAGTCGGATTCTTTTAATTTGATAATCCGGAAAGTTGGCTCTCAATTGGATAATTTGTGCTAATAATCTAGCAAATGCAACATTTCTTGTTGCCAATAAACACACATGTGACCAACGAGTTGATGCATCAATTAAAACCATAAAATATTTAAATGGTCCACATGGCGGTGTTATAGGCCCGCATATATCTCCTTGAATTCGTTCTAAAAATGATGGAGCTTCAGGTCCAACTTTATTTGGAGATGGCCTTGTAATTAGTTTTCCAAGAGAGCATGCTTGGCATGTCAATTCCTTTGATAACAGGATCTTCAGGTCCTTTAGGGGATGCCCATTTGCACTTTCTATTATTCTCCTCATCATTATACTTCCTGGATGACCCAATCTATCATGCCATAATGTAAATAATTTTGGATCAACTAACTTCCGGTTAGTGACCATATTTGATTCTATTGCACTTATATAAGTACCATATAATCCATTAGACAATGCTTGTAATTTTTCCATAATCCTTTTCTGGCCATTTATAATAGATACGATATGAAGATATTCGCAATTTCTTTCATTCATAGTTTCAATATGATAACCATTCTTTTGAATATCTTTAAAACTTAGTAGATTTCTTCTGGATCTACTCGAAAATAATGCATCATCTATTATTAGTTTTGTTCCTTCAGATAACAAAATACAAGCTCTTCCGGAGCCTTCAACAATATTGCTTGAGCCATATATAGTTTGAATATTAGTCATACCGGAATGCAATTGCAAAAAGTATTTCTTACTTTTCAATATTGTATTTGTAGTTCCGCTATCAACCAAACATGGATCATCATTAATTAATATCGCGTCAGTCATTTTCTCTTGAAATAAAAAGAAAAGTAAAAATAAATTTACTTTTATTTATTAACATATTCATAATATAATAATTAAAAATTCCTACAATGAAACTTGAAAAACATTATTTAGATGTACTGCTGGTACGCTATAAATATTTTGTTATACCACATATGTCATAAATATCTTTAAGATATTTTTCTTTGAACGTACTGCTGGTACATTTTTCTTTTGTTATCAATATCTTGTTATAATGAGTTTTTTATTTTGATAGTCATATTTTTCCTTGAAAGACTCTTCAAGAGTACTAACATGATTTCATCATAACTTCATGTTATTACTTTAATAACTTCCGGTTATTAGTATCATAACTTCATGTTATGATAAATGAAATAGAGATAAGTAAATAAATAAATAAAATGAACAAATAAAGAGAAAGAAAAAATAATAATAATTTAGCATTATAACTTCAAGTTATATTTTATTTAATAACTTATGGTTATTAAATCGTTTTGACTATGAAATTTAAATAAATTAATTGAAATAACTTCAGGTTATTTTTCATTCAATGACCAATAATAAGTGCTAATATATTTTAAATTGGGAATAACTTCATGTTATTTTTTCATCCAATATCCTATAATAACTTCTGGTTATTTAAGGAATAGAACTTTTGGTTCTTTGATATAAATTTCAACTTTGAATAATAACTTCGAGTTATTAATTTAATAATATTCAGTGGCATTTCATAACTTCTGGTTATATTGAATTTCAAATAGAACTTCATGTTCTAAGCAAAATAAATTGAAAATTAAGAACTTCAAGTTCTAAGCAAATTACTACAAGTATCAAGAACTTCAGGTTCTAAATAATTTTAAATAAAATATAAACTTCAGGTTTTAAACAAAAATAAAATCAAGTATTAAGAACTTCGGGTTCTAAACAAATTATTTATATGATTAAGAACTTCAGGTTCTAAATAATTTTAAATCAAAATATGAACTTTAGGTTCTTCACGCAATAAGAACTTCGTGTTCTTGATAAACTTTCAAATTTGAATAATACCTTCAAGTTATTATTTTTATCATCATTCACTTCAGGGAATGATTCTCATAAATTTTAAAATAAAAAAATATAGCAATAAAAAAATTCAAATAAAATTAAAATTAATAAATTATATGATATCAATCATACTTTTTACTTACCTTCAAATTTCTTTGAGCAATTTATTCTTACTTACCCAAAAATTTTGCAACTTCTTCGTAGCAATTTGTGCAAACAACTTTGTAACTTTCGAGCAAATTCGTGCTGATAACGTGTTGTAAAATAAGGTGAAAGAAAGAAATAATGAACAATATATCAAGAGTAAATAAGACAATATTCTCAATCACAAATTTCAGAATTTTATTCTCTCATTCCAACCATCCATACAAATGTACAATGCCTCTATTTATAGGCTACAAAATAATATCTCACATGATGATAATAAATAAGTAGTGGAGATCATGAATATAAATGTGTAGTGGAGATAAATGCTTAGTGGGAATATGAAGATGAACAATCCACATAATTATTTAATTTCATAACAAAGGAACATATATTGACGATATATAATATAATTGAACAGTTGAGAATCAGCTCTTGGTATAGTGACAAAGAACAATACATTTTGACTCTTTGAGTGAAATGTCGAATGTTCGAAAAAAAATAAGTGTTCAAAACATAAGTTGGTGGCTTAGACCTCCAATTTATCTTTCATAGACATTTAATTTAAAAATAAGTTGGTGGTTTAGACTATCAATTTATCTTCAAAAAAAAATATATAATTGAACAGTTAGACGAGCTTATAAAAGTTACTAAAAAAAAGTGTTCGAAACTCTTAAGATTGTCCATAGTTCAGGACAATTTGAACCGAAATCAATGCGCAAGCTGGAAGTTATTTTGTGGCCTCTTTAGTTATTGTGGTGAAATCAGGTCCTGAAACCTCCTATGTTTTCAATAAAACTGCGTCCTTTTCGTCACGTACAGAACGCATATGGATTTAGATTTGCATTGTACTAAACCAGACCATTGATTATTAGGCTCAACACAACTTATGCATGAACTACCCAATTCTTTCCTAGATCAAACTCTGTCTCAACTAACAAAGGCAAGCTTTCTCCTAAACCACACCAATCATGCACCTGAGATGCTAACATAAAGCCTATTTAAGCTTCTTCATCTTTCTCCATGGTATTCTCATCAAAAAATTTACCTTCCAAAAATGGCAAAGAATCACCACTTCTTCATTTCTAGCCTCCTAACCATATCATTGCTATTGCTCCTGACAAGCATGTCAAAAGTGCAAGTCAGAGCTCAAAATCTCTGCTTTTCTCAATTTGCACTTGCCAATCAGGCATGTAGCCCTGTAGGGCCACCAATTCGACGAAAGTTAGAAGCACTTCTCCACCCAAAAGGCGAATTAGTAGAGGGCGACGACGATGATGACAAATCAGATTCTGATGACAAAGGAGATTCTGATGACAAAGCGGGTTCTGATGATGGTGGTTCAGAGGATGATGACGATCACAGCTCTCACCAACACCACCACCACCGCCGTCAACAGCACCACGAAGGATTTAAGCATCATGAAGGATTTAACCCTGAGGATACGCCATGCTGCCGCAGACTGATGGACATTGATAATGCATGTGTGTGCCAGATATTTGCACGCCTGCCGAAGTTTGTTACCAAGCCCAAGCATGTCATGTCTCTAAGCCCGGTCGAAGGATGCGAGGTGACTTTCGAGTGCGATGGTAACTAAATGATGGTGATTAATGAGTGGGTCGATCGGTTAAAATACGTACTATTATAGCATAGTTTAAGTGGATATGAGTCTGTTTGGTAATTAATTTATGTTCCATCAGGATTCAGGAAAGTTTTTTCTGAGTTTGTTTTGGTAATGAGAGATGTACCAGTTGATATTTATGTCAGTTCATTGAAATGTTTTCTATATAATTGGCATATGTTCAGTTCATTACTTTTTTTAGTCTTTACACTCAACTTCAATAATTATAGAGAGTAATACTAAAATAATGTTTTAAAAATGCCTGATTCAAGGTTAGCAAAACCCAGAGCATTGATTACTCCCAGTCGAGAGAAGTCCAAATTCACCCTTTTAGGACACAAAAAAAAAGTCCAAACAAACAAAAATTGGAGTCTGATACTCATTTATTAATAACAAACCAATATTTACAATAAAACATAAATCTTTATTCCAGATTTAAAGCAGGTACATACATGCTTAACAAATTTGTATCAGTTCTTCTTCCCACTGTCTTGCTTCACAACAAGAACAGGACATTTTGCATGATGTACACAGTAATTGCTCACGCTTCCCAGAAAGAACCTATTGAATTTGCGAATTAAATAGAGGAAGAAATCAGGTTCGATCTTAACGACTAAAACCAAACTAAAAATCAAATATACCAAATCATGAACCCTTAATTCTTTTTAGTAATCTATGGTCTCATATTTAAGTAACAAGACTTCTATTATACATGTTTTAGTAACAAATTAAGCTTTCATGTCAGTATCCAATTTTGTCTATTTACTATCTTTTTAGGGGGATAATACTTGCAAATTCTAGGGAAAAAATTGGGGCATTCCCTAATTAAATAAACCTAGTTTTAAACAAAATAGAGAGGGGAGATATAAACAAAGTATTGACCTTTCGACAGCCCCCCGGGCATGGCTTCCCATAACTAGCAACTCGATATTTCGCTGCTCAGCTACTTGGCAAATTACTTCTTTTGGTTCCCCCATCTCCGTAATTGTTTCCACATCTACCTATAATTTATAAAAAACAAACAATACTAAGCACAGCTATGACCAGAGAGATTTAATACAAACATAATGAGGTTTGATAGAAACATAGAAAGAGCAAAGAAGGAACTGACACATGCTGGTAAAAATTTACAGTGCAGGGTACACAAGAGAACCTCATTAGTGAGATTAGATGTGCTTGTATTTAAATAAACTGATCAATTCGAACTTAAACCGACGCATCACAGCTAAGTTACATTTCTAAATTAGGTGATAAAGAATAGGATTAAACAAATTTACATAACTTTGACACGACAGAAAGAGAGAAAAGTAGGTGCCTTTGCCTTATTGACATACATACCCCATGTTTAGCACAAATCTCCTTAGCCTTCTCTAGTAGTGCCAGCGCAGCTTGCTTCTGGTGCTCCTGCATCGACTGTATCAGCTCTTGGGCTACAATTTTTTTGTTCAACAATTAAGTTGTCACAAAAATGAGAATAAGCAACTAATTAAGACACTGAAATCTCGTATTATTTAAGATCAGTTGAAGTATTAGTATGTATCAAACAAAATAATCTATAAAATCCTGGTTCAACCGTTGACTTTTCAAATCCAATATCAATCCCTTTTCTTTTTAATATAGAGGCTAAAATAAGAAAAATTTTGCAAAATGTAAAATTCAGAGGAGATATTTTCTGCACAATTAACACTGTAACAAGGCATCAATTGGGTCGAAATCAGAATAGTTGATCACAAAGAAAAGATGGAGAGAGAGAGAGAGGGATACGAGGGGAGGAGTAGGAGGCGGCAGCGACGTAAGTGAAGGGAGAGAAGGGCTGGACAGTGATGAGGAGGAGAGGAGAGGAGATGGTGGGTTTCAAGTTGAGCAGCGTCCATTCCAGCGCGTAGTGGCTACACTCGTGCTCTTCTATCGCCACCATCACTCTCTTCTTCCCAGTTCCTGTTCTCTCTTTCGCCTCCTCCATTTCTCTGATCAATCTCTTGTTACTTCTCTTCAATGTCTTGTTTGGTTTGTCGTTGATTTATCGCTCTCTGTTTTGAATTTGTCGGAGCTTCTAGTTCAAGGCTTCTAGCGTGGCCGCGTGGAACTCGGATGAATTGGTTTGTTCTTGATCTTCTCCAATTATGTGGAATTAATTGGATGTTTCCGGAACGGGACGTACATGTCAGTTTCAGACGGTGTCCCAAATCGAAGTTAAGAATAAATATGCATCGTCAGATTGAAAATGAACGGTTTAGATCTGTGAGTAAATTAGTAATGTACTTTGCATTGGAGAGGAGCTTAATCCACTCCAGCCAGGAGCCAGGGCCGTCGTCCAGATCAGATAGGGTCTTTAATGAAGAAAGAGACGGACGTGGTCACGTGGCAACTCTTGACCTGTTGACCATAACTGGATAAATACGAATTTCTAGTGAGGTGTGGTTATGTAATTATTAATAAGCAATAACAAATAAATTACAGAACTGTTTAGGTAAAAAAAAAAAAGAACAACAAATGAAGCCGCCCGAAAATCCAAATAAATACCGCACTGTATTTTTTTTTTTTTTTTTTTTTGAAAGATAGCTACCCAAAGCATGGTAGCCTGCATACTTTACTGATGCGAAGAGTGATATTACAGAAAGGATCATAACATATGATCATCAAAAGCAAAGTAAGTAAGCAGAAAAAGAAAAGAAAAAAAACAAAACAGAAAGCTTCGGCAAGCAAAGCCGAATCTAGAACACAAGTCTAGCAAAATATATACAAAAGAACCCAGGACACAATCAAAGTACTTCAGCCATCAAGAAGGTCTTCATCTTCTGTTTCTTGGACCCCAATTGTGTTGTTATTGTCCATCTCCCGCCTGACATGATGCTCTAAGCCAGTACTTTTCCCTGTCCAGAAGTGCATTAGGTGCAAGGTTGAGAAAATGGTGGTAAATTTAGATTTACCATTAGTAGAACTGAAAGTTCTACTGTTCCTTTCAGACCATAACACCCATAACCAGGCAGCTAACAAGTTCTTAAAGAACATGCAATTTTTATTATCAAGATGAACTATAGAACTCCACAAATTATTAATAGAACTTCTATCTAATAACTGACCATTTGAGAGTACCCTTGAAACTATATCCCAAAAAAAAGAAGCATAAGTACAGTGTAAGAAAATATGATCAACTGATTCATCTTGAGTGCAAAAATTGCAAGTAATTGAGCCTTGCCAGCCTCTAATACAAAGGTTATTTCTAGTCAGCACTTTGTTTTCTATGACTAACCAAAGAAGAAGCTTGTATTTTAAAGGAACTTTTAAGTCCCAAACTGATTCTTTTAAGGGAATGGTGATACCTCCATTACTCAGAAAAGAGTACATAGATTTTACCGAGAAACCCTTACTATCCCACTGCCAAATTGCACTGTCTCTTTCGTCTATAAAAGCTAAGTTATTAAGAATGTTACAAGCTTCAGCTTTTTCAAGTCTAAGAATTAAATTTGCACCTCTTTTTAATCTAAAATTAGGATTACCTTTGTTCCAAATTTGTGCGATGGAAAAGTGATCTTTTTTCACTTTGTCAAACAAATTTGGAAATCTTTGAGACATGATTGTGTTATCAAACCACCTGTCATGCCAGAAGGAGATAGTTGACCCATCTCCTACGATTCTAGAACTGCCTAATTTAACAAAACTCATTACTTTTTTAATGGATTTCCAAAATGGTGAGAGACTAGAGGAGTTATGAAATTTATATTTGGATCTAATAATGTCCAACCAAATACTCGAATTGTCTTTATAGAAGAATTTCCAAGCTCATTTACTTAAAAGGGCCATATTCATATTCCTCAAATTTAGAATGCCCCATCCACCAAAATCTTTGTTATTACAAATGGTGGACCAATTGACTAGATTAATGGCCTTACTGTCGGTATTGCTTTTGGCTCCTCCCCAAAGAAAGGCCTTGCGAATTCTATCTATAGATTTAATAACCCATACAGGTGCTTTAAAAATGGCTAATAGATAGAGTGGGATGGCAGATAGAGTGGAATTAATTAGGGTAACTCTACCTCCAATGGAGAGCATTTTGCCTTTCTAAGAGGGAAGTTTGGCTCTAATTTTATCAATCATTGCCTCCCAACTACTCTTACTAGGGTTCTTCCAATGGAGTGGAATGCCTAAGTATTTCATTGGCAAATTGCTTAATTTGCAATGAAGCAGATCAGCATATTGGTTGGACTCCTCAATGCTGATGTTTAAGGGAACAATTTCTGATTTGGAGAAGTTTATTTTTAGTCCTGAAATGCCCTCAAAAGCTTTCAAGGCCCATTGAAACTTCTCAATCATACTTAAGTCGGCTTTAAGAAAGAGAAGTGTATCATCTGCATATTGTAGATGAATTAACTTCCTTCCATTACTTAAAATAGGTCCTAATCCTTGAAAATGGCCAGCTTCATAGCCTTTGGAAATTATTTTTGCTAAACCTTCTGTTGCTAGAATGAAGAGGTATGGGGATAAGGGGTCCCCTTGTCTGAGTCCTCTTTTACAAGGAAAAAATTTCCCTAAAGAGCCATTAATGTTGACAGTAGTTCTTCCTCCAATTAAAGTGGCTTTAATCCAATCAATCCAAATGTTATTAAAGCCCCTTTGCCTTAGGCTGTTAAGAAGAAAATCCCAATCTAAATAGTCAAAAGCTTTCTCAAAATCTAACTTCAAGAGAATGCCTTTTTCTTTACTATTTTTGACTGAATGTAGCACTTCGTGTGCTGCTACAACCCCATCTAAAATGTATCTCCCTTTAAGGAAGGCACTCTGAAATACCGCACTGTATAGTACGGAAAATTTACTATCTACCGTCTCTCCACGGGCAATTTCATATCATCGCGTTTGTATTTATTCACTTTATTCATTTATATGTCATGTTTATTTATCTATGTGTTCACTTTATTCAATTATAAATTAAATTTATTTTTTATATTATTGTTCATATTTTTATATGAATATTCAATTTATTTATTTGTACGTGTTAATTTTATCTATTTTATATGTTCACACAAAACTGCAGATTTCATTTATGTATACGATAATACGAGTACGAGTACGACTAATAGGAATATAGGATCCAATAAAAAAGAAATACATCTCGTACTATACAATCCATTTTTCTGGGCCCCATCCAAAAAATAGAATTTTCTAAAACCCATAATTTGATAGGCCCAATAGGCTCAAATTCGATCTTGTTGCTCCATTCGA
The DNA here is from genome assembly GCA_028095005.1 of Rhynchospora pubera. NCBI lineage: Eukaryota > Viridiplantae > Streptophyta > Magnoliopsida > Poales > Cyperaceae > Rhynchospora > Rhynchospora pubera. The sequence continues at coordinate 40,192,923 of CM051461.1, forward strand.
CCTATCTCTCTACTCGCTACAGTAGTCACTAGTCGAGCAGTCGAGAGTCGCTTCTCTTGCACTTCTCTGTGTGCCTCCTCTCTCTCTCTCTCTCTCTCTCCGCGTCAAGCTCCTCACAAGTAAGATCCCCCCCCCCCCTCGTTTGTGAAGGTTAGCTGGCGAGAGCCAACCAGCAAAAGAAATTTACTAAAAGAATAAAAAAATTCCTCACAAGTAAGATTGTCTCCCTCCAATTTATTTGGGGTTTCATCCAAAAAATGGGCAGGTTTTAGAATGTACCAGTTACAATGGAACAGTGACTTTTTTGTTTTCATCTGACCGGAGTGGTATTATAGCAGGTGGCTTTTCTGTGATTATTTTTCTTAAAAAAAAAGGAAATTGCATAGTATTAAGTTGAATGTAATCTAAGCAACTGTATTTGGTGTTTTGGTGATTTTGGTTATTGTAAAATGTAAACAATAGAAGTGAAAATGGACAATTCTTAATGGTTTGAAATTTTGGATAGGGTTGATAGAATTTACCTGCACCTGACTAATACAAAATTCTAGATTTTAATACTTTGGCACTCCTTATAGTTAAAGGATAGAGATTCTTCTTGTTTTTTTTTATTTTTTTATGCACCTTAATTAGCTTTTTTCTTCCTTTTTTTCTTCAACAGATTTAAAGGAGAAAAAAAATATATTGGCTCCATACAAAAAGGCCCCTTATCCAACAGATAACCAGGTACACCTCTTTTCTATCCAATGTTTTGGGTTAGAATTCTTGCATACAGATTTGCAGTTGGAGAGATGTATTAATTTAAATATGTCATGAGGTTGTCGTTTGGAGTATGCTGTTTGTATATGCAAACCTGACACTGATTAAATTATGTACTGGTATTGTTTGTCATATACTTGATATACAACTGGAATGTTAGTTTTGCATGGTGTACTCTAATAAATTTTTAAACATTTCCTAAGTGCATGGTAACACATTAAAGTTCACATTTACCATTATACATAGTTTGATACTTCCAAACAGTGAGAGGAAATGCTAGAAACAACGCTGTGCTGTTTGACCATATATTTATTTGAAATAAACTACCTCTTGACAATGAAACAAAATCATGTTATTAGATGTAATTCACTGTTTTAAGCAAGTCTGTATATAATTTTTGTTCTTTAATGTACCTTTTGTTTCTCTTCTCAGGAGCCATATGGACCACGTAGCCTACGTCTAGTTTTCAGAGTTCTGCGAACAGCGCTATATTACTTTAGTATTTCTAGTTGTCACTGGTTGCCCAGTTGCAAAAATTGGGCTTCTTTTGCGCTGGCCCAGGATTGGGTATTGTTTCCGCACAGTGAGGATTGAGTGTTTTTTTATCCCAGTCTGAGCCAAATTTGATCTGGAAGTACTGTCCTCAGATGTGGACAGCAGGGGGTATGGCCTAAAGGCTTGCCCATCAGCAGGCCAATTTGTGAAGTTAGTTTTCAAATCAGATTCATGGTATTTGTGTCTCTTTGCCTCTCTTCTCACCTGCCTGTTTGCTTGTTCCCTCCGTCAGATACATCTGTAATCTCTCTGTCCTTCCCTCTTCTGTGTGTGGGCGTGTGCAAACAAACTAAAAAAAAGAAATTATTTGATATTCTTAATCAATGTAAATTTTAGTGATATTGGAGTAGAATCAGAATACAAGTCTGGAGCAGTAGAACCCCAATAACACCTCCAAGAAGATTAGCAAAAACTAATTATCCTTTTTTTTTTTAAAATGAAACAAGCCCAGCTTCTGGAATCAGTGATTGTTCAATTTTCGTCCAGTTAATGCTCTGTATTTGTGATATCTTTTATAATATTTGTTGTTTTTTCATGACTGGAAGCATTTGGGTGATAAAATTGATGGCAAAATCTCTACTAATTATAAGTGGCGGATGATTGTTGCCTATGATGGCACCAAATTCAAAGGTTCAAACTCTTCTCCTTTATCATTTTTCTCAAATACCAATTATCAATCCTTTTTCTGAACAAAGAATTAATATGACCTGCCGATCTGTACTAAATTATGAAAAAGTTTTGAGGCTCTCTTTGTCCAGTGAACAGGTTGGGTAAATCAAGGCTTGATGTGCTAGTAGAATGTAGTGATGCAATTTGGTTTTAAACTTCAAATCCATATTTAATTTACATTTGGAGGTTAATTGATGGTCAATTCAGTACCACTACTATAAAGTTATGAGTCTTAATTGCACTTGCACATAGTGTTGCTTTGAGGTGTGGATTGTAAAGGGTTGATTGAGTTTCGGCTATTTAATATAGAACTGATTGAGTTAGAAATTGGTTCAAAGTGAGGTGTTTTTGGTTTTTTTTGGTCTATCGAACATGTTGATGCTTAACTGGGAATCAATTGCATCCCGGTCTCGCTTTTGAATCTTACTGACATCATACATATCAAGGATTAAAGTCTCTGAACTCTAAAGATTAGTGTTGCTTTTCATCAAAATAATATGAACCAACCAGGGTGGCAGTACCAACCACCTCCAACTCCAACAATTCAATGGCATATAGAGGATGCACTTATTCGAATTACAAAGCTGGATAGGGGTGATCTTTGTTTGGTCGGCGCTGGTCGTACTGATACTGGTGTTCATGCTTTTGGTCAGGTTTATTTCTTAACAATTAAGTTACTTACTAGCTTATAGCAAACTAGACAACTGTCTAGAGGTTTTCCAAAATAATGGCTGAGAATTCTTTATTTGCAAATCAACACATAAAATTCTTCTAGAAACTTGCATATAACTTCCTAATTGTTAGATTATGGCAATCGAAAGGTATTCCATTTGATGGTTTACCCGTAACTATATGCAATTTCTTTTACGTTGAAGTAAACTAAAATTCAAATCAAGCCAATCTAAGGTGTTATGCTCAAACTTAACTGTGGTTTCTAACTTTAGGTGTTATTTTTTTGTACTTACCAAACTATTGGACATAATCTATCCGAAACTCTATATCAACATTGGTAACAGATGTTTTGAATTGGTAAATCACATTGGTAATTTTGTAATATTAAGCACCCAAATTCTTTTATTTCATTATTCTCGTATTTAGATGCCATCATTTACTTTGGAGCTTAGTGAACTTCTGATATGAATATAAAAGAGCTACTGAATCTGCAATTCTTTTTATTTACTTTTTTTTTTATCTTCTTTTGCCTCCTTTTGGGAAATGATTTTTGACTGCAAAGGTAGGTCACTAAGCTTACCGTGCTTTCTTTTGGTGGACTACTTTTTGATATATATCTAGAACCCGTTTTATATCTATAAATGAACCTTTGATATTAAGCATATCAATTGTCACTCTTTGCTGATTTTAGTGGTGATTTGGTGAATTTTCTTTGGTGATTTTGGTGATTTGTCCGTTCTATATCATTTGACCTGTTTCTCAACCCTTTTTCTTGAACACTTTTTCAGGTGGCACATTTTACCACACCATTTAACTACAACAATTTGGATCGCTTTCATTCTGCCATTAATGGGATCCTACCCAAAGAGATTCGAATAAGGGAAATTAGCCCAGCTCACCCTGAGTTCCATGCACGCTTCTCGACCATGAGTAAAATGTACCGGTACAAGATCTATAATGAACCAGTCATGGACCCATTTCACAGACTATATGCTTTTCATAGTGAATATAGACTTAATACTGAAGCAATGAGAGAGGCAGCCAAATATTTTGTGGGGAAGCATGACTTTTCTTCTTTCGGTAATGTGCCTTCACGTAATGATGGTACACCTAATCCTGTGAAGGAGATTTTTCGGTTTGATATTAATGAATCGGTAAGTGATATTGCACAAACCTAATTGTAAAAGCAAACTTATAAGCTTCTCAAGAAGCCTTTAATTTTTGGAAAGTTATGAAAAAGCCTATGCTTAATTTGTGAACCTTACTGTGAGTGGTTTTTGATGCTTGTGTTTCACATGTCGACCAACGAATTAATGATATTGCAATGAGAATAATGACTGCAATCAAGGTGGTTTTCAAGCGAACATAATTACCTTTAAATTGTTGTGGTCCTTCTGGATTAGTATGATACCAGACCCTGACCAGCTTGTTATTTAAATTTGGGACAATTTTTTGATATAATTAGCTAACCTGTTTCTTTCTCCAATGCTGCAAATAATGTTCCAAATACCCTGCTATAGCCCCAGTATGGATTTTCCTATTCCCAATCATTAAGCTATGTAAAAGGTATAATTAATAAATTAGTAATAATATCATACCATACTCATATAAATGCTGCTGTTAGAAATATTGTGATATATCCTAAGTCTTAACCCATCTTCCTCTCCCTCATTATAGCCTTTCCTATTTCGAACTATATGTGTGATTTTATATTACTTTTTGAGCCTTTAGGTGTTGATTAATGGTTTTGATACTGTTAAAGTATATCTTTTAAATAGTTATGTAACTTAACTTCCGCTGTAGCTAGCATGGCCTGCTATAGGCCTATAGCTTTTGTTGAACCTCATCACTATGGAGTGCTAACTCTTGGATGCAAATAAAGAATGTTAAATTTAATTACCTCTTCTACAAAAGTTACTTCTACTTGAAACATGCATATGAACCTAAATTATTGTACTATTGCTCTTTAGAGTGCAATTTTGGACCTTGAAGTGGAAGGGTCAGGCTTCTTGTATCGACAAGTGAGAAACATGGTATAGAGCTATTATCCCCTTCCATTTCTTAATCACAGTTTGCAATTTGTCTAGCTCATGTACTGATGGGTCATTAGTTCTGGTGGTGCATGACATCCTCTCCTGGGTTCTGCATTCATTTTTGCCTTTTGGTTTTTGTAAATAACCTATAACTTTCCTGTGTTTGCTCAAGGCACCTGTAAGTTTTGATAATTTAAAAGTTGATCACCTTAATCATGTAATATTACCCATTTAATAATGAATTTCACCAAGCTTGATTTTCTGTTTAACAATCAATTCTTGCTGCCTACTTAATTTGAAATGTTTAGTTTCCACATTTTTAGTTTGAGTAAAACAATATTCATAGATCCAGTCCAAGTTTTTGTTCAATGCGTGTGTAGGAGAATGGTATTGCACTTGGCAGTGATGGGTTGCATGAAGCATTTTGCTATGGTAAAAATATTTGCACCATCCCTTTGCAAGACTTGGGGCTAAGATAAGACTGATTGCACTGATTGCAAATATGAAAAATGTTCAGTGTTGGGGTGGATAAAATAAACTACTGGCCTCATCGGCAGAAATGTTCTTATTCAATGATAATAATCAATGGAACTTATTCATGCAGGTTGCATTGTTAATACAAGTTGGAAGAGAAGCCTTGCCTCCTGACATTGTACCAAAGATTTTAGAGGCAAGAGACAGAAAAGAGCTTGCAAAATTCTCCTTGCCAGCCCCGCCTCATGGTTTATGCCTAGTGTCTATAAAGTACGATCCTGAAAAGATAAATCCTCCTTCTGGGGCCCCACCTGCCAGTTTTGGCAGGACGCATACCATCAGCAAATGCAAGCTTCCATTTTATTGATAAAATCAAAGTGTTAGCAAAAGAATATGCATTCAAAGTCTAAAATAGGTATTGTTATTATTTTTTTACTAATTTTGGCATAGATCTGAGGATGTGTCGAAGATTTTTCACCAAGCTCCAGGAAGATTAAGAATAGTCATGTATCAAATTTTGATGATCAAGTAATTCGAAATTGAAAGCCATTCTTCATCACTTAATTTGTTTGTTACGTCTGATACTTCTATTTTATTTTCTTTTTCTTACGAATTAGATATCTGTCAATACTCCATAATATAGAGTTCTTATCAAATCTTACGGAAATTAAAGATACAAGAGCCACAGTGTGTATAGCAGCTCAGAATTCTTGGGTCAAAAGTTTTATACCAAAAAAGAATTATTGCATGTCTGCTCGTGGGACAAAAAAAAATAATAAATGAATAAATATAATGCTAGGTTTATTAGACGCTTCACATATTTGTTTAGTAAATAGATTTTTCTTTTTTTCAGCTTTGTATGCATCAGAATGCATGCATCTTTTTAAATCTCCATTTGAGGGGGTGAGGTTCCTTTTGGACCAAGCAATTCATAACATTTTTATTGCTAGTCAAAATGCAAGCATTTACATCAAGCTCCTACAAAACCAAACATCAATCAGTACGATATATTCTAACTAATTCACCCCCATATAATGTCTCTTGATTTCATTGTCCTTCGCCACTATGTGCTTCCAAAACCAGTGCTGCTCCCAGAGCTGGTAAATCTCTTCAATCGGAAGCTGCTTTGTCTCAGGCAAAAGTAAGATAATAAAAAGTGACATAATGACAATGAGGCAAGCAAAGAGGATGAAGACTCCCCATTTGAGGTGGCACAGTGCTGCCAGGAAGCACTGTGCAATTGCTGCTGTGAAAAACATGTTTACACAAACCACTACACTCTGTCCAGCCGAGCGGGTCTCAAGGGGGAATAGTTCACTTGGCACTAACCAGCCAAGTGGTCCCCAAGACCATCCGTAGGCTAGGACGAATATGCATATTGCCGCAACCAACAAAACTGCCAATCCCTTGGAGATCTCCTCTCCATGTCCAAACTTCAGAGCCAATGTGATAGCAACCACCACCTAAGTTCATACAAGTAGTCTGATGTAAGACACAGATAAGCAAATGAAATTTTTGTGTGAATTAAATTTTATGTTTAATTCAAAGTTGCCAGAACTGCTAACCATTGAACAGATCATTTGAATACCAGCTTCAATGAACAAAAACCTCCTGCCCAACTTATCGACCGTCCCCATGGAGACAATTGCACCTATCACAAGCATTGAGCCAGTAATAAGCGAAGAGTAGAGTGCAGCCCCTGAGCCAAATCCTAGACTCTGGAAAATAACAGGTGCATAGAACAAGATCGAGTTCATCCCAGATAGTTGCTGGAATGCCGGGATTCCCAGTGCACCAATAATGAGCTGTGGCCGGTTGCGGGGTTTGAGAAGGTTCTGGAAAGGGTTCTTGATTGCTCTTGCAGCCTCACTGGCATCCTTTAGGTCCTCGAACTCTGCATCAACATCCATAGTCCCGCGTACCTTCTTTAAGATTTCTCTTGCTTCATCTAGCCTGCCTTGTTCAACCAGGCTGTTCGGGGTCTCTGGGAGGAAGATACCTCCAAAAAAAATTAAAATGGCTGGGACCATGGCTAAGCCGAGGGATAGCCTCCAGCCCCAGGGGTGGAGCTCTGCTGTGAAAGTAATTGACTATGTCAGCAATCAGGATTCCAAGGCATGTTGTCAGCTGGAACAACTGGTTTACTGCTCCTCGGATCTTGTGGGGAGCTATCTCAGAGAGATACAGTGGAACTGCCTGTTATAGTGCACATTATTGTAGTTACCAATCATTTCACTGAAATTAAGAACTTTTGTCATTTTTTCCAAGTGATATTTTAAGCTTGGCTGGCTTATATAAAATGTTAAATGCTTGGAGAAAATTGAAATTAAATTATTCGATCCCAAAATTTCTCCCTTTTTTGTAAATATGTCACATGTTAAATGTGATGAAAAAGAAATGAAACCTGGTTGCAGAAGCCGATACCCATGCCTAGGAAGATGCGTCCGATGATGAGCATGGCAATGTTCACTGCTGCAGCATTGATGAGGCCGCCGAGAAAAAAACTAACAGAGCCGGCCATGATGCTGATCCGCCTCCCTCGGTTCTTTGTTACCCAAGAGGCACCAAAGGTGGAAACGAGGGCCGCAAAATAGAGTGACGAAGTGAAGAGTGTCAGCACTTGGTTGTCATACTTGCAGTAGTCTGTCTCTTTCAGGTGTGCTTGTTTCCTTTGGTATACGGCCGGGAAGAAATTCTTCAAGAAATCATCCATGGACGTCACTCCACCTTTTACCAAGTTTATTTTGTGAAGTCTGTTAGTTTAATTTTCACTTTTTCCTCGTTCCCCTCATGATTACATTAACGGAGGTTTAGATGAATTAATAAGCAAAAACAACAAATTTGTCATGACATGAACTTGATGCGGTGGTTCAACACTGTCACCCTACCATCAAGTAGCCAGTATTGTTATCTCCAATGACATTGATTAATTTTCAAATTAGAAATCAAATCAGTTCAACCTAAACAATGTGTGAAAATAAGCATATAAACCACTAATTCTAAACAAAGTACTTCTGGCTTAACTTACTAGAGACTCCAAGATCATATCCAAAAAGAGAGCCGCCAAGAGATCCAACAATACATGCCAAAATAAAATAGCTTGTGATTTTGCCTTGATAGAAAACTGCTCTCTTTCCGGCTCCTTCTGCAATGAATCCCCCAGCCATTTCTTTCTTTCTTTCGTTTTTGGTTGAATTTTTCTATATCCTTATTTACGCAATATGAGCTTTTTGTACATTTGAATTTTGGATTTTTGGTACATAATTAAGTACATTGTACACATGGGTTTGTTATGGTTATTCCAGATTGGTTAAGAGCTGTCAAACTTTATCCGATAATTATCTATTTTTAGGAAGATAAAAACTCCACGCGGGACAGCTTTAATCTTCAAAACAGTATTCAGAACATATATTTACTTTTAAGGATAACACAATAGATAAATCGACTTGTCCAATCAAAGAAAAATTCGTATTTATTTTTTCTTTTTTTGAGAAACCAGAGAAGTTATCTTAAGTACAAAATTCAGATGTACAACGGAGCTTTCTAGTTTTAAGTTTTAACAGATAAGTATTACAGAATGTATTCAAAATAACTTTGCAGATACATTTGGGAAAAAAGAAAATTGGAACTTATGCGTAATAGTGGAACTGATCAGCCCAAACAACGATTAATGAGAGTTCAGAATTAATCTGAGCAAGAAAACAATATCAAAATTTGGTTTTACACTCTTCGGCCTTTTATTTTATTTTATTTTTTGAAAAAACCACGCCCTTGGGCCTACACTCTTAGGCCTACATCATATTTTTAGGGGCCGTTTGGATTGCTTACGAATAAGAGAAAAAACTTCTTCCTAGACGGAAATTTATTCCACAACATTCAAATTTTTTCTAAAGTTACACACTTTCCAATATTTTCTTCCTAAAATCCTTATTCCTTCCCTCGTGACCTTGTCTGTTTGAATAACGTCATCATTAGAGCTGTCAAACGTTGAAACGGAACACGGAAATACCCTGTTCCGCTTCCGTTCCATTCCAGTCGACGGAATAGAAATCCATTCCATTTCCGTTCCGTTTCGTCAAACGGAACAGATTTTCGTTCCGTTTAACGTTCCGCCCTCAATTTCCTATTGATTTCAGCCTATTTCCATCCATTTTCGTGTTCCGTTACGTTCCGTTTTTTTCATTTTCGTTTCCGTTCCGTTTTCAGAAACGAAATTGATTTTCTGTTTCATTTAACGTTTCGTTTCGACGGAACGGAACGGAACGGAACAGCGGAACGGATGTTAATATTGACAGGCCTAGTCATCATACTATAGTAACTATAACGAGGCCATTTAACAAATTAACATCACATATTAGGGTAAGAGACAGACAACAAATGAAGTAAATTAAAAAGAGTGAGATTCTGGTGCTACACTTTTTTGGTGCCACAAATGTCACACTTTGTTTTTTTATTTTAAATTTTAAAATTTATTGATCTTGTTCATATTAATGACGGATGCGTTGTCATAAAATTTTATAATTTTTGAAGTTTATTTGATGCTTGATCAAAAGGTAAAAAATGAACGGATCAAAATAACTAAAATAGATTAATTCTAATATGTTCATTTTTCAACCTCTTGATCAAGTATCAAATAAACTTTAAAAATTATAAAATTTTAGGATAATGCATCCGTTGTTAAAATGAACAAGATCAATGATTTGGATCGGACAATTATATTTAAAAAATTTTAAATTTAAAAAAAAAATATGGCAAATGTGGCACAAAAAAAGTGTGGCATTGCTCAGTTAAAAATCAGTACTGCGTAACATTACAGTAATATTATATATATACATAAGCAGGAGACTAAACTAAAATCACAAGGTCATTTTGTTTGAGGCGATGGGTCACATCCGGTTTGGTTGTTGCATATGCTGTGCTTAATATCATATGGCTATGTTTTTGTTGAAGTTATCAAATAGTTTGTTTTATATCCGCATCACGAAATGTCAGTGAGAGAGCTTTGCTGGTTGATCGAGGCCTTGATAAAAAATCCTTTTCTTTGGAAATTAATGTTTGTCGAAATGTTTTTGTCGAGGCCTTGATCGAGGCATGGATTTCATTTCATTGGAAATTCTTTTATCAAAATGAACAAATTTGATGTCGTTTGATTGGAATTTTCATGTAATAAGATCCGATATAATAAGATCTGATGAAATTCTGAGAAATCAATTGGATTGAAATGAAATTCCGGCTAGAAAAAATTTTGATCAGGGCCTAAGTCTCCTTTTTTTCTTTTTAATCCAGGGGGTAGGGGTGCATAACGTGGCAAACGGTCACGCAAATAGCTTGTGTCGTTAACCATTGCGTATTATGTCACGCAATTTTTTTGGATTTCGTGTTTCGTTCCGTGCATTGAATATTTGTTGCGTTAATCGTTTCAGTCACTTCAACGGTTATAACGATTTTAAACGTCTCAGTTTGGTTAACCGTTCTCATGTTTATAGCACAAGACAAACTAATAGACAGTCTTGGAGAAAATCCATCTGAACCAAAATATAGATTAACATACAAAATATTACATAGATCCAATTGAACAAAATATTACATACTTGCAAAAATCTGATTAAACCAATAATAGACAGAACAAATATTGGAAAGATAGTTGATTTGATTTTGAACCACCAACAGGTTTCTCTGCAGGAGCCTCTGGTGAAAATAAGAGAAATTGGTAAGTGTTAGCAAATAAAACTTTGATCATAATGTATAGACTTTATGTTAGTATTTTCAGATAAATGGAAATCATTGAAATTAACAAGGACCTATGAAACATATCATTTTAAATATTTATTTCAGTTCAAAAGCAAAGCTATAGGTCATAATCTAAATTTTCTCAGACAGACCAGACCCAGTTTTGGACAAATTAATGCCAATTCGTTTTATTTGGATTATACTGCTCTCAAATAAATTCATGCTTAGCTCATCAGCTGATGAAAATAAAGCAACTGATACACAACTGTACCAGTAAAAGACCAAATCAAGCTGATACACAGCTGAAAATAAAAACAACTGAAAAGTGAATTTTGAAAAAAAAACTGGCTTTAAATAATTTTGAAAAAAAGAACTGAAAAGTGAATTCAAGAAAGACTAAAAAAATAAAAAAATTAGTTAAATTAGACCAAGACAAAACCTTGTAGTAAATTCATCTGGCGTATAGTCATGAGAGGTGCTCTTCGAGGTCTCCAATTTCTCCTTCATTCACTCCTTCGCATTTTTCTTTGAATCACGCTGACAGAAACGGTGGTCTGAAAATTTAACACCAAAGAGAGAGAGAGAGATAGAGGAACAGGAACAGAAACACTAGATCAGAGAGATTTGGTGGGGGAGCTGAGTTCAGTAAAAACTTCGGCTGAGAGAGAGAGATACGAGAGATTTGAGCTCAGGGGATATTTGTGGGAGCGGCGGAGAAAGTAGAGAGTGAGATGACACGGGAAATGGGGAGGGAACGCCATCATCGCCTCAACGGCGGTTTGCACAGGTGGTACAGCGGCGTAAGAGAGAGAGAGAGAGGGGCACAGAAAACCTAATTTTAGGCACGCCTTTGTTTTCTCCGCCCTTTCAGTATCTCTGGAATCATAATATAGCAACAAGGTAGAATATTAACGAAATAAACGAAACAAACGATAACGAAACAGACTTGTTTCGTTAACCGTTTCGTTCCATACACGAAACTGGTTTCCATTTGCACCGACTGTTTCGTTTTTTAAACAAAATAAAAAACTTTGACCGTTACCGTTTCGTTTTGGACGAAACGAAACGATCGAACGGTCGAAACGATTTTCGTTTTCACCCCTACAGGGGGGTTGCTTGTGGGCTATTGATAAAGGCTACTGCAAGTAAACTGTGGCCTGTGGGTCGCAGAGGAGCTTCGTTTGAGGCCAGTTAGTTTGGGCTGGGAATTATTGCTAGTGGCAATGGCAACTTGGCAAGTGCTTTTTGGTTTTTACTGGCTTTTATATATCGGGCTTGTTGTTCTTACATTATGTCAGTTTTTGTGATGATGATGATAATTGATGAATTGCTAAATCTGATCACAAACATAATATTGTACTAGACAGAATTAATACTTTGTTTTAATGGTTTCTAATTACTTTCTTTTAGTTCATTTATATGCTTTGCTGCCCTGAACAACTTTTTTTTTTCCTGGAACCAAAAGCAGGTGACCATCGACAACTCTTTTATGTGAGGTAATTACCTCTTTGTGAATTCATTTGCTCATGATTTGAAACATGTATATGCCTACTAAATAGATACACAAGTACTTTTACAACAAATTGTATGAGTTCAATCTGAAATTCCACATTTTCTATTAATAACATATTCAGTTTGTCTAAAAAGTTTCATCATTCAGTACAGAAACTTTATTTTCAGAACGTACAAATATTTGTGAAGTGCGAAATAACAATTATTCCTCTTATTATTCAGTTATTCTACCTGCAATGACTTGTATATATAACTTACTAGAGTAGATATAAGATACTGCTTATACTTTACAAATAATATTTAATAAGAAAGGAATACCACACACAATGCGCATCAGATTAAATGCTTGTCAAGAGTCATCGTCAAAATAATAGTAGCATTTAAGACGGAGCACAATTAGCGCACTATTTAACTGACAAGAGAATCTGTACATATCCTAGTCTAGCAATGTTTCCTCACTCTTGAAGCAGCTGTGGTAGCCGGTAGGAACTATGGATGTTTTTTTTTTCTAAACAGAATTCCATATATATTACCAGACAAGTATGCAGATGGCAATTTATTTTTCTTTCAAAATATAAAATTTGAAATTAACTTTTCTAGTTTTAAATATTTATAGAAATATTTCTAGTTAAATTTTTGAACTCACATCCTTGTTTTAAAAAGTGTCGTCATTAATACATCAATAGCTGTTACTCCGCATATGGCATTTTTTATACATTACTTTTGTGATGATAAAAAATAGTCAAGCTCCAAGCCTCCAATATGGACAACTCTTTACCATTTAGTCGATTAACTTCGTATTAATTGTATATGTTTGAAATTTTCTAAATGAAAATACTTTAAATATAAGCTAAATTTCAACATTCAGTAACCCTCAATTCTGGTTTATTCATCCATTATCATATTAGAATAAATCTATCATAATTAATTAAATGAAATTGGTTAATTTTTTGACCTTCTGTTCTAGTACCAAGATAAGCTCTATAAACTATAAAATTTTATAGAAATGCATCTCTCGGAAAATTAAACAAGATCAACTGTTCATATTAATTTGACACTTTAATTTTTTTTCATTTCAAAATATATTTAAGTAAAAATTTTGGCAATTTGTAACACCAAAAATTTGCGCCATTTGAATCTTCTTCTTATTCTATTATCTTCAATTTGAATGGTTGGAATTAAAATAAATGCATAGAAATAATCTAAAAACGTCAGAAGAAATCAACCTACAATATTATCACCGAACAAATCAAACACGTTAATGTTAGATCAGTCTCTTCTACTGAAAATGCAGATCCTACAATGAGAGTCCGACAACACACGCACTTTGCTCCGATGAACTGAATTTATGACAGCTTGATACATGACGTATGAAATTAATATGACTTTATGTTACGTGACTAAACAAAAATCCAATTACGCAACTAGGGATAGAGTAAGGCATAATTTTTAATACGATCGACCAACTCTATCTCATGAGCATACCTCAGCCCTTTTTGTTTTAACATTGTTAGAACTTTATCATTTTATGCTTCTCAAGTCATTCAAAGTAATTGTCTCCAATTTTTTCTTTTTTTCCCCTTTTAAAAAAGACATCCTTATAATCATTCATGACCTCTTCTTTTAATCAATCAATCCAATTACGTCTACATATATGCACCTGTTGACTCTTAATTGAAAATTGTTAATTAAATCATTACCACACATTTATTAAAATGTAATATTTGAGAACAATTTTCAATTTCAACTTAACAATCATCGATCTTTAGAATTCTAATTTGCGTCAAAAAAACAATCATTTCACGAATTACTACTTATATCTTGACGTGTAAAAACTGAAATATATATCTCAGAATTTCAGCTAGCCCAATAATTAAGTTTATCTTACTATTAGTTCGAAATAAGAATAATCATTAATTATATGTAATGAAGCTTATCTATGCTTTTAGGACAAAGGTTAAAATTTATTATTTTTAACTAATATTTTAGTGGTAAACAAAGAGATCAAGTCATGTCACAAATGACAAACGAAACAAGTAGAAAACTGTGTGTGTGTTGCCCATGCCCTGGCTGCTTGATAAAACGGAATAGGGTATCCAAGAGAAATGCTAGAGTACAATATATTGGATGGATGAGGTCTGTCTAATACGATCGTTTCACATTTTTAAATTACAAATGACCGATCCGAACCGTTTAATATATTTTTTCATATTGGAAACTTATAAGAAACCAATTTTTACATTTTTTCAATTTTTTTACTATTTTTTCGTATTTTATAAAATTTATATTATTGGACGATCTAGGACTTTTATATCATGAATTTTTCAAAATACCAAAAAATAAGTTAAAAACTTAAAAAATATATAAAATTGGTCTCCTATAAGTTTTTATTATGAAGAACATATATATTGAACGGTTCGGATCGGTCGTTTGCAATTTAAAAATGTGAAAACGATCGTATTGGACGGACCCATCCGTCCAATATATTAGACACTAGCATTTCTCGTATCCCAACGGTTATCTATTGTGGAAAAATGGTAAAATCAAGTCAACACCTACGCTTCGTACGTACAACCACACCTAGCTTCAAGTTATATTGTACAAGAATGCTTATACGCGCGTCATTGTCAATTATACATATTTATAGTGCTAAATATTTATATCTACAGTTTTAAGTGTTTTTCATCTGTTATTTATAAAGCGTTTGTGTACTTGAGATGCTTGGTGTTTAAATTTGAACTATATAGATGCGTTTAAACTTGCGTGGTTGGATTTTTTTATTTTGAATTGTCGGGTAGTCCTTAATGTTACGAATTGTACCATATGGAGTTTGAATTTAGTCCAATACTTAAAATGTGCAATGTTAAGCCTACATTGTTGTGTTAATTAAATTTAATGTCGCTGTTTCAACTAGCAAAATAAATAGCTAGATACTTATAATTATCATGATATTTATCCTAAGACACGAGTATCTTTAAGCAAAAAAAAATTATATATGTATTAAATGATATCTAGAACACATATGTATTTTATCAAAAAAGAAAAAAAGGGCAGAAGAACACAGCTGAAGGTAATTCAAGAAAAGGGACGGAAGGTTTGAGGAATAAACAGAAAAGACGTTGGATAAAATCATTTGGAGGAGACACAGGTAGGCCTGTCAACGGCTGCCGTTTCGCCGTGACGTGAAATAATAACGAAACGGTTCGTGGCAGGATTATTTCTGCCGTTTCGATAACGGAATGGTAAGTGAAACAAGAGCTGGAATGAAATTACACATACCGTTTACCGAAATTGGAAATTTTACACATGCCGTTTACTGTTTCAGTAAACGGAACGGTTGACGAAATGCTGAAACTATACCGTTATTTATGTGGCACGGTATACGAAACGGCTGATTTTCCACGTGAAGACCACGTTTGACAGGTCTAGACACAGGAGGAACAAAGAAAACGAAATAGAATAAATTAATACTATCTTGGGAAAACGAAACTTTACAATAAAAATATATATGTACTTGTCTACAAATAAATTCTTCGTACTGTATATCATTATGACATAAATGCCCGTCGAAAGGAGAATAGAGAGAGCGTGAACTGATCGATTCCTATCCGTAGTGTTAATCTGTTTCAAAATAATAAATTTTCAAGGAAAATTAAGGTGAACTGGGAAGAATTTGGAGAAAGTCTGTAGAAAAGAATGAAGAAAATGAAAAATTGGTTCACCCCTAAATTTAGGCTGTACTGAACTTCTTTTTTCTTTCTATATCGTTCTTGTCTTAAGGGGTTGGTAAAACGAAATTGCTTAGGATCATCCTAGCGTTTCTATCATCCTCATCATCCTTTATAGATGCGTTTATTTTTTTCCGTTTTTAGAAACCGCGTTTGAAATGTCTCTTCCATTTTCGGAAGTACAGGGGATGAGAGGATGAGCGCCAGAGCGAATCAGAGGAAAAGGAAGGGGGGAGGGGAGGGGGGAGGGGGGAGGGTTGCGTTTAATTTCCCAGTCAAGTGCCTCAGATGATGTACCAGTCAAGTGTCTCTGATGATGGAGTAAGATCGTTGATTGGAAGCTAAGTAAGAAATCGCCTAGTTAAACAAAAAAAGAGGTTCACCTCCAAAGAAGATGATGCTGCCAAGTTCGATAGTGGTCGCGTCCTGATCAAAAAGAAGATTTCAAGGTTGTGGCCGCCGAAGCCCTCATCAGTCTAACTACTGAAAACTGGTATCAAGCTTCACACTCCTCTTTCAGTGTCTATCTTTTCATCTCCATTGTCTTCCTTCTTCTCAGTACAAATACTAACTATTGAAGTTAATATGAGTAATTGTTGTAGTTCAAATACTAATTGTTGTAGTTAACATATGTAATTGTTGAAGTTAATATGAGTAATTGTTGTAGTTCAAATACTAACAGTTGTAGCTCGGATATTAACTGTTGAAGTTCATATGAGTAATTGTTGTAGTTCGGATACTAACTGTTGTAGTTAGTATTAGTAATTGTTGTAGTTGTAGTTCGGATACTAACTGTTGAAGTTAATATGAGTAAATGTTGTAGTTCAGATACTAACTGTTGTAGTTAGTATTAGTAATTATTGTACCTGTAGTTAATGTGAGAGGGAGGGAGGAAAACACAAGGGACAGAGGGAACAAAAAGGAAAGAGGGGATGAAATATCGCAGGATGGGGATGAGAATTTTTTTTCATTTTTAGAAAACGTGTCTGTTATTAATAAAGTGTCGTTGAGGATGATGGAGATGATGAAATACGGGGATGATCTTATCACCTCCGTTCTAAGGTTCTTGAAATTAAACATTAATTTAAATTTGAAGGATATTTACTAGCCGCTAGTAATACATTGCTCGCATTTTTCTGATTGTGAGTTGAGGGGACAATTGAGCCACGAATGATTTTGGAAGGGTACTCATAATATATGAAACAATGATAATTAAATGCAATTGATCTGATTAGCTCACTAGTGACGCACCTCCATGACGATTTGAATTCTCTATAATATAGATATAGACAATTTGCCAGAGACGCACCTGCCTTGCCAGCGTGTATTATGCTCCTAATCTTAATAGGAGATAATTTATCATTTATACAAACTTAATAATTTTTTAAGTACTAATTATGATAATAAATAAAAGATGATTCAAATATGTTCATAGTTTTGGTCATTCTTATATTTTAAATATTTGAAAATAAAGTTTGAAACTTAAAGCCTGATATATAGTGGAAGGCATAAAAGACTTTGTAACTTCAAATTGTGCTATAATTGATGTGATTTCTTTTATGCATACATAGAGAAAGAAACAACGACTCGTCTGTAATCTCTACAGCAATGAAAAGCCGTAATAATTTATTTATCAAATCAGTAAGAAAACAAAAATGATTATAACGACTTTATTTGTTGCCACGTTGATCCACTAGAAGTGACAGAAAGAAAGATAGGAGCAAGAGAGAATGAAAATGAAAGGAAAAGAATATAACATGATATTTTTATTTCCTTTTTCTTATTTTTTTCATTAAACTTTAATTAAAGTTTAAGTAAATATAAATTTCGGAGGTCGCATATTTTATGAAAGAATTAACAACTTTTAGTCATCTAGTTCATATATAAATATCTATTTTATGCAAAGTGTGTACTATTATTATTTTTATAAGGGAAAATTAGACTCATGTCACTCTAAAAGTTCAAAATTAAAAGAATACCACCCAAAAGTTCACTTTTAGCTAAATGTCACCTTAAACTCAATTTATTTAGAAATTTACCACAATTTATGTATAAAACCTCTTCCATGTACAATATATTTTCGTATGGACCAAAATATCCTTAATCTAATGTCTCTTTGACTTTTTTTCTCAAGTGATATCTCTCTCCATTCACATTATTTTCCGAGTTCTAATTTTGAACCCTGACATCGCACCTCTATAGCCGCTTAATTGCTGCCACCGCCGTCGCTCCGCCACCCCTCTGTCACCCCTCTGCCGCCGTTTCGCTGTCCCTTCGCCGGCAAAACGATAAAGAAAACCTAGATTGTCGCGCCAGTCCTTGTGGGTTAGAGCAGCATCATACTATTTTCTTTTACTATTTGCCAGAGTTCAACCACATATTTTGGTAACAGTCTTCCTTCAGCCTCCATACCACCTTGAATTACTTAGCTATTTCATCTCCCATGTGTTCTGGCTCTTCCATCTATATATCTGCACAGAAATTAGGTCCCAAATTTGAAGTATTCACTAATGCAAAGACACTCATAAAATAATTTAGACTTAATTAGTTCGAACTTTTTGCTGGACTTGAGGATTTGGGATATAAGAAACGAGTAAACAAATTTTACTCGATCAAACAAAATTAACTAGCACGTAGCACGCGAAAGAGAAGTCCTCATAATTAAACTATCTCATGTTCTGTTCTGTTGAAATCCACTCGATTATTGAAGCACAAGGCAGTACAATGGACAAAAATCCACTTCATACAACAACTTTAACTATATAACTATATGAGGTTTCTTTCGTCGTCTTGGCGACAGAGAGGCGGTGGAGGGGCGGCAAAGTGGTGGCGGAGCTCATGTGAAGGGGCGGCGGAGCGGCAGCGAAATGACGACGGAACGACGGCAAAGCAGCTATGCTAGGTTCAAAATATCATGAAAGATATCGTAAGGTAGAAAGACGAAGGTCATTTTGGTCCATACGAACACATACTGTATATGGGAGAGGTTTTATACATGAATTGTGGTAAATTTCTAAATAAGTTGAGTTTAAGGTGGCATTTAGCTAAGAGTGAACTTTGGGGTGATATTTTTCTAATTTTGAACTTTTAGAGTGGCATGAGTCTAAATTCCCCTTTATAATTATAATAATAATTATTATACGTATTATTATTATTATTATTATTATAAGTATTAATAGTATTATTGTTGTTATTATTATTATTATTATTATTATTATTAGCTAATGTGTTGGCCATGGTGGCATAACTGGTGTAGAGAGATTAATCCAAACACCTAAAAGTATCGTTCTTATCTAATTACGAGCCCTCCTTCCTTTCAAATTATAAAAAGGAAAAATTATGAATTACAAAGAAATAGAAAATGTTGCTAAACAACTAATATTGTTCTCGCCAAGGAAAATTAAATTTTACTTTCATGTCAAACAATAATTTTAGTTGATGCGTTTTCAACATAACGGCGTGATCGAAGATTTCTTCAAATTGTATCCAGGAATTAATTTATAGAATGCAATGGATGCTTCTACAGCTTCCTACAACAAAATATTTTAACTCAACACCTCCACTAAGTTGACTAAGTCTAAAAGTGATATGCTGAACTTTATTGTCTATTAAAGTATTTATGTATGTATTGCTCATAATGTAAAATAAGTCCAAAAGTTTGAATTTTACAAACCTAAATTGAAATTTGTATAATAAACAACGTGCAATCGAGGAATATGATTGGGACAGACTACAAATTAATAGAAAGTTCCATAGATATATATATAAAAAAAAAAAAGAATCGTTACTATAGAAGAAATATACAACACTCATATGTATGATCATGGGAAGCTTAATTTTTTACAATTAATATAAAATGTTAATGTTTTATGTAAATATAAAAGTAAAAGGGGAAAAAAAGTACAACGTGATTTCCATTATTCATATTCACAGAATAATGTCCCACGGCGAAAGCCCAGACAAATTCAACTAAAAACTAACAAATAAACGAAGAGGAAAAGAAAATAAAAAAAGAAAAAGAAAACTCAGGGCTTTTGTTGACAGAGCTAAATGTCTCAAAACCAGCTCTTGAAATCTCTAATATACAAAAAAACAAAACAAAAACCCATCAATTCATTTTATCAACTTCTCCTTCTTAGATATATAGGTTACCCTTAAAGCAATTAAGTTATTGGGTTCAATTCGCCACCTCAGCACCACAGAAGATTTAACAAAACAATCTTGCATGGGGACACATTCTCGGAGAAGCAAAGCGCAACCTGCGTGGATTATCCTTCTTAATTAAATTTAAATATTAACTAGCCTTAGACCGAGGTGACAATATCTACCTCTGCCCTGTAATCCGGGCTACTTGCAATGAACTCTTCCCTGGTGTACGGCATGTGGGACCTACTTTCCCTCCCGGCAAACCACCGCACAGTTCGTCGTGCGATTGGGAGCCACATGCGCCTCACTCGATCCTCAGGCCCAGCCGGATTCGGGTCCCTCGACCCACTAAGCCGTGCAAAGTTGACAATCTCTGACATTGATCGTGTTGCTCTCGAAATCACGGCCGTCGGTTGGGCTGTTGCACTTCTTTCTTTGCCAGAGCTGGTCAGCTGGTTGGCTTTCAGCTCAAGTAGCCTCTTCCTCTCCATCTCCTCTTTGATACTCACCACCTACAATAATACATGATCATCCCAGTTGTGAGTAGTTTGTTGGCATTTTGTTTCACAAATGGTGTACATAATTTATGTTCGTTTTCATTAATCATAATTATTCATTAAATACAATATAACATCCTATATGGCTCGGTTTTACTTTTTAGATCGGTACCCCACTACAACTTGTCCTGATCCATACTAGAACAGCACTAAAGAGTTGTTACCGATACCAACTGTTAGTGTTTAGGTTTCGGTGTTGCAAGGTTGTACCGTACCAATAACAATATAAATTACAAGTTTACAACAGTTGAAATATCTGATTTTTCAAATTATATTATATGTATACTTTTGTACTGTGACATTACAAATTTACAATTACACAACATATAAGAATATACCTTTTCATCGGGTGATTTTTCTGGGATGCTCTCTGGCTTAGCAAATAAAACT
Organism: Rhynchospora pubera; assembly: GCA_028095005.1. Taxonomy (NCBI): domain Eukaryota; kingdom Viridiplantae; phylum Streptophyta; class Magnoliopsida; order Poales; family Cyperaceae; genus Rhynchospora; species Rhynchospora pubera. The sequence goes on from CM051461.1 coordinate 40,214,145, forward strand.
GGGGAAGAGAACCGTCGGCTTGAGTCGACCCGTAACATATCGCAATTCAATGACATGAGATCAGCCGAGTTGAGATCACTCCACCGGCTTTTCAAAACTGCACCAGAGATAACAATCCGGTGTTTGAACTTGTCGTACTCAGGCTCAGGTGGCTTGTCTGCCCCTTTGTCTTGCACCGCCTCTTTTGTCTTTTTTTCATCGAAACGGCATGATGGCTCTCTCTCCACAAACAGAGAGAGCACGTCGGGTGCCAGTGTACTGTCACCTGCCTCGCCTGAATACTCCAAAACAGACGCACGGCAAAGGGGGCATGAGGAGTGATGCTCCAGCCACTGATCAACGCATGACATGTGGAACGCGTGCTTGCATGCCGGCAGGAGACGTAGCAACTCGGCATCAGTGTAGGCAGAAAGACAGACGGCACACTCCATTCCTTCACGCGATCCTCGTAAGGCCGAGAAGCGAAAGAAAGGGAGGGACTCAATGACAGACTTGTCGATACCGGTCGACTGGGAGTTAGCCCGGTCAGGTGAGAGGAAGACATCGGCATGGTTACCTGCGAGAGATGAATTGGAGTGGCAGAACTTGGCATACAACAAGAGAAGGAAGGTTAGGGAAAACATCATGGCGAAAATGCCGATCACGATAGCCACGCTTGGCCGGAAGTAGATCGCAGGGCCCGGCGGGGCAAACTCTTCAGTTTGGGCATAGGAGACATGGAGGTAGAAGGAGAGCAAGAGTGGGAGAAGTATGGAAAGAAGGGTCATGAGTGAATTTTGTGTTTAATGTTTTGAGTTTTCTTGGTTTCTTGGGATCAGAGGGAAGGGATGAGGATTGAGGAAGGATTGAGGTTTTGTTTTATGTTCTTCTGTTTGTTTATTAGCCTTGAGGGGACGAGAAAAAAAAATGGAAAGAATGGAATGGAAGGAGAGTCGGTTATGCTGCTTGCGTTGTTTATAAGGGAGTGGTTGGCCTGTTTTGTTTTGTTTTCGTTATTATATTTCTTTTTGGTAATCTCTGTCTTGATTATTTAGGTAATTTACCAAAACCATTTTTTATGTTTAATGTTTAATTATATATAATATGGTTCTCCTTTGCATCTTGTTTTTTTTGTTTAATTGAGCGGGCGGGAAAGACACGAAAGGTAAAGAATAGAAATAATTTTGTTTAAATATAAATATATATTCACCTCATATTTGCATTACTATATTGTATGGTTTTTTTCCCTTTATATTTCAATTTGAAGAATAATAAAATTTAACATTTTGAAATTATAAAATATTACATTAACAAATATTTATTAATTTAAATTTTTTATTTAATATTCAACTAAATAAAAATAATATGAAAATTTTCTTTTTTTTCTATTTTCCTTCTAATTCTACCTTCCTTTCCAAACAAATTATTAAATAGAGAACTATCACAACTCTGTTGCGGACAGGCTTCCCAAATCATTTTAATGGTGAGAAAATCTAGTGGATCTCTTTTTAAAAAATGGCAAAGGGTTCTAGATAGATTCTTTTATAGGAAACTGATCCATGTAGAACATGGATTTGTGCTCTTAACAGCTTAATGGCTCGTTGACTTTCCTTTTTTTGGTCAAAGAGTGAACATGCATCCACAATGTCAAAATTAATAATTATCATTCATTTAAAACTCAAGTTGTTTTAGTCAGCACATATTCATACTAGGAAAACTCAAATTACAAAATCATAAAGATTTTAGTTATTTTCAAGTTTCGGATATCATTTGAAAAGCGTAATATGAATGGGTCATATTCGATGAATCGTCCATAAATTTTTAACATATAAAAATTTCTGACCCTTTAGTCAGTGAAATGAACATTTTGGGGATGAATCTCGCAGCAATAATTTTTTTTCGTAGTTCTGTTTTAAATTCAATATATATATGGTAAAGTTAATTGAAAACTTTGAAAATATTACTTAAACTGAATTTTAGAAAATAATTACATCATTATAATACGATTTTCATTAAACTTAAATCAATAAGGAAGTTATTTAGCATTTAGGAAATAACTTAAGATATTTGGTAGTTTAATTTAATGAGATTTGATTAATCATTAATTAATTTCAACTAACTTAAAACTAGAAATTAAATTATGTTTGTTTATTGCCACACAACATTGCGGCCTTTTGCATACACAATGCGGGGGTACCAATAAAAATTGTGTAACTTGTAAAATAGGCCATTAAAGCATGCCAAATTTAAAAATTCATTTTACAGGATATAATACATCTGTTCTAGCCTTCTAGGGCATTGTTAAATTTTTGGCAACTCAAGAAATTTCGTATTGCGCATAGAATTTTTTATTATACGCAAAAAATTCTGGACTATTTATAATTTTTGTATAGGATTTTACGTGTATGCGGATGGATTTTACGTAGCTAGACATTCACATCAGTAGGTCCATAATTTTTTTTGTTTAAATTATATATGTAAGAAATTACATCTAATATATGCAGAGTATGATAATAATTTTTCAAATAAACAATTCTAAAATAATATAACATACAGATCCAAAATAATAATTCAAGACAATAAAAATAATAAAAATACAATAATTTTCTATGAAATTTTATTTTCTGATAATTTTGCAAAATAGATTCATTAGAAATCTCTTATATATATCTACAAGACAATTATTCATCCAATCATCTTCTATTCTATTCTAAATTTTACTTTCACATCAAAACGTAACCAGCTCACCTCAGTCCTTCAAATTTCTAAGATGTATACCTCCTTTCATTTTTTTTATTATTAACAAATTATTGCTATATCGCAAATAAAGTTTTTTTTTTTTTGAGGTGGGTCTAACTATGTAGCTTCGCCCATGTGACCATACTTCAAATTACCGATTCAAGTACTTAATCTCATCCTCGTATTAAAATATTATATAGAAATATCATAGGAACCAAAATTTATTACGATTTTTTAAAAAGTATAGAAATTCATCGATCTAATTAGTTTTAAGCCCTTCAATAATTAAGTATTTTTTAAAATAGAAAAAAATAAATAAAAATTGAACAAATGCAAAATTTGGTCTTCCATGAAATTTCACTATTAAGAAGTATAAAATTCGAGATCTAACAAGTAGCACGAGATTCATCCGTGCTAAGTATTGCTTTCTAGCAACTCTCAATTTTTTAATATACTTTAGTTTTTGCGTACATTAATAATAATAATAATAATAATAATAATAAATAGAGAATATATATGGCATATAATAATTTACAAGAACTTCTGTGTATACTAATTAAATCTCTTGGATTTGTTTCAAAATGACCGATCCAAACCATCTAATATATCTCCTATTGAAATCTCATTGCCTACCGAATTTTATCTATATTTTTTAAAATAGTAGTTTTTAAAAATAAAAAATACTTAAAAATTAGAAAAAATAAAATAAAATTTGGTTGAAAAGGAGATTTCAATAGGGAGATGATATTGGACATATTAGATCGGTCATCTTGATGCATATCCAAAAGTTTGGATCAATATTTATCGAAATTTCAATACATTAGTATGCACCACAAAAATTCTCTAATAAATAATAAACTACACGAGAGACCGAATTTTAGCAAAATGTCTGCGGGTAAAAAAAAAACTCATTCCACGGGCATTTTGAGAGTTTTTTTTTATTATTCCATTAGTCTTTTGCTAGTTAAATTTCTTCGCCTACTATTTTTTGCTTAAAGTTTCATTTTCTTTGACTACTTTTTTGTTTGACATTATTATTTCGACTTAATTACTACTGTTACGCGCAATTAATCGCATTAAGATCCAAACTGATACGTACTTTCCATATTATAAATTATAATACCTCAAGAAAACTCAGAGAGTTCATATTAACTTTATGAGACATATTAGCTATAGACTTATAATTTTAGTTATATGTTTGAAGATTTAATCTATGAAAAATAGAAATACTGCTGCTTGCAATAAAGAAATAATATTTGGAAGACAAGAAAAGAAAAATATTAACATAAGATTTATTAACAAAAAATTAAATAAAATGTAAAATTTGACATATTTAAATTCTAACATTATTTAATAGTTACTCAAATAAAATTCATTTTATTTTTTATTAGAAAAGTGGTGTAAATGATAGAAATTAGAAAATCTAAATCAGCGCTTCAAAAGGCTCTAATGAGCGAATGTTGTCTTTGTATTTCTTTACACATTTTTTTCATGTCTGATTTCCTGTATCTCAATTATATAACTTTTTTAATCTAAAAGCAAATTATTAAAATCTCCCTCGTCCCTACAATGCGCTTTGCCTCCTCAATTTCTTGCACTACTAATACAGCATCATTCCCTTTAATTGGAGTTGTTGAATTATTGCCATTTGAGCTTCCATCATACTAACACAAATTGCATATTATAAATCAAATGACTTGTATAGGAGGGAATCAGTAATTTTATGTTAGATTTTTAAGCTTCTTTTTAAAGGCCACTTGCTTTTACACAATTTTCCCCTTGTATTACACTGGGCCAAATACAATGGATCCCCTTATTTCTTTATTCACAAAATTGTAACCTCTGCAATAGATAATTACTATGAGTACCTTCAAATAGATAATATTAATTAGTATGATTCTCTGAATATATTTTATTTCTGGAAGCATATTCAAGACAAATGAAACCAACTTTTGCATGGGTTCCAAGTTGCAGCTAAGCATCACATTCACACAGTATGTAGAATATTCTTGTTGAAATTCTTGCATTGCAATCGCAGCGATGAAGAGACAAGAGACAAATAAAACAAGTCTCTTAGATTACGCAAAACCTATCTTTAGCAGTTGAGTTTGTCAGGCAATACAATAAGCTGAATTAAGCATTTGGCCGCCTTACATCGTTGAAACCTGATGTAACATAATAATAGAATATTGTTGCATTATTAGTGCTTAATTAATGAAAGGTAGAGACTTCAAATTTAGTGACGTCCTTAGCCTTTCTATGTCCAATTGTCTCTGACAAGCCTCAGCGTAAGTTAACTGGTCCAAGTGAATTTGAATTTGCCCAAGAAATATTTCTTTTTTTTTTTAACAGTGTTTGGTAAAAGCTACCAAGTCAAAATTTACAAACGGGAAAACAACAAACAACAAATAACAAAAATTTTCCTGGTTTTGGTTGATAAATGTACTCGGAGATGTCACACACTTGTTTTTTTTCAATATATACGATTTAAATTTTAGAATGAAACATTTGAACCTTTATCAATTTGCACAACGATAGCTTCAAAATAATTGCGAGACCACTAAAACTGCTGCATTTTTTTTTATATATTTTTTTGTGAAGTGCAAGATATGACCATCAACATAAAACCAGTTTATGATTTAATGGCTAGACAAAGCTCCTTACGGAGGGCGTGTTTGAATTTGAGTAATTACTTTACTTTCAATGTGTATATTTAAATTTACAAGCTTTCTTAACCTCTTGTGGTTACTTTTTTTTTCAAAAAAAAAAAAATTTACAAGCTTTCTTAACTTCAAATTTCCTTAAACAATAAAATCAGTTATTTTTTAGTAGATATATAGGCCATGCTCGGACGTATGTTTATATTGATTTAATAGTTTTATTTTGGTCATATATTTAAAGTTACAAGATTTGATCACGTCTTTATCTCGAATAAGAGAAAATGAAAACAAAGAACGTTTGGGAAAATTGAATAGATTAAATTTCATGTTTTATAAATATTTCACTTAAGACTTAAATGTCCGGCTATTTTTAAATAAAATAAATTGTATAATCTTATAAATTTTAAACAAATGAATTATTATTATTATTATTATTGCTGGAGGAGGAAGGAATAACTGGATGCCCATTATCCCGTATACCAGTCTCGTATAATTTAATTAACTCTTATGAAAATACTGTCAGTATCTCATAGCATTAGTCAAATGGTGAGGTGACTATTTTGAATAGAATAAATGCTTTCGATTCACTACCGTTGGTCGCTACATTAAAACAATTTGATAATAAATGCCTCTGACCGTTTGCCATTACTCTAGACCGTTAAAATAAATATAAGTATTGTAAACCATTTTTTTTAGATGTTTTTCTTTCTTTAGTTGGTAAGTTATGTGAGTAATATTAATCATCTCTACTGTCTCTGCCCCAAGAAAAGCCGAAAACAGAAAACAGAAGACAAAATATATAAGTTAAATTTTACTTAGGAAAAGGAAGATTTCAATTTATCTTGGGACATAATTTATTTCTCGCAATTTCTTGAGCTGTCCATGTAATAGAATATTATCATTATCGTTTTTTTTTTCCAAATGAGATGCACCGCTAGAAAGAAAAATAAACATAAAAAAACCTTGAAAAAGGGCCTTCACGAAATTTAATACACTATGCGGGACAAATACTTAATTAAATGTATACTCTTGATCTAACGATGAATATGGTTTATTTTCTATGCTAGAAAATAACTTTTTGACTGATAGATCAAGACATGCATTCTTCACGAAATCACTCTTTGATTGACAAGGCTTCATAAATCACGATGAATTGCAAATCATTTTTTCTTTTACTTTATAATTTATTCAATTTCGTTTGATTATTTTAATTAGAACTTTACAGATAAGGTAATATATAAAGAAGAATTTCATAGATACGAATGCGATATGATTTAGGACTTGTCATCGATTTCCGTACCTTTGTTTGAGAATGAAGTTATTCCCGATTTCTCTACCTTATTTGAGAAAGAAGTTATGTAGTTATTCCATGGGTCTCATAATCTCTGCACTGATGAAGTTTTAAATGTAGATGACGAGACAGAAATTAAATTGCAAACTTTTTTTGTCTATAGAATACTCTTTCACTCTTTCTCATTTTTCTGATGCAAAGTTGAGGTATTTACTAGTTAACGACAAAGAAGTTGTGCATTTATTCCATGGGTCTCAATGTCTCATATTCTCTGAAGTCTGCACTGCACTGATAAACTTTTAAGAATACCATAAATTGGAAGGCGACAAAGAAATCAAATTTGAAATTTATTATTTATTTTAATTATTCTCTCTCATTAAAAAAATAATTTGAAAAAATTTTCTTTTTATTTAGAATATTTCTCTGTCAATTTCAGATGCAATGCTGAGGCAGGCAGTAGTGAATCTACAGATGCACGTAAATGGGCCTGTACGAATTTGTAAACCAGGTTTTTTGGGCCTACTTTGGTTGTAGGCCTATTTGGACTCCATTATAAGCCCATCGATCTAGACCTTTATACAGATTGGGATCGTCTCCAATAATAAAAGCCTACTTATACATCTAAACCTTTCATCTAAGATCCTGCGTTTGTCAGTGCCTCAATCATACTTCTCCTTGAATCAAACGGCTGAGGTTCATCTTATTTTCACAATTAGGTCGGTAGTATTGTACTATTTGTGAGGGAAATTGAAAAATCGTCGGTTCACATTCACCAAGGGTTTCTCTCTTTCCTTCTTCTTCCCTCCTCCACCGCCTTGCAATCGATTTTAAAGACTACAATTACAAAGGCGAGAAAAGAAGAGGGAGATAGAGAGAGAGAGAGAGAGAGGAGGGAATGGCGACAGAGCCGATGAAACAAGAAAATAAACCATCAAAGGGGAAATGGACGAAGAACAAAAAGCGAAAAGCCAAGGAAGTTTTCATCTATGGCAACTACAAGCACTACTATGGCTATCGGGTACTCCCTTTTTTGTTCTCTTTTATAGCTAAATTTATTGCAATTTCTTCGATTGTGTCTCCCTCAGTATGCCATAGAACTGGATGGAAGCAAATTGTAACATCTTTAGCAGTGAGGTTTTAGGGTTTTAGAGCTTTCAGGTTAAGCCTTCTTTTGTATAAGACTTTTCAAACCAAAATTGAATGGGAATCTTGAATAGAAAGAGTAATTATTGTTTTGATATGTTTTGACTGAGGCAGATAGACCGAAATGCAAATGAGGATCCAAGGCTAGCTGTATTTACGAAGGAGTGGTTTGAAGGGAAAGATTGCCTTGATATCGGCTGCAACCAGGGGAATGTTACTATTGCTATAGGTAATTCACTCTTTATTATTTGTGTCCTAATTTTTTGCAAATTAATTGGCTGAATATCTACTTTTCCCCTTTGCCTATAGAGAATCTACCTCTTTTCTTTAAAGATAATGTTTTCTTTTTAATTTTGTAAACAGCTAAGAAGTTTAAATGCAGAAGCATTGTTGGTATTGATATCGATAAAGGTGAGTTTCCATTTTTCTTGGTTTCCTGTTCTTCTTTTAATTTGCATCATATTTATTTCCTATACTGTTGGGAGCAAATAGAGAATGAACCAAAATGCTGCACTTCTGTGAGCAAATAGAGAGAGAGATATAGAGAGGGAGAGAGAAGGATCTTCTGACAATTATAAAAGACAATAGAGGAGGGAGGGTCAAGGACAATGGAAATGTGGGTATTGTGTACTTCAAATTTGAGGAAAGGACTCCTATTATTTGATATAGTATACTAAAATAAATTATTTCTCTCTTTTAAAAGCGATAGAATTTTTTTATTCTTTCTGTTAACTGTATTTGCAGTCCTTGCTTTGTAGTTTATCTCTTTTTCTGCTTATATCCACTTGGCTGAGATTCTTAATTCATACCAGGTTTGATTGACAATGCTCACTGGAACTTAAGAAAGGTCTCCATGCAGGTGAATTCAAGTAAAAGAGGAACTAAGGGGTCTACGGACAATGCTGAAAACCCTCCAAATGATGAACCAAACGCTGATGAAGAAATCGATCTGCCACATGTAGTCTCTTTCCGCCAGGAAAATTTTGTGGAGCATCTGCAAGTTTCATCAGAGAAGTATGATGCAATTGTTTGGTACGCTCACATCTGATTCTTTGCATTGAGATCTTTTGTTATATATATTTTTTTTTACAACTCAGGCCCAATATCTTTTATCAGAACTGTGGAGTTGAAGCAATGTTAAATTCTTTCTATTGTCAACAAAACAAATGAGAGATAAAGGTCATTAACTGTGTTATGCTTTATCGTTGGAGCTTAACTATATCACTTGTTAATATCAAACAAGCTTGGATGTGCATTAGAATGCGCTTTGCTTGATTTATGTGATTTTAGTATTTGGAATTGTTGGCTCTTATTTGTAGTAGAGATTATCACTTAATTAAATGTACCTTCTTCTTAAGCCCAATTTTATTGATGAGTATTTAAAAATAATCCAGAGTGTTGGAATAGTTGATAGTATGAAAAGAAGTACAAACTTTAAGTATGGGAATAGTCTAGTGCAGCTCTGAAAAGAAAGAAATTATGCCCAATTTTGGTTTTCTCTTTTTGAGATTACCGTCGTGATTTTGATTTTTTAGCATTAATGTCTGGCATTCAAACAAGTATTCATTTTTTTTAATCTATTTTGGCTGCAACCTGTGGCTGATATATATATATATATATATTTGAGGTTAGTGTCTTTTTCTTGGGTTGATAAAACTGTGTAGGAGTCATAAGATTTTCTCTTCTTTCCATGGATACATTTTTTGTCATTATTGTGAATTTTATATATCCATTATGAGATCTTTTTTGTCTGTGCAGTTTGAGTGTTTCAAAGTGGATCCATTTAAATTGGGGAGATGAAGGAATTATTACCTTGTTTGTTAAAATTTGGAGACTGCTTCGACCGGTATGTTTTCATTTCTTCAAAGTATAATAGTATGTCGGACCTAGCTTAGTGTTCAGAAACGAATGAATTTGAAAAAGAAAGACACCAGAAACTAATTTACCTTAAAATGTTTTGTTCTCTTTAAGAATGGTATGGTGCTGTAAGGTTTATGCCAACATTTGTTATACAACTGATAATTAGTAACAATTGAAGATGATAGATTAGTCATGATGACATTGAGATTTACACGTTGGTCCCATAGTACTTCTATGATATATGTGCTCATGTCTGCAATCTTTGTCCTTTCTTGCTGCTAGGGTGGAGTGTTTTTGCTAGAGCCTCAACCTTGGAGCTCATATAAACGCAACAGACTGGTTTCGGAGGTAAGCTATCATGCATTTGATTACTTTTGCATCCTTTTGAAGAAGTATTAAATTTACTTTTAATAATTGCTGCAGCGGTGTAAATGAAGACAGATAAGTAGAATAATAAGAGCAATAATGAGAAATCGCTTTTTTTATTTTCCATTTGACCTTGACTGATTCTGTTTTGTTTTCTATTTTAGACTACAAAGTCTCAGTTTGGAAGAATTTTTTTGCATCCAGGAAAATTTCGTGAAATACTGCTGGATAAGGTATTTTTTTTCTTCGTGTATATCATGTGTTGGTGTACAATATGTGTGTATTATATATCCAGAACCGCAGTGAGACATGAAACCACTTCACAATCAAATCATCACTGGCAGAATATACAATACCAAAGGCTGTTGACATTTTTAGGGAAAAAAAAGATGCTATTTAGTGATGTTGGATCAGTTGTATATAGGCCTGTCTAACGTTGAAAAAAAGCACGGAACACCCAATGCCGTTTACCATTTCGTGTAAAAAAACGGTACGAGATGGCATTCCGTTTACCGTTTCGTTTGACAAACGGCACGAAATATCATTCTGTTAACTGTTCCACTTCACATTTTACACTGATTTTGGTTGAAAACGAGGTGAAACAGTTCGAAACGGTATAATTCCTGGTTCCGTTTGCCATTTCGTTATTGAAACGAAATAAAAAACTGTGCCGTTAACCGTTCCGTTTTGTATATACGGAACGGCATCATGTGGTCTGGGCTGCCGTTGACAGGCCTAGTTGTATATATAATTTTCCATAAAGTGTCATTTAAATATGAATTCGTTCCTTTCTGTATGTAGGACCACCCTGCAAACCTATAAAAAAAAAGTCTGGTCTGGCATCTTTTTAGGAAGATTCAATATATTAGGAATGTCAGAGATACGAGAATAGCCTACCCCAACTTGCTTGGGACAAAAGGCTTAGTTGTTGTTATTGTTGTTGTTGTCAGAGATACGAGAAAAACCCTTCTTTCACTGGTTAAGCAAGGAGTGCAGCTATGTTAACTCAGATTTAGAGAGCAATACATGTTGTAGTGACCTGATTTATTTCCTCAGTTGTCATATGAATAGGTGTATAAAGATTCTACCTCTCTAATACCTGAAACATAATTTCCTCATCCTGTTAAAATGTTCAACTCAGCGGTACAAAGCTGCTCAGATACTGCTGATAGGTATCTGAGGATACTTGGGTTTAAATGGGTGGAATGCACAGTATTTACTTCCATATATTATTGTTGTAGATTGGATTCAGATCAGCGGAAGTCATAACTGACAAGCTAACTGGTACAGTGGCTGGATTCGACCGCCCCATTACAGCCTATTACAAGTGAAAAATAACAAGGTAACTTTGGCTTCTCTTCCTTTTGTAACTTTGAGTGTTTTCTTCTTTCATATGCAATTACATGTTTGCTCGCTTGAATTTGAGAACCTCAAGTAATATATTACTCCAAAATTTAACAATTGCAGTTTGATTTCCAATTAAGAGGAAATATTGTATGGGAGATTATAAAATGGTTTTTTATTGATTGTCTGCACGGTTATATGTGATCTTTCATGTTTTCCACGGTTAAAATTCTTATTGTTGTAAATAATTTGTAATGCTAAGCATTCCATTTAATCTAATGATTCTCCTTCTTATGCAGCTTGATGTGTAGAAAATTTGAAATTTTGTGAGTGGACGTGTACTTTAAAAGGTATAAATTTAGAAAAGATGACAGGGAGATTCGTATTGTCAGAGTGAAAAGCCGTGCATTAATGTATTGCAAGCTTGTTGAGGCATCATTGTGTTTTGCAAAAGTCCCTGCTTCAATATTTTGTACGATGCCGTACCTGCCTTGGTGCTATCAAATTTTGTAATTGATTATGCTCCCAAAAGGAAAAAAAATTTAGTATTGCATTTATTATGGCTGTGTTTATCTGCTTTATACGAGAAGCTTTTTATAATTTTTTTTTCTGTGCGTGTAAACCACAAAAAAAAGGAGGAAAATAAAGGAAAGGTATAGTTGCTTGCCTAGTTGTATACTTTAACATTAACATTGAAATTATACTTTGGGCACAAATTGTTGAATCAATTGCCTGTTAACAAATCTAGGTCGATAGTTGATGTCGCCTGTATGTTATCTGCACGTGATTAGGTCTGCCAAACGTGGAAGATGGAATAGAAATCAATCATTTCATTTTCGTTCTGTTTCAGCCAACGAAATAGTAAAATATTTCGTTCCAGTCAACAAAACAAAAATGCATTTTGTTTTCCGTTTTGTCTTTCATTAGTCATTGATTTCAACCCATTTTCGTGTTCTGTTTCATACCACTTCAATAACGTTTAGATATTTCAATTTCGTTTCCGTTCAGAAATGAACGGAATGGAATGTAAACGGCCGAAACAGCTTGTTATTGACAGGCCTACATATGATATAACGGAGAGGAGTGTGATGGGGAAACATTATATTTTCTATGTTTTTCTCTCTCATTTTTTTTTTTTTTGAAGAAAGAGAGAGGTTTTTGCCATCTAATTTTTTTTTGAAATTAAAGATGCATGCAGAGTTTGAACTCTTGACCTCTTGGAGACCGGCCTAGTGCTTTTATCACTGAGCTACAAATCGTAGTAAGTTGACTTCCGCGTCTAAAATTCGGTGTGACAACTTTATAAAATGGCAAACTTGCTTTGTTCAGGGAGAAAAGTAAAAATTATGTCATTGTTCCCTCGTCAGCCAAATGCCATTTTAATTAGAGAAGCAATCGGTGAGAATCTGTCCCACAACAAGTTGTATTCTACTTAAATATTGAAGATTTCCTATTTCTTTCATTGCCCCAACTTGGGTTTTCGATATCAATTAGGGTAGGTATGAATTGTAATCAGGGGCGGATCCAGTGGTGGGGCGGGTGGGGCTCTAGCCCCACCTACCGCTGTCGAGCCCTGAAGCCCCTCTTTAGCCTCAATGAATTTTTTCAACCATTGGAGCACTCAAAGGTGGGGCTGAAGAACAGAAAAAGAGAAACCGTTCGATCAAATGATTCATTAGCGCACTCAGCCCCATCTAAATATTTTTGCTAGATCCGCCACTGATTGTAATCTGATATTTGATTAGCAGTACATGTACTGACGTAAGAGTAAATATATACCAATAAAATCGTAAAAATTTGGAGATAAATCTTGTGTGTAAAAGATAGGTGTTAAATATTAGGGTGGTATAGAAAAAAAAAATCAACCCTTGATATAATGGACATCGCGAATTGACTGAACTTCGAAACTTGATTGGAGAATTTTGTTCGGAACTTATATATTCGTCATTTCGTTGCTCATTTTTTTTTTATGTTATTACTTGTTCTATAATTCTATATTCCATCAAATCTGTTAATACAGTTTTGTTAGCATAAGTGACTAAACATACATTAAGTCCTATTATTTTAATATAATAGCACTTATTTGATAGCATAGATTACATTCAAATCGTTTAGGCTTCGTTTGGATGGTGTAGGAATAAGAGGAATAAGAAAAGAAGTATTGGGAAGTGTGTAACTTTGTGAAGAATTTGGATTGTTTATAATAAATTTGGGAGTAGCAAGAAACTATTTCCTTATTCCCTCACTCATCCAAACACAGCCTTAGATTTTGAGTTCAAAATTTAGTTAAGAATTTTTGTTAAATTATTTAAAATTTATATCATTTTATTAATTAATACGAGCCAAATATATAACCTAATAGCTTAATGATAGAAGTATTAGGCATATATCTAAAACCAAAGAATTCAACTGCGTTTAGTTAAAAAAAAATGTAAATTACTTTGATCTTCATTTAAAAAAAAAATAATTCGAGCCGATTAATTTGCTTCACGAATCCTTATCCTCTGCTACATTGCACGGTACAGTTCAGCGCGTTCACCGCTGGGCTTGCAGGGCTGCCTTTGAGTGTGAACTTCAATATTTACACGAATCTTGATAAATATTATACCGTCAGTTTTCTCTGCTGCACGGTGCAGCGCAGCATACGATCTGAATCTCTGGTTTCATTTATTTCAAATAAATACAAAAAGAATATCTGGCTTTATAACTTAGATTCAGATTTCAGGTCAATCATGGACTGTATAATTTGCAAATGGGGGCTAGGACTTTGCTAAAATCCAAACTCTGATTCCATGAAACGTTATTTATTTATTTTTTTTAATTCAATTTGTGTTTCCTTTTAGATTCATGAACGTAATTTGCAGGTATAAAGTCTCAGAGATTTTCTCACTAATCATAAATATAAATAGGAAAGAAGACTTGCAGAGAATCCAAGAAAAGATTCATTTGAAAAAATAATTGATGGACTCCATTGACAAGCTTTGTTTTAGACTTGGTAGAAGCGGACCCCACTAACAAGTTGCTGAGAGGATAAGGTCTGGTCAGCTCTCCATTATTGCTGGCCCGGAAAAGAGCAGCATCTTTTTCACCTTTGCATTGGGTGCGTTTGGATAGGTGTGGGAAGAAGGGAAGAAGGGAAGAAGTGGGAAGAAGTATTGGGAAGTGTGTAACTTTGTGAAGAGTTTGGATTGTTTATAATTTTTTTTTCTTCTTCTTCCTTCTTCTTCTTCTTTCTTCCAACAATCCAAACACACCCATTGAGAGGAAAAACACCACTGTCAGCACTACAAAAAAAAAAAAGGAAAAAGAAAAAAGAATGCGAAAGTAGTCCACAACGGAAGGATGATACATTCAATAAAATTAATGGGTTTAAAAGGTGCAGATTAATTCATCCAAAACTCAAGTTTAAAAGCTGGTTCAATTATGTGGGAAATTTTCTTCGGCCTCATTTGTATCTTAAAATAAAAAATATTATTGGGCACTAAATAATCAAATAGTAGCTCTATCCCTTTAATCAAACACAAAAGTCCGTCAATCATATAACTCCAATATTAATTTACACAATAATTGGTGGATGATATTAAATTAAATAGTAGATCATATTAAATGCTCTTTAATATGATCATGTTTAAATATATTACACTTTTCTACTTTATAATTATCACATTTTCTCAATTTTTAAAAATAATAAATATAGAATAATGTGTATGTTAATGCCGTGTAGACAAACGCATTTAACAATAAGAAATGACACGTATTGCCAAATGTTCATGCCACGTATCCATTTAGACAATGAATGGAGAGAATTTATGATGTAGGGCCCATCTTATATGGCCCACCATAAATACCATCTCTAAGCAAGAAAAGCACAAAACAAAGCCCCTCGTTCCTTCTCCTCGGCTATCCAAGAAAAGAATCTCCGAAACAGCCTCCAAGTACAAAAGAAGGTAGCACATGCACAATAAAGAAAATCTTTCTAAAAGCTCTGATCAGCTATGGTGTGTCTTGGCTTCGTCGGGTGCCCTCACCGCACCGTCGGCACCTACTTTATCACCGCGCTTTTGGTAATATGTGTCATCATCAGCATTCGAATTCTATTTTACGTTATTGCGGTAGTCTGCTGCGGACGTGACCGAGAAACAACGGAGACGACAGAAAGAGATATAAGAGAAATTAGAGAAGTAAGAGAACGAGCAACGGCGGAGGCGATGCAGTTTTTATTTCGATTGTCACCCCCTTGGGTGACGTATCAAGAGCCTGAGATTTCAAATGCAGCACCAGTGGTTTCCGAGGGGTGCGACAGTAAGCTGGTTATTAGTGCCGGCTCCGACCATGTTTCCTGCATTGCTCTTCCGTGCCCTTTAAAAGCCTCCAAATGAGGAGCCAAAGTAGGGTTTTGGAAAAAAAAAATAATTACAAAATTGCATGTAATTGGAGTGCAAATTTTCTGTTAGCATTTAGATGTATAGCTATATATATGCACCTAGTTAGTGAGTTACTCAACGCATATAAAACCCCTTTAAGGAATATTGATGAGGTTTGCTATATTTTATTTCAGTTTTATTATTTTTTTGTTCCATCATACAGAATTTGTTATATATGTTATTCTTGTTCATCAGAGATTTTCTGAAGATCTTTTTTTTTTTTTTTTCTTTGGCGGCATAGAAAATTTTGTTTGTCCCCCACCCTCCCCCAGCAGGAAACAACATCAAAATTTTATATAATTAAACTTAAAATTAATCACACTTGAATCATCAAAAATGTAATTTGGCACATAATGTATGATTATCGACGATTAATAATTGGTCTAGGCATAAAAACAGAGTGTGTAACGGCTTGGATACTGCCGCCGTGAGGTCAAAATCAATAAATGCAAAGCCAGATATATGCAAGAATTTATGGCCAAGCCGGTGCTTTTAAAAGAGGGCCATATGATCAGATGTGATGTTTAACATTGTAACTAAATGGTTTAGCATTTAAAATTGCTTTGTTTGTTCAAATTTAAACTCTTAACAGATAATCCTAGGCTCTCAGCACCAGTCTGTTTATATGGAAATCTTGTTCAAGCAATAATTTTGGGAATTGATGTATGATAAGATTCTTCCTCATGGACCACCGAATGTTCCAACCAGACGTGACCTATTGCCAGGTTGCTAGCAGAAGGCCGTGCATTCTGTTCAGTGTGGATCCCCTGGAAATTGTGGACACCGTTGGAGACGTAAACCATTTATTCTCCATTGAAATATGATATCCTATATACCATCCTAAGGATGGTGCCATCCTGCCATCCCAGCAAGCAGGCCCTCCAGCACACCCAACCCATATCTCTTTGATTTAACTTTCTATTTTTATGTTTTGAGTTCTGATCCATTTTCCAACATTTCACATTTCTATCTTCGTAGAATTCTCTCTCTACGAAGATCGCTGATCTCTCTCTACGGAGATATGCTCTCTCTCTCTCTCTCTCTCTCTCTCTCTCTATCTCTCTCTCTCTACGGAGATGTGCTTTCTCTCATCAGATCGAATCAGATCACTAGTAAGTAACTTTCCTTCGCCATTATCAATCCTGAGATCGATTCTGCTGCATCTCGCAATTATACAAATTTTACGATTTTCAAATCATTGATGAGGTCGATTCTTCTATGTCTTGCAATTACACTGCGAATTTTACAATTTTCAGGGTATTAATCTTAATTCTCATCAATTTTTCTTTGACTAGGTTATCAATTTTCTATTGTCAGTAATTTATTAGCATAGGCTAATGATATGTATAAACTGATAAACAACATCTCTATGGTTGTAAATTGTATAATAATGAAACTTTGAATAATAGATAAATCATCTCTATACCATCTGACATTAGGGAAAGTTGAGCACCTATATATTTGAGAAAGCATTTTTAGCTGGTGGCTGTCCTACACAAAGGACCGAGAGTATGAATTTATTTGTTAACTCGAAGACATGATTGAGGTACATTTTTTTTTACTTACACTCAAGTCATTTCAGTTTCAATTTTCTATGGATGACTTGACAACATGTCATTGTGGTTTCAATATTCTTATGTAACTTCTTTTAATTAATGGAGTATGTAATTATAAGAAATGAATATGTGATTACATTTAAGATAAGGGAGTAAATAATATCTAACAAGGGAGTACATATCAAGAACCTGGTAAGTGTGTTTGGTATTTTAGCATAGGCTTAAAGGAGTGCAAAACATAAGATAAGGGAGTAAATAATATCTAACAAGGGAGTACATATCAAGAAACTTTATTGTTTGTTTACTGTTCTAATATAGGCTTAAAGTGAAGGATTTCATGATGCGAATCGGGTAATTTTAAAATTATATTAACCGATAACATCTAAGATCGTTCTTATTATCGCTAGCTTTCCTATGTTATGTTTGCATCACAATCACATATATTCCTATAAGAAGGATTGTTGAGCCATACCTATGGTCTCTAACGAAGCTTTGTTCCTCTTGGTTCACCTTGAATCCGAAACAAGAATGACAGTTGAATCCGTGCTAGCGAACTCCCCGTCAACACCTAGCTCCACCACCCGTGTCTTGATCGATTGCTTAATCGATAGAATATTTTAACAAATATTTTGAGGATGAGAAAGCCAAAGCTTCAACACATGAAGACTTACTTGTGTTCAAATTTTCTGATCTGTTTTACCTTTAAAACATCAGAATAAACCTTTCAAATTCGTATAGCATTCAAAGCCACTAATCAGAAATTAAAACAGCACTTTAATTTCTGACGTTGCAGCACTAAAACATTGATAACTCTCTGTAGGAAACTCCAAACGACATGAAACTTGAACCATTGGATTCTACACTTCCAGGGCTACAATTTTCATATATCATTTGTCCAATTTGGTTATCATTTGCTATACTAATTGTCAGTTTAAAGTTGGCTCAAATTCTGACCCGAATTTAAAGCCTTCTTTCTCTCTTCATTTGTTAAAATAATTGGGCTTGGACTTTAAATAAATTTATGCACTCTATAATAATATTCATATATTATTATATTATGTGAAACACATATTATACTTATAATATTCACATATCAATAAATTTATTCCTTGCTAGTTAATCACGTCATGTGATATAATTTTCTATTTGTACACTTTGTTTCATACAACATGAAACCTTGTACATAGAAAATATATTTCTTGTTTCCCATTCAGTTGGTGTGACCTATATTGAGGATCCATATTATGTTGGCAATGGAATAAAATATTTTATTCCATAAACTGTAAGCGGTACTCTAGCATACATTACAGCTACCCAAATAATATAGATGTTTAGCAAATCCTTTTACGAAACACGATCCTTCTAGTAATGTTATTAACATTACTTGTGTCTATTCCTTGCCATATGATATTATGATTATTATACAAAGTAGGGCTGTGTCATCTTCGTATTATAATCTTTTCTTGGTCTCCAATAAGTATGATTATATAATTATAACTGCACTTCAGTTATATTGGATCCATTTATAATCTTACTTTACCAAGGGGCCCTTTATAATATCATTCCTCAATTCATGAGTGGCAATTAGCTATTGACATATATATTTCCCTCCTACACAAGTTATATACAAAGAACTATTACTTTTATCACCACAAGCTTCAAATGGCTTTAAGTAATAATCACGTTGCATATTTCTTATGTGAAAATATATCATATCAATCTTAGAATTAATGACACGATAAAAATATTAATGACACAAACACAATCCATATAATATTTTTATCAATTAGGTCTGTTCAATATATGAAACTTTTCATATACTCGTGTTATTAAATGATAATCCTTTATCAACGTTTACAGAACTACAACGTACTTTTAATCAACACGACAGTCTTGTATGGCATATTAGTGTTCCTGCTAATATCCAAGACCTGTGAACATTTTAGAGATATATATTCATTTTATTTAGAGTTCTGCGGTTCAAGACCAAGAGCATCTTCTTGAACACTTCTAAATACGAATATAAACTCATGGAACAAAATGTAATAACATCCAATTCATAAATATAACATATAAAAGTAATCACCATAAGATAACTTTTAGAACACAATTCCAACAATCTCCCACTTGTTCTTAAAGTTACTTCTTATACATTCTTATGTATTAACTTTAAAACTAGGGTTGCCTTTTGACTCATTCTGTTATCTCTATCCACTCTCCATGTGTTTTCAAACCCATGGAATCAAAGTGAACTTCACTTTTGGCTTGAGATAAAGGCTTTGTTAGCGGATCTGCTGTGTTACCATCCGTGTCCACCTTTAACAATTTTATTTTACCATCTTCTATGAAGTCCCGAATGACAAAGTACTTTCTATCCATATGTTTGATCTTGTGGTGTGAACCACGTCAAGTTCCTCATTGAACTTCTTGATCAAACATTTACTTCGTTGGCTTTAGCAACAACCATCAATTCTGATTGGATGCTTGAGTCAGCTGTTTGCTAAATGTTTGAATCTTTTCAAACTAACAGCGCTTCCATTCAGAATAAATACATATCCAGATTGCAACATTTTATCATCATAATCGGTTGCAAAAACTCGCATCGTTGTAGCCTTCTACAACGAGTTCCCTTGTCCCTCCATACACAAGAAATTTATCCTTAGTTCTGTTAAGATACTTAAGGATATTCTTGACCGCACTCCAATGTGCAAGACCTACATGGGCTTGATGACGACTTGTCATACTTAGAGCATACGCGACATCAGGTCGTATACAAACCATAGCATACATGATAGAACCAATTGCAGAAGCATATTCTACATTCTTCATGGTATCAATGTCTTTACGTGTCATAGCACGTTGAGACTTGCTAAGTTTTACACCTTGACTCATTGGCACATTTCCTTTTTTGGAATTTTCCATGTTGAATCGTTTCAACACTTTGTCAATGTATATATGTTGACTTAAGCCAATGAGTCTACGTGACCTTGTTGACCCTAAAAATTAAACCCTGAAAACCAAGTTCAAAATTCGAAAACCTAAGGCCAAACAACAAAAACCAAATTTCCAATTTGCCACAGCTCAAAATCAAATTACCAAAAATACCAAACAAACTCCAAAAATCCTCAAAATTTACCCAAAAATTCACTGAGAATTATGATGAATTGTCATAATTTTTAAATCCCAGAAATGCCCACAAAAATGCCAAATTTTGCAAACAAACCCAAAAACTTCACAAAATTACCAAAATAAATCTATGAGGAATTTACCAAAACCAGTTGAACCATTAAATTCCTTATATTTTTCTAAGCCTACCCATAAAATTTCATGGAAAAATACTCAAGGGAAGACCCCAAATTAATTTATTTTGGTTTGGCCTTATAGAAATAAAAAAGGAAATTGGGAAAATCAAATGGAAATCCCAGAAAAATGCAAAGCCCTTGGCGCGTGCATACGATTGCAGCGGATCCAGGGGTGGCCAGAAATGTCGCTGCCCCCTTGGTTGAGTTACTGTTTGCATTTAAAGAATTGTGTGCGCCTGTTCCATACACCGAAAGCCCACATCTCTTCAGTGGTTTCCATTGGCTCACGGTGAAACAAATGCACGCACCTATCCCTCTCTCAATAAGCCTTACAGGCAGGGCCCACCTGTAAGGGTCGTCTCCCCCAGGGTAAAAAGAAGAACAGAAGATGAAATTCCGACTTTTACCGCGTGCACGCCAGGTAAGTCGACGAGGGGCGTCGACGTGGCCTCCTCCAGCGCCACAGACGCGAAACCAGACGCCCCAGCCCATGGTTTTCCCAAACTAAACCCTAGCGCAGTCGACTCCTAGCCATTAGATGGGAATTGGATGGAGGTGATTGCTCACGGCTAAGGAGGGTTGCCCTAACCAATTGGCTATATAAGCACCCCAATTCGAGGCAAAAAAAAAAAAAAAGAGGAGAAAAAAGAGAGAGAAGAGCAGCCGTAAGCTTGGCATAGGGTTAGATTATTGAAATTAGGCTAGACAGAGAGAAATTGTAAGAGACATTTCATCGAACAGGAGGGAATAGAGAGAAAGAAAGGTGAAAAATTAAAGAGTGGCCACTTGTAATTCATTCCAGTGTGAATCAAAGAAGCTGTTCTGAGCAATTGAAGATCTGAATTTAGTTCTCGTAGTATTGCTTGCTTGAGATTCAAAGTAGAAAAAATCTGGGTTGAGCTTCAATTGCGCCTAGCGCATGAGAAGATCAATCCAGTGAAGTATGAAACGTAATCAATTGCCCCAATTACAATCTGACTGCGCGCAGCGCATGAAAAATGTAATTGGGATGAACTCATCTAAGCTACTCCTTAGCCCAGCTTTGGGGTCCTTAGTTGAGAAGTGTTTACTTGGATTAAATATATGATGAGCATGTCAGATCATGCTTGTTATGTATTTAATTGAGTATACACCAAATTAAGTTATGCCATGATGAGAAAAATATGTGTAGATGCTGCCAAAATGATGTCAAAATTAATATACATTATATTTCCTTCAATTTCTGGACTAAATCACAGGATAACAATGTCAAAAATGGAAACTGAATGGCCTTTTGAGTTAATCATTTCATGGGCATGATTACTAGATAATAATCAAAAACAGTAAAAATGTGATTAGTTAAAATTTCTGAATTATGTTGAATAATGTGCCATAGTTTTAAGGTTTAAACATTAATCAAAATCAGTAGCAAAAAAAAAAGAAGAAACATTGAGTATACTTCAATTTAGTAGTAGTAAATTGCTTGATATGATTTAGTTGGACATGTTAAAAAAAAAATAACACTTAACAGTGTAAGACAATTAAAGTGGTACCTTGCCTTGACATTATTATCAGCATAGGATATAATGAGGAAAGTTCTGTGAAGTTTCTTGAACTTAATCATATGTGACATAACAATGAAATGCATGAGAAAGTGCACTGTACAAAATGGCAATAGGTTCAGTTCCAGGAAAAGGATGTTAATTGATGAATTTGGTAACAGCACACGTGCATGAGAAAGTCAAGCAAAAAAACAAAGCAAACATGGTTCCATGTCTCAACTAAAATCGAACTAAAAATCAGTATCTCTTCCTCGATACCAATCTGGTACCAAACCTGTACCATCGTACCAAACTCGAGGTTCTCCCACCAAATTAGGTCAACGCAACACAAACCAAGCACAATTCTGTACTCTCCTATCTGCCACTATGCTAGCGGAGGTATCCTCACCACTCACGGCTGCGAAGATCGCCGGAAAACGAAATCCCAAGAAGGCAGGGACTAAATCGGAAAACAAACTTAGTGCTGCCATGACAAATGCATGGCCTTTCTACCAAACAATAGTGACGCGAGATGAACGGAGGGCACCGCTAAGTTCTCCTCAACCTCACGAATCCACCAAGCTCAAGTTCACCGTCAATGGAGACGTGGATCGTCCGGAATAGCTTTCAGAGGGACTCGATAATAAATAAAATAAAAGGAAGGGCCTATCTGCAAAAACATCTTTCTCCTTCAAAACTCAGCGCGGAAACTGGCCTGATCCGCCGCGGTCAGGTCATTTGTAACGGGTCACTGACACGACAGTGACTCGTTACACCATAACAAATCGATTCAAAATAATTAAAATAATAAATACCACGTCATCAAGCGACGCCAAACACAGTCAGGCCCAGTCAGCTGCCAACTCAGCCCCTGCGCACACATGGCCCAATAAGAAAATTCCAAATAAACAGAAAACTTCAAAAATTAATTAAAAATAGTAGGAAGCTCAGAAAAATTCAAATAAAATATCCATAAAATCCTAAAAATCCAAATAAACCAAATTCACTGATATTTTGATATGAAAATATGTCAAAGTAGTGGCCTTTTGTATTTCTGAAGTATTTTCGCCTTAAAAATGGATTTTAGAAAATTAATTAAAAAT
Organism: Rhynchospora pubera; assembly: GCA_028095005.1. Lineage (NCBI taxonomy): Eukaryota > Viridiplantae > Streptophyta > Magnoliopsida > Poales > Cyperaceae > Rhynchospora > Rhynchospora pubera. Next base: position 40,237,432 of record CM051461.1, read on the forward strand.
AGTAGGAAGCTCAGAAAAATTCAAATAAAATATCCATAAAATCCTAAAAATCCAAATAAACCAAATTCACTGATATTTTGATATGAAAATATGTCAAAGTAGTGGCCTTTTGTATTTTTGAAGTATTTTCGCCTTAAAAATGGATTTTAGAAAATTAAATAAACTCCTTGAAAAATGCTAAGTATTTTCGAAATAAAACTTCAAATGTGCTATCTTCAAAAAGCTAAGTCTACTTGAGTACAAATATTTTCAAAAGCCTAAATGATTTAAAAAAATGATATCTTTTAAAGTCAAATATCTTCCAAAATCAAGTATTTTGAAGTAAAAAAAGTACTTTCAAAAGTCAAAGCTACAAAAGGCCAAAGTGAGTAAATCACCAACATCCCAAGAGAAACATCAAGAAATTAAAAGTCCAAACACGAAACCCAAAGTCAAAGCCAAAACCTCTTCGTTTGAGAAAAAGTCCCTCACTAGGGTTGAGATCGACCTTAGATGACTCAGAAAACGAATTCTTACGGGCCCCCTCGTCCAAAGAATTCTATTTTTTTTTGTTCTCACAAGAAGACCGATGAAGATGGTCCCGAGAACCGACTCTTATTAAGAAGACCGATGAAGATGGTCCCTAGGGTCGTTAAAGAACCAACTCTTATTAAGAAGACCGATGAAAATGGTCCCTAGGGTTGTAAAAGAACCAACTTTCGTCGAGTAGCCATCAAAGAGAACCCGAAGGTTGTAAAACTTCTCTTATTCTCATAAGAAGACCGACCAAGATGGTCCCGAGAACCGACTCTTATTAAGAAGACCGATGAAGATGGTCCCTAGGGTCGTTAAAGAACCAACTCTTATTAAGAAGACCGATTAAGATGGTCCCTAGGGTTGTAAAAGAACCAACTTTTGTCGTGGCCGCCCAAGAGGCCCCGAAGGTTGTAAAACTCCTTTTCACTCTCACAAGAAGGTCAGTCATAGCCCCGAGAGTTCGCCATGAATAACCTCAAGAGAAGCCTTCCCTTTCATCGATCAAAAACCTCTTCTAAACCAAAATCCATTCTCCTCTTTTGGTCAAGTCAGAAGTCTTTTGTCGATCCTTAATTGGGTCCCGTCCATTGAGTTTGGTACCATCAATTTAAGTCATCCTTAATAGCACTCCATAAGTCTCTTTCCTTATCCCATTACGTCAATACCCTTCATGTCCCTTAATCAGAGGTTCTCGTAGGCAACTACGAGGTAATTAACAGTAGGAGCTTGCGCCTACTGGAGAGAAAGGACCCGCTAAATCAAGAAACTTCTTTAAGTAGCGACTCTATATAGGGTTCTCTTGTTTCGAGAGATATCCGCCATAGAGATCGAAACCTTAAGGGAGGTGAATCTAAGGCTATGTTCCCATTGTTCTTCGAGAAATTCCTTCGAGGAGAATAATGACGAAAAAGCCGCGACAGATTCTCTGGCACGCCCGGTGAGACCTCTTTCTCCTCTCATCTTTGGGATTCGAAGGGCGACGTAAGGGCTAAGGAAATTTTAATGAACACTCCTAACGGTAACATTTAGTTAGTGTTATTGCAGGTTGAAATGGCATTCACACCAGTTGACGCTTTCAAGCCGACAGGAGTTCTCCAGATCGGAGGAGTGCCGATTTGCTACAACGACGAATTCACCATCGGGAGCATGCCGTTTGGACACTCTTATGTGCCCGTAGTTCAAGTTAGCGATGGTACTTTCCAACTTGCCAAGGTCGTGGTGGAGGAACCGCTAGAGGAGGTGATGGAAGTCTCCAAAACTGTGGAAGATCCGATGGAGATTGATCTTGTCAAGAAGGAAGAATGGTTCATTGTCCCTCACAAGCGGGCTCGCTCAAGCTCAACCTCTTCTCTCCAGCAACGCCGATTCAACCGCCGTTCTCCTTCCAAGAAGATGGTGGTAAAGAAAGTGTATGCACCAATCTCCCAAAGTGCAAGAACTATGAAGAAGGTCCAACGGGCTTATAAGAATGAATTGGAGACAAGGCCCAATTTGCCAGTGAGCAATCCTTTTGCCTCGCTCCGCTTGGTGCAAAAGAACTCGCCCGTGGCCATACTCAAGACCATGGAAGAATTTCCTCAAGAATACCAAGCGCAATTTAGGGGAAGAAGTCCGCAAAACCGGCAATCGGTAAGGGAGAGATTGACATTCCCACGGGTATCGGCTCGCGATCGATTGGGGCCGAAGGGTCAAAAGAAAGGATCCTCTTCCGTGCACCAGAGACTGGGGCAAAGGATCAAGCCTGTCAAAGAGAGATTGGGGCCCAAAAAAATGTGGGTACCCAAAGAGAGAGCTCAACCAATGGAGATAGATCAAGAGCCAAGAAATAAAAGAAGACATGTGGCACGGGAGGATGGTCAACTTGTGGTCCACGCCCGAGTTCATATGGTGGAGATTAGTGAAGAGCACGAGATGCACGCTTTTGTGAATATGGCTAGCGATGGAGAAATTCCCTACACCAAGAAAGATAGCAAAGATAAACAAGATCGCGCCTCTTCAAGTCACATTCTACATGGAGAAGGACCAACAGAAGAGGAAGAAGGAGATCTAAATGGCAAAGATCGTTGGCATGAAGGGGAGAAGCCAAAGTTGATGAGTATTATAGAAAAGAATGAAAGGAAGATGGCGGCCATGATGGACGAAAGAGAAAAAGAAAGGAAAATGTTGAAGAAGATGTACAAGTTCTTAGAGAGGAAGAAGTTGCTCGAAGATCTCGAAAAGGAGAGTTCTTCTAGTGAAGAAGAAGATGAGTACAAAGGAAAAGTGCTCAAAGAGAGAAGAAGCAAGAGTAGATATGAGTATTCCGATGAAGAAGAAAGGCCTAAAAGAAGACTCTCTAAAGAAAGAAGGAATAAGCACAAGTATGAATCAAGGGAAGAAGAAGAAGAGAAGGGATATCGAAGGTATCCCAAAGGAAGAAGAAATAAAGTGAGATATGAATCGAGTGAAGAGGAAATGCTCGAGCGTAGGCATCGAACTGGGGCAAGAAGGCCCGATTCAACCAAGCAAGTCATTCAAGAGATGATTAATCTGCAGCTTCAAGCCACGGGAGCGGGCCGATTTGCTAATTTGCGCAAGAGATGTGGGAGACCGTACCCTAAGGAATACGAGCACATTCCTTATCCTCTTGGCTACCAAGTGCCAAAGTTCAACCTATTCGATGGAACGGGTAAAGAAAGCATCACACCCGACCAGCATCTGATCCAGTTTCGCAATGCATGTGGAAACACCGCTCACGATGAAGCTCTCTTACTCAAGCAATTCTCCCAAAGCCTCACTGGGGCAGCATTTGAGTGGTATTCTTCACTTGAAAATGGTTCCGTTGACACATGGGAAGAGATGGAGGATTTGTTTAGAGCCAAGTTCGCCATGGTCAACCAAAGGCTCCTCGTGGCCGATGTCGCGTGCGAAAAGCCAAAGCCGGGTGAAGCCCCACTTGACTACATCAACCGATGGAGAAACATGCACATAAGGTGTTCTCATCAGATGCCCGAGAGGGAAGCAGTGGAGTTTTTGATAAGGAATCTCGATGACTGGATAAAGCGACCTCTCTCGGGTAGCGATATCTACACCTATGAGGACTTGGTGACACGAGTCGCAAGGATAGTGCACATTGGCCCTCCCAAGGAGATTTCAAACTTTAGAAGCGAGCCAAGAAACAAAACACAAGGGCCCATCAAGATAGCGGGTGCTAATGAAGCATCAACGAGTCAAGGTAGCGGTCAAAGGAGTTTCCGCAACAACAACAATAGCAGCAACAATGGTAGCGGAAATGGTCGTTCTGCCACCCTCGTCGAACGATTGAGTAGGCCTTACTCTTTCAAGAAGGAGAAAACCGCAGCCTTGTTAAAGCAACTCTTAGATGGAAAGGCCATAGAATTGCCGGTGTGTAAAAGGATGGAAGAAATGCACAAGACCAATGATCCAACCTATTGTGCTTTTCATAGGGTCCTAGGTCATCCAACAGGCGATTGCTATGTTTTCAAGAATATAGCGGAAAAGATGATCAAGGAAGGGGACTTGGTTTTGCCCGAGAGTTATAAGCAAACACCCGCTCCGCATGCGCAAGCCAATGTGGTAGCGCAAAGAGGCAATCCAAGGCGAAATGTGGAATGCAACGTCATTGTCATAGTAGATGAAGAGGAAGATGAAAAGGAAATGCAAAAAGTGGAAAAGATGAAGGAGAAGAAAAATGAAAATAACAAAGAGAAAAATGTAAAAGAAAAGAAAAATGAAGGTGAAAATAAGGAGGAAAAGAAAGGCGAAGGTGAAAAAAAGAAAGGCAAAGAAGCGGTGTTAAGGATTGAAGAAACAAAAGAGGAAAAGGAAGAAGTGGTCACTTACTACTATGATGATGATACGGAGGATGAGAGTGAAGCGCCATATCAAGGCCTCTTTGCTAAAGGCATGTTTGAAGAAAAAGATTGCCATGTAAACTTGCGGTCGGGCACTAATATCCCTGAGAGGCAAGTTCCCAAGGAAAATGAAAAGGCGAAAGGCAAGGCTAGAATCCAAGAGGTGGAAGACGAGCCCGGGCCAAACTACAAGGCAAGAGAAATAAGAGGAGAATACAACATCTTGGCTCACCTAAGGCGCACACCAGCATTGATAAGCGTGTTTGAAGCGTTAATGATGTCCAAGGACTTGCGAGAAACGATGATGGAGATGCTCAAAGAGCCCGAGAGGTTTCAAGCCTACATGGCCGAGAAGCACATGACCGAAGCCCTTTACATTGAGCCACAAAGCCAAATCACCTTCACGAATGATGATTTAATGATGGGAACCTCTTGTCACAACAAGCCATTGTACATAACGGGCAAGACTAATGGAAGTCAACTGAGCCGAATGTTGGTAGATCCTGGGTCATCTATTAACATCTTGCCACTGAGTTCACTGAATCAATTGGCCTTAGGTGGGAGACGACTTTCTGATGAAAATGTGTTCATACATGGCTTCAATCAAAATTCCGAGCGAGCCTTGGGAGCCATCACCTTGCCAATGAAATTTGAAGAACTTGAAACCTTGGTGAAATTTTACGTAATCGACGCCGATACCTCCTATCGGGCTCTGTTAGGAAGGCCATGGTTACATGAAAACGGCCTTGTACCATCAACCCTTCACCAATGCGTCAAATACATAAAAGATGGTGAACAAAAGATGATTAGGGGTGATGCACAACACTACGGTGTGCATGAGGTAGAATTGGAAGAAATCGATCGATTTTATGCTCCAACTTCACAAAGGAGCACTTCCCCAACTCTAAGGTCAAGAACGGTACCTCGTGAAGAAAAGGAAGAGAAAATAAGACTTAAAGAAAGGCCAAAGGTCGCTTGTACTGTGAAAACTCCCATCTACATAAAGTCATCTGATGATGAAGATGAAAACAAAGGCCGGAAAGGAAAGATATGCATAAAGTCATCTGATGATGAAGATGAAAACTCCCATCTCCCATCCCCCTGTGGATGTCAACATGGATGATATATCTCTGTTGAAGGAAGTGGAAAGGCGATTTCAAGAAGCAAGACAGTTTCAACAGAAAGCAGGACGTGAAGCAGCTCTCCTCTTGGTTGACAACATCGCCTTACGACATGAACTCGATGTCAGAGAGCAAGAGAAGAAGGTGTATGAACAGAGGGAAGAAAAACTCCAACAAGAAATTGAAAAGAAAGGGTTAGAAGTGAAGGTTTTACGTCAAAAGAATGAGGAGCATGAGCGGGAGATAAGTGTGTGGCGAAAGGCCGAAGTGAAGCACCGCCAAGTCCTAGATCGATGGAAGGGAGAAAAAGAGAGGAGTAAGAATGAATGGCGAAAGAAGGTTGTGGAAATTCAACAGAAACTATCATCCCTACGAGAAGAAAATGATAAAAGCAAGCACGAAGTACTTGGCCTCATAACACTATGGAGAGATAATTGGCCAAAACTAAGTGGGTTGTATCTAAACAAAGAAAGCAATATCAAGGAGTTTCAAAGAGAAGAAGAAAAGAATGAACGAAAGATGACGCCTGATAGAGAGGGAATACCTGAAGGTATGAGGAATGCTAAGTCTGAAAGAAAAGTGATGAGAGTGGAGTTGCTAAATGAAAAGCCTAGAAAAGGAGAAACTGCCTCTGGATATATCAGTCGGTGGAGGTCGATGAACCTTAAGTGTGATCGCCAAATGCCGGAAGAAGAGGGAGTAGGGATTATGTTGCAGAATCTGGAGGGATGGATGAAACGACATCTCGTTGTGGCTGACATTCATACATATGAAAGGCTTGCCAAGAAAGTGCATGAATTAGAAAAAATAGAACCTCCACAAGAAGCTCACTCCTTAAGAAGCCAACAGAAGAAAGATAAGAGTAACCATGGTGTCAACCCAAAGCCTCCTTTGTCATTGGCAAAACTAACCAGTAAACCATATTCTTTTAAGAAGAAGATAGTCCGAAGAATATTCGATGATATGTTAAAGAAGAACTTGCTCGAATTGCCACGGTGCAAGCGCGAAAGCGATAAGGAGAGGTCTAGCGACCCTAACTTTTGCCACTACCATAGGGTCCTCGGGCACAAAATCGAGGATTGTTGGGTGTTTAAAGACTGGATTGAGAAGCAATATCAAGCGGGTGCATTGTCACTTTCCCCGCGAGATCTACAAGAGCCGGCACCTCATAAGTAAAGAAGTACTACACCTAAAACCCATAAAATCCAAAACCCATTCTACCAAAAACAACCAAAACCTTTACCTACTTCTTAGCTACAATAAGGCCTAGTCCACAAAAACCAAAACTCCACTAAAACCCAAGACTCCATAACAACAAAAACCTATTAAAATCCCAAAATCACAAAAAACCATGTACACAGTCCAATAAAACCTTAGAATAAAACCCCAACGAAAACGTTAGGATCCAATAAACCCAAAACCCAAAACATTAACTTAACCTTTTAACCCAAAAATCCAAAACCTTAATTTAACCTTTCAAACCCAAAACCCGAAGGATAAGGTATTATGTCGAGTCGGGCTAATGCTTGTAAGGGTGTTTCGTTCTTTTGAACATCATGGAACATTCCTTTGCAAGGCCCAAAATAAACAAGGCAATTGTAGATAAATAAAGTCCAATAAAAGTCCTCAACCTTTACAACATGTTAGATAAGAATTTGTCCCGCCGGGCCTAAGTGTAAAGGAGTGTCCTTGTCCTTTTGGACGTTCATAGGGCATTTCCAATACAAAGGCCTACATTATTTTTACAATAAATCACACAAGAGTCCCTTTTGCAACCGATGACAGATTCTTATGATTCTCGATGGTGCAAAGCTATGCTACTAATATTGTTCGCATTGTGGAGATAGTTATAAGAAAGAAGGATCACACTGGGGCAGAGACAAGCAATCAACCATGTTGAAGCGCAAGATGGTGGACAACCACACCGGGGCATAGACGAGCAATCAACCATGCTGAAGTACAAGATGGTGGACGACCACACTGGGGCAGCCGTAAAGCACACTAAGCAAGTAGAGAAGAAGAGTAAAGAGAATACAATGCCATGGAAAGAAGAAGATAGAATTTCATTCATAAAAAGAAGATATACCACTGCAACCACTGCGTAAAGAAGCCTAATACAAGAGGAACTTAAACAACAACTGATGGCGACTAAAGGGATACAAAATGGAGACATAAAAGCGCTCTAAGAAGACACTGGGGCAGAGCCAAGAAAGATGACCATTCATTCTGGGGCAGCCGCAGCATCATCACCGGCCGCAACTTCAGCCACAACCGCAGCTCCTCTACTGGCCAAGTTGTTAAGAGTAGCGGAGATAGCTTGAAGCATTCCTTCCAAAGTATTCAAACGGGCATTTAATTCCCCAAAGCGCTGATCAATTAAATCCCGAATCGAGACAGGGGCAGGGTCATCAAGGGCCATCATAGCAGAATTATCATCCGGCGGAGAATCAACACCCATAGGACCGTACTGATTGGGGGCCGCATTAGGAAGCAAGATGAAGTCATTCACAGGCTGATTGGGATCGAGAACCAACATGTCCATTGAAGATTCAACCCACCCGATAAGTGGCAATGAAAGGAGAAGGTTGAAGGGATGTGCCACATCAGCATCAGAAATACGATTGCCCCATAACATGTCAGGCACACGGATGCGAGCCCTAAGCATGAGAGCTTCAATAAGATGGCCATAGGGAAGCGGTTCTCGATCAGAGATCGCTACTTGGTGCATGTGGAAGAGGATCATGTGGGCCAGATTGATGGGCCATTGCTTTTGAATCAGATTACGGAGGTAGAAGAGGCTTCCAGGTTTGGCGAGATGGGTCATTGCCCCTTGCGGAAAGATGATGTCGTTAATCACCAAGAAAAGAAACCTAGAAGTCACGACGAAAGATGTAAAGAAAAGAAATTGATGAGAAACACGATAAAAAAAGAAGGCGATTAAAGAATAAGGAGAAAGAATGAAGAAAGAAAGTACCTATGAAGAGCAGGTAGATGGAAAGTAGATACCCTTTCTACATCAGGAGCCGCCGTCCGAAACCACTGGCGACATTCCTGATAACTTCCAAAACCTTGAGGCCATCTTTGATAGGCATAAATGGTGGAACCGTTGGCAGTATTGGCAGCCCGCAAGTAGTTGGCTAGATCCCCGGCTGTGATATGAAAGAAGCACCAAATAGATAGGAAGAGGCCGAAGGAGTTCCGTAGTGGTTGAAAGAGATCCTAAGATTGGCATAGAAGAGACGGGTGATTCTAGGGTGGTACGGATGGTCACAGTCAGCTAAACCGCCCAAGCTCCATGAATCCAACCAACCTCTGATAAGATTCACTTGCTCCACTGGAATCCTTCTCATAGGACGAAAGAAGTAGCAATCAGCCACAGGCCGCTCTTCGTTACCCATGTCATTGTAATAAGAAAGGAAGGCAGTCTCGTCGCGAAAAAGATAGCAGTTGTCGGGAGTAAGGGACCAATCTGGAAAGGTGGAATCCAGACGCAAGACAGAAGAACTAGAATCTCCTCTAGCACGTTTGGATGAAAGATGAGAAGACATAATAATGAGAAATTGGAAAGTATGAAATGAAAAGAAGGATTAAGGAGAATTTGGATGAAGAAAAGAAAAAAGAAGGGCACGTTTATATAGGCATGGAAAGAGAAAGGTTATAACTTGGAGTTAATGGTGAATGTGTGAACATGTGAAGAAAGTTAAGGCCGTGATGGCAAGAAGTGGAAGTAAACCGTTCAAACCGAGGCTTGAAAGAAACGGTATGAAGTCAAGAAGGCGTAGAAGAAGTGGAAACGTTCAAGGCTGACGTCAGAAGGAAACCAAAGTCGGGTCAAGGCCCACGTAGGTTCAAGCCCAAGTAAATACAGGAGCGGGCCAAATACCCTAACCTAGATTGCGGAGTGGATCTATGTGCATTTCGAGATCCCAAAAAAGAAGAAAGAAGAAAGAAAGAGAAAAAGTGAGTATGGGCCAAATTCCCATATCTCTTGAAAGAAGCGGTGGTAAGAGTAAGATTACTCGAACCTCAGAAGTCAAGTAAGAAGAAGCCTTGAAGCGCGGAAGCCCAATCAGCGCAAGAATGACGAAGTACCCGTCATATCACAAAAGAAGGATGAGAACGAGAACCTTAAGCGCAAGAGCTCAATCAGGCTGTTGTGAAGAGAAAGAAGTAAGATAGGAGCAAAACTACTTGTTGCTTTGCAATCAAGTACGTGGAGAAGTCTCGAACGTGAGAACTCAATCAAGCACAAGATCAACCAAATATCACAAGGCAAAGAGGCACAACGCTCCAACAAAAGCAAGTATCCAAGTTCACCAATAACCAAACATGCAAGCATCATGAGTAATCGAGCATCCAAGTGTCACAAGTCACAAGCACATCTATGCCACACAGACAAGTACCAAGATCCGTGACATGATGATCAAAGAGAAGAGATAAAAGAGAGTAAACATGCTAAGCTGCAATAGCACCATGAGCCGCAGCCTGATCCTGTGCCACGATGCCCCTCTCGCGGGCCTCTACCAAACCAAGAAATACAAAACCTTATAGTCCCACCGACAACTAAGAGACATAAGGCCCCAAAATGAAGGCAAGTGTAGCTCAACACAACCAAACCCAAGTTGAAGCGAAAACTCGACAATACCACCGTGCAACCAATTTGACTATATCCAAGGGGTTAAGAAGGGGCCACCAGAGTACGCTGTTCTGCCCAAGATCCTCACAACCTACTCTGGTGGGGGGCATTTGTTGACCCTAAAAATTAAACCCTGAAAACCAAGTTCAAAATCCGAAAACCTAAGGCCAAACAACAAAAACCAAATTTCCAATTTGCCACAGCTCAAAATCAAATTACCAAAAATACCAAACAAACTCCAAAAATCCTCAAAATTTACCCAAAAATTCACTGAGAATTATGATGAATTGTCATAATTTTTAAATCCCAGAAATGCCCACAAAAATGCCAAATTTTGCAAACAAACCCAAAAACTTCACAAAATTACCAAAATAAATCTATGAGGAATTTACCAAAACCAGTTGAACCATTAAATTCCTTATATTTTTCTAAGCCTACCCATAAAATTTCATGGAAAAATACTCAAGGGAAGACCCCAAATTAATTTATTTTGGTTTGGCCTTATAGAAATAAAAAAGGAAATTGGGAAAATCAAATGGAAATCCCAGAAAAATGCAAAGCCCTTGGCGCGTGCATACGATTGCAGCGGATCCAGGGGTGGCCAGAAATGTCGCTGCCCCCTTGGTTGAGTTACTGTTTGCATTTAAAGAATTGTGTGCGCCTGTTCCATACACCGAAAGCCCACATCTCTTCAGTGGTTTCCATTGGCTCACGGTGAAACAAATGCACGCACCTATCCCTCTCTCAATAAGCCTTACAGGCAGGGCCCACCTGTAAGGGTCGTCTCCCCCAGGGTAAAAAGAAGAACAGAAGATGAAATTCCGACTTTTACCGCGTGCACGCCAGGTAAGTCGACGAGGGGCGTCGACGTGGCCTCCTCCAGCGCCACAGACGCGAAACCAGACGCCCCAGCCCATGGTTTTCCCAAACTAAACCCTAGCGCAGTCGACTCCTAGCCATTAGATGGGAATTGGATGGAGGTGATTGCTCACGGCTAAGGAGGGTTGCCCTAACCAATTGGCTATATAAGCACCCCAATTCGAGGCAAAAAAAAAAAGAGGAGAAAAAAGAGAGAGAAGAGCAGCCGTAAGCTTGGCATAGGGTTAGATTATTGAAATTAGGCTAGACAGAGAGAAATTGTAAGAGACATTTCATCGAACAGGAGGGAATAGAGAGAAAGAAAGGTGAAATTAAAGAGTGGCCACTTGTAATTCATTCCAGTGTGAATCAAAGAAGCTGTTCTGAGCAATTGAAGATCTGAATTTAGTTCTCGTAGTATTGTTTGCTTGAGATTCAAAGTAGAAAAAATCTGGGTTGAGCTTCAATTGCGCCTAGCGCATGAGAAGATCAATCCAGTGAAGTATGAAACGTAATCAATTGCCCCAATTACAATCTGACTGCGCGCAGCGCATGAAAAATGTAATTGGGATGAACTCATCTAAGCTACTCCTTAGCCCAGCTTTGGGGTCCTTAGTTGAGAAGTGTTTACTTGGATTAAATATATGATGAGCATGTCAGATCATGCTTGTTATGTATTTAATTGAGTATACACCAAATTAAGTTATGCCATGATGAGAAAAATATGTGTAGATGCTGCCAAAATGATGTCAAAATTAATATACATTATATTTCCTTCAATTTCTGGACTAAATCACAGGATAACAATGTCAAAAATGGAAACTGAATGGCCTTTTGAGTTAATCATTTCATGGGCATGATTACTAGATAATAATCAAAAACAGTAAAAATGTGATTAGTTAAAATTTCTGAACTATGTTGAATAATGTGCCATAGTTTTAAGGTTTAAACATTAATCAAAATCAGTAGCAAAAAAAAAAGAAGAAACATTGAGTATACTTCAATTTAGTAGTAGTAAATTGCTTGATATGATTTAGTTGGACATGTTAAAAAAAAAAAATAACACTTAACAGTGTAAGACAATTAAAGTGGTACCTTGCCTTGACATTATTATCAGCATAGGATATAATGAGGAAAGTTCTGTGAAGTTTCTTGAACTTAATCATATGTGACATAACAATGAAATGCATGAGAAAGTGCACTGTACAAAATGGCAATAGGTTCAGTTCCAGGAAAAGGATGTTAATTGATGAATTTGGTAACAGCACACGTGCATGAGAAAGTCAAGCAAAAAAACAAAGCAAACATGGTTCCATGTCTCAACTAAAATCGAACTAAAAATCAGTATCTCTTCCTCGATACCAATCTGGTACCAAACCTGTACCATCGTACCAAACTCGAGGTTCTCCCACCAAATTAGGTCAACGCAACACAAACCAAGCACAATTCTGTACTCTCCTATCTGCCACTATGCTAGCGGAGGTATCCTCACCACTCACGGCTGCGAAGATCGCCGGAAAACGAAATCCCAAGAAGGCAGGGACTAAATCGGAAAACAAACTTAGTGCTGCCATGACAAATGCATGGCCTTTCTACCAAACAATAGTGACGCGAGATGAACGGAGGGCACCGCTAAGTTCTCCTCAACCTCACGAATCCACCAAGCTCAAGTTCACCGTCAATGGAGACGTGGATCGTCCGGATTAGCTTTCAGAGGGACTCGATAATAAATAAAATAAAAGGAAGGGCCTATCTGCAAAAACATCTTTCTCCTTCAAAACTCAGCGCGGAAACTGGCCTGATCCGCCGCGGTCAGGTCATTTGTAACGGGTCACTGACACGACAGTGACTCGTTACACCATAACAAATCGATTCAAAATAATTAAAATAATAAATACCACGTCATCAAGCGACGCCAAACACAGTCAGGCCCAGTCAGCTGCCAACTCAGCCCCTGCGCACACATGGCCCAATAAGAAAATTCCAAATAAACAGAAAACTTCAAAAATTAATTAAAAATAGTAGGAAGCTCAGAAAAATTCAAATAAAATATCCATAAAATCCTAAAAATCCAAATAAACCAAATTCACTGATATTTTGATATGAAAATATGTCAAAGTAGTGGCCTTTTGTATTTCTGAAGTATTTTCGCCTTAAAAATGGATTTTAGAAAATTAATTAAAAATAGTAGGAAGCTCAGAAAAATTCAAATAAAATATCCATAAAATCCTAAAAATCCAAATAAACCAAATTCACTGATATTTTGATATGAAAATATGTCAAAGTAGTGGCCTTTTGTATTTTTGAAGTATTTTCGCCTTAAAAATGGATTTTAGAAAATTAAATAAACTCCTTGAAAAATGCTAAGTATTTTCGAAATAAAACTTCAAATGTGCTATCTTCAAAAAGCTAAGTCTACTTGAGTACAAATATTTTCAAAAGCCTAAATGATTTAAAAAAATGATATCTTTTAAAGTCAAATATCTTCCAAAATCAAGTATTTTGAAGTAAAAAAAGTACTTTCAAAAGTCAAAGCTACAAAAGGCCAAAGTGAGTAAATCACCAACATCCCAAGAGAAACATCAAGAAATTAAAAGTCCAAACACGAAACCCAAAGTCAAAGCCAAAACCTCTTCGTTTGAGAAAAAGTCCCTCACTAGGGTTGAGATCGACCTTAGATGACTCAGAAAACGAATTCTTACGGGCCCCCTCGTCCAAAGAATTCTATTTTTTTTTGTTCTCACAAGAAGACCGATGAAGATGGTCCCGAGAACCGACTCTTATTAAGAAGACCGATGAAGATGGTCCCTAGGGTCGTTAAAGAACCAACTCTTATTAAGAAGACCGATGAAAATGGTCCCTAGGGTTGTAAAAGAACCAACTTTCGTCGAGTAGCCATCAAAGAGAACCCGAAGGTTGTAAAACTTCTCTTATTCTCATAAGAAGACCGACCAAGATGGTCCCGAGAACCGACTCTTATTAAGAAGACCGATGAAGATGGTCCCTAGGGTCGTTAAAGAACCAACTCTTATTAAGAAGACCGATGAAGATGGTCCCTAGGGTTGTAAAAGAACCAACTTTAGCTCAAAGGCGCCGCATGCCCCTAAGGTTGTAAAACTCCTCTTTTGTTCTCACAAGAAGACCGACTAAGATGGTCCCGAGAACCGACTCTTATTAAGAAGACCGATGAAGATGGTCCCTAGGGTCGTTAAAGAACCAACTCTTATTAAGAAGACCGATTAAGATGGTCCCTAGGGTTGTAAAAGAACCAACTTTTGTCGTGGCCACCCAAGAGGCCCCGAAGGTTGTAAAACTCCTTTTCACTCTCACAAGAAGGCCAGTCATAGCCCCGAGAGTTCGCCATGAATAACCTCAAGAGAAGTCTTCCCTTTCATCGATCAAAAACCTCTTCTAAACCAAAATCCATTCTCCTCTTTTGGTCAAGTCAGAAGTCTTTTGTCGATCCTTAATTGGGTCCCGTCCATTGAGTTTGGTACCATCAATTTAAGTCATCCTTAATAGCACTCCATAAGTCTCTTTCCTTAGCCCATTACGTCAATACCCTTCATGTCCCTTAATCAGAGGTTCTCGTAGGCAACTACGAGGTAATTAACAGTAGGGGCTTGCGCCTACTTGAGAGAAAGGACCCGCTAAATCAAGAAACTTCTTTAAGTAGCGACTCTATATAGGGTTCTCTTGTTTCGAGAGATATCCGCCATAGAGATCGAAACCTTAAGGGAGGTGAATCTAAGGCTATGTTCCCATTGTTCTTCGAGAAATTCCTTCGAGGAGAATAATGACGAAAAAGCCGCGACAGACCTGTCTCTACATATCTTGATTTCCAAGATATATTGGGCTTCACCCAAGTCTTTCATTGAGAAAATCTCTTTCAATGAAATTTCTGTTTGCTCCATTAAGGGAATAAAGTTACCTATCAATAGTATGCCATCGACATACAGGACCAAAAAAAATACATAGCTCCCACTTACCATCTTGTATACACAAGGTTCTTCCTTACTTTGAATAAATCCAAGGCGTTTAACCTCTTCATCAAAGCGCTTGTTCCAACTCCTGGATGCTTGCTTCAATCCATAAATGGACCTTTGAAGTTTGCATACTTTACTGCCATTATTTGGATCTTCAAAACCTGGAGGTTGTACCATGTACACATCCTCTTCTAAATTCCCTTTAAGGAATGCTGTTTTGACATCCATTTGCCATATTTCATAATAAAATGCAGCAATGGCTAGTAATAATTGACTTAAATACCATGATTTTGAGTCTTTTCTTTCCATTGCTTCTTCAAAGGTCTTTGGATCATCCATATCCATTACCAAGATCTCATGAAGTCCTAGATACATATCAGGCTTCTTCCTAGATCCTGTTGACCTTCTTAGTTCTTGTGGCTCTTCATGTTCATCTTGAGTACCTCGAACCTTTTGCACAATCTCTTGTGGAATTAGTTCAATACTCGATTGAACACCATGTGGTGATTCGTGAACCTCTTCCTCAATAGGTTGAGGAACTTGTACACTAATGCTCCCACTAGCCGTCGGAACTATGGTTGGGCTACTTCGATCTACATGGTTGTCATCCATGACCTGATCGAGGTCTTGTAGTGTTTCTTGAGTTTCCTCAAGCATTACACTACTCCCACTACTTTTGATTCTTTCGAGAAATTCTTTCTCTAAGAAAATTGCACCCCTTTCAACTAATATTCTATTTGTTGTCTTGTGCCAAAAGTAGTATCCTTTTGTTTCTTTCGGATAACCTATAAAGAAGCATTTTTCTGCTTGGGGTTCTAGTTTGGTTGACATCAATCGTTTGATGTAAGCCTCACAACCCCAAATCTTGAGAAAAGACAAGTCAGGAGTTTTTCTTGTCCACAACTCATACGCAGTTTTCTCGACAGATTTAGATGGAACAATATTCAGTGTGTAAGCTGCAGTTAGCAATGCATGTCCCCAAAAATAAAGAGGCAATTCTGTTTGGCACATCATTGATCGAACCATATCAAGCAATGTTCTGTTTCTCCTTTCCGATACACCATTCTACTGAGGTGTTCCTGGAGGAGTCAATTGTGGTATGATACCACACTCTTTCAGATATGTACCAAATTCATTACTCAAGTATTCTCCACCACGATCAGTTCGTAAAATCTTAATTCTCTTACTCAGTTGATTTTCAACTTCATTCTTGAATTCTTTGAACTTGTCAAAAGATTCACTTTTGTTCTTCATTAGATAAACATAGCCAAAACGACTATAGTCATCTATGAACGTAATGAAGTACCTAAAACCATCTCGTGCACTTGTTCTCATTGGACCACATACATCAGAATGTATCAATTCCAACAAGTCTTTCGCCCTTGAACCTTTCTTCTTGAATGGTTTCTTAGTCATTTTACCAACTAAACAAGATTCACATGTCTCTATTGCATCGCAATCCATGAGACCAAGAAGATTACTATCATGTAACTTCTTAATGCGTTTCTCATTTATATGACCAAGACGATAGTGCCATAAGAGAGTGTTATTTTTATGAGATACTTTGAGTCTTTTGTTATTGATACTTAGAACATGTTTATCATTCACTTCTAGCAAATATAAACCATCATGAACAGTAGCATTTGCATAGAAAATTCCATCTTTTGCAATACTCAAACACGAGTTTGAAATGTTAAAGACATAACCATCTTTGTCCAAACATGACACAGATATAATGTTCTTACATATAGATGGAACATAATAAACATTATTCAAATTAATTATTAAACCACTAGATAAATGAAGATTTATTAAGCCAATGGCCAATGCCGAGACACTAACACCATTGCCCACCTTCAAAATGACTTCTCCTCTCTTGAGATGTCTTCTATTCATTAGTGCCTGTATTTGCACAAATATGAGCACATGATCCAGTATCAATTACCCAATCATGAATAGATGTGGTTAAATTAATCTCAATAACATAGATACCTTTCGGAACCTTGGGACGCTTCCGCTCTATTTTGCCTGAGTTTAAGTCAGCCTTGTACTTTGGACAATTCGCCTTGAAATGTCCCAACTCATGACAATAATAGCACTCGGTTTGCGGAGTTGGCGAATTTTTCTTTTTGCCTTTGGAGGTGCTCGCTTGAGCTTCTCTATTCCCCTTGTTCTTTTTAGATATCTTTCTTTTGCCCTTTCCTTTTTGAACTTTCTTGCCATTCTATGAGATCGCAAGAACATTCTTCTCTCCCTTATGTCTGTTCATATCGGCCTCAGCTTGCTTCAAAGTCTGATGGATCTCATCCAGGGTCATTGCCTTTTCACGCAAGTGAAGATGCATGACTACATCTCTGTAAGATGGAGGCAATGAACCAAGGATTATATCCTCAGCAGAGTCAGCATGCATTGGAGCATTTAGCTTCTCCAATTTCTCAAGGTAACCCAACATTTTCAACATATGTTGGTTGACAGAAGACCCTTCTGCCATGTTACACCTTGTGAAAGCTAAGGTGATCTTTGAACGCTCTTTACGAGCATTCTCCAGAAACATCTTGGAGAGACGTTCGATTATCTCTTTTGGAGTATTGTTTATGAACTTTCTAGTAAGTTCAGTAGCCATACTTGCCAACATGAGACCTTGAACGCTCAGTTCATCCTTGCGGTATTTTTCAGATTTGGTCTTTTCTTCATCAGAGGGATTTGTACTTAGTACTGGAGCATCTTCCTCCAATACATTAACAAGATCCTCCGACCTGATGATAAGTTGGAGTTTCAATTCCCAATCAAGGAAATTAGAACCATCATTCTCCAACGGAAACTTTTCGAGTATGGATCGGATAAGTACATTGTTTGTCATTCTATAAAATAAATTAAAGGATTTCATGTTAATATTTATGTAAAATTTCATACTACATATTTAAAATTCGTCCATTATGTAGTATATTCAAGATCCCATCATAAATAAATCAAACTCATCCGAAATATAAAATCAAGGTAAGTAATCATTTACTAATCATAACCTTTTAGAAAACTTTTGCAATCTTTTGCAATTTTCTAAACTTTATGACTCTTGTTGTTTATTAAGAAACTTTTCTTACTAAACGATTTTCCCGAGACTTCAAGCCTAGATCTTGACTGCTCTTTAAGCAAACTTATTTTATTGGTCAATATGTTTGGCTATATTATCTCCATAAAATAAATGTATCAAATGCCTCACATTTAATCCACCTATCAATGGCCTGATAGTATATCCTAACACATTCCACAATTTCTAAAGATTAAAGATTACACTCATGCATCTCAATAATCTTTAGCTTAAAGTGGATAAAATAAGAAGGAAAAATACTTAATTTTTCATTGGACAATTCAAATGTGACTATAGTTTGGTAGGTCATGTTTCCATACACCCATACCTATCCTAACATATCATTCACATATAATCATAAAGCACATCACATAACACAATCACAAAACATTTGTGAGTTTGTATGCCTCTTGCGCTTCTCTTCATCCACCGTTTTGTCTTCTTGCACCATTGGATGAAAAATTGCATATAAAATAAATATGCTGCCCCAAACTTTATTATGAATCCTCATCAAAATAAAATTTTCTAAGTGCAAGTATTAGGAACCCATCTCATTCTCACAATGCATATGATGTAAATAATAAATAAAGGCATCCTATACATAAATTGCCTTTTGTGCCTAATTAATAAACACTTATTAAACTTGCTTACAATCAAACAAACACATCACATCAAAATTTACATCACACAAGGCATTGGATTGAGACATACAAACTCGGTTCCCTGCAAAACAAAATCAGAATAGGAATTGCATACCGATGCACTATTTTGTACCTTTTAGTTAATTTCCATTTCTTATGCAATTGCGGTTCTCTAAATCATTTAAATCCCAGAAAAATGATTTATAATTCTCTGTTACGATTTGCACCATAGTTTGAAAAATAATCTTTTAAACATTTAAAAGAAAATTCAAACCGTTAATGTCCTTGTCACAGAAAAACTGCGCACTGTTGCTGTTTTGCCTTTGTGACGAAATTCCATAAAACTTTTGTATAGGAAAGTTTTATTATTTAAAAATTAGACTTCAATATCTAAATTTAGAAACTGGTTTCATCAAAATACGATAATCCATTTGAGAGAAATCGTTATTTTAATTTCAGCAAAAACTGCTACTGCTGCTGGAAAAATCCAGCAACGCGCTATTTTTCTTATTTTTGTTTAACATCATAGATCTGTCCAAAAACCTTGATCTATATAATTATCCTATTCTAAACTTCTTTTACAATAGTAAGAATTTTAGAAATTACAAAAATAATCAACCAGTAATCTAATAACAATATTGCAAAGCATGTAACAAAAATTCAGCTCGAATTTTAGAACCGCAACACAAAAGAACAATTAACTAAGCACTTATGTAATAAAATTACATAATAAAATAGTCTAAGTAGCGATAAAAAAGAACCAAATGCTCTGATACCAATTGAAGGATTTCATGATGCGAATCGGGTAATTTTAAAATTATATTAACCGATAACATCTAAGATCGTTCTTATTATCGCTAACTTTCCTATGTTATGTTTGCATCACAATCACATATATTCCTATAAGAAGGATTGTTGAGCCATACCTATGGTCTCTAACGAAGCTTTGTTCCTCTTGGTTCACCTTGAATCCGAAACAAGAATGACAGTTGAATCCGTGCTAGCGAACTCCCCGTCAACACCTAGCTCCACCACCCGTGTCTTGATCGATTGCTTAATCGATAGAATATTTTAACAAATATTTTGAGGATGAGAAAACCAAAGCTTCAACACATGAAGACTTACTTGTGTTCAAATTTTCTGATCTGTTTTACCTTTAAAACATCAGAATAAACCTTTCAAATTCGTATAGCATTCAAAGCCACTAATCAGAAATTAAAACAGCACTTTAATTTCTGACGTTGCAGCACTAAAACATTGATAACTCTCTGTAGGAAACTCCAAACGACATGAAACTTGAACCATTGGATTCTACACTTCCAGGGCTACAATTTTCATATATCATTTGTCCAATTTGGTTATCATTTGCTATACTAATTGTCAGTTTAAAGTTGGCTCAAATTCTGACCCGAATTTAAAGCCTTCTTTCTCTCTTCATTTGTTAAAATAATTGGGCTTGGGCTTTAAATAAATTTATGCACTCTATAATAATATTCATATATTATTATATTATGTGAAACACATATTATACTTATAATATTCACATATCAATAAATTTATTCCTTGCTAGTTAATCACGTCATGTGATATAATTTTCTATTTGTACACTTTGTTTCATACAACATGAAACCTTGTACATAGAAAATATATTTCTTGTTTCCCATTCAGTTGGTGTGACCTATATTGAGGATCCATATTATGTTGGCAATGGAATAAAACATTTTATTCCATAAACTGTAAGCGGTACTCTAGCATACATTACAGCTACCCAAATAATATAGATGTTTAGCAAATCCTTTTACGAAACACGATCCTTCTAGTAATGTTATTAACATTACTTGTGTCTATTCCTTGCCATATGATATTATGATTATTATACAAAGTAGGGCTGTGTCATCTTCGTATTATAATCTTTTCTTGGTCTCCAATAAGTATGATTATATAATTATAACTGCACTTCAGTTATATTGGATCCATTTATAATCTTACTTTACCAAGGGGCCCTTTATAATATCATTCCTCAATTCATGAGTGGCAATTAGCTATTGACATATATATTTCCCTCCTACACAAGTTATATACAAAGAACTATTACTTTTATCACCACAAGCTTCAAATGGCTTTAAGTAATAATCACGTTGCATATTTCTTATGTGAAAATATATCATATCAATCTTAGAATTAATGACACGATAAAAATATTAATGACACAAACACAATCCATATAATATTTTTATCAATTAGGTCTGTTCAATATATGAAACTTTTCATATACTCGTGTTATTAAATGATAATCCTTTATCAACGTTTACAGAACTACAACGTACTTTTAATCAACACGACAGTCTTGTATGGCATATTAGTGTTCCTGCTAATATCCAAGACCTGTGAACATTTTAGAGATATATATTCATTTTATTTAGAGTTCTGCGGTTCAAGACCAAGAGCATCTTCTTGAACACTTCTAAATACGAATATAAACTCATGGAACAAAATGTAATAACATCCAATTCATAAATATAACATATAAAAGTAATCACCATAAGATAACTTTTAGAACACAATTCCAACATAAAGAAGTACAAAAAAAAATATAGGATAAGAGATTAAATAATATCTAATAAGGGAGTACATATCAAGAACCTTAGTATTTTAGCATAATATTAAAATAATACAAAGTAAAGGATAAGGGAATAAATAATATCTAACAAGGGAGTGCATATCAAGAAGCTTTGTTGTTCGTTTGTTGTTCTAATATAGGCTTAAAAGAGTACAAAATATATGATAAGGGAGTAAATAATATCTAACAAGGGAGTACATATCAAGAACCTGGCAGTTGGTCTGCTCATCCTGAGGATTCTCATTTGCAAGTTACGTAACAAGCCAGTACCATCTTCTCAAGTAATTTACATAAGGGATTATGTATTTGTTAATTATAAAAATATATTGAATTTTTGTACTCCTTTAAGCGTTTTGTTTGTTGTTTTAATATAGCCTTAAAGGAGTACAAAATATAGGATAAGGGAGTAAATAATATTTAACAAGAGAGTACATATCAAGAACCTGGCAAGTGTGTTTGGTATTTTAGTATAAGCTTAAAGGAGTAGAAAACATAGAATAAGGAAGTAAATAATATTTAACAAGGTAGTACATATCAAGAAGCTTTGTTGTTTGTTTGCTGTTCTAATATAGACTTAAAAGAATACAAAATATAGGATAAGAGATTAAATAATATCTAACAAGGGAGTACATATCAAGAACCTGGCAGGTGTGTTTGATATTTTTAGCATAATCTTAAAGGAGTACAAAACAAAGGATAAGAGAGTAAATAATATCTAACAAGGGAGTACATATCAAGAAACTTTATTGTTTGTTTGTTGTTCTAATATATGCTTAAAGGAGTACAAAATATAGGATAAGAGAGTAAATAATATCTAACAAGGGAGTACATATCAAGAACCTGACAGGTGTGTTTGGTTTTTTAGCATAATTTTAAAGGAGTACAAAATATAGTATAAGAGAGTAAATAATATCTAACAAGAGAGTACATATCAAGAACCTGGCATGTGTGTTTGGTATTTTAGTATATGCTTAAAGGAGTACAAAACATATGATAAGGAAGTAAATAATATCTAATAACGGAGTATATCAAGAACCTGGCAGGTGTGTTTGTTCTAACATTGGACAATTCTATGCTTTGCAGATTAATGTCAGTGATGATAAACGTGTTGTTGCTTACCGGCTACTACTAGATCCTATCAATGAGGTGAAGCCGAAATTTAGATCTGCAAGTGAGTGTGTTCTCTTTGATCTTGAGGAAGAAAGCTGAACTTGGTGGTTGACTAAGAAAATTACAAAACTTGGTCGTTGAGTATAACTTAGTTGGTGTTGTTTGTTTTTTGTTCAGTGAATTTCATTTGATGAATAACTCTTATTTGAACATGGTTGGATGGAAAGTTTATACTCCCTTTTTAAGAATTATATACTATGTTATTGTATTGAATTATTATTTGCACAATTTGTCTGCTTGTTAAATGCTAATTTGGTATTCCATATGTAGAAGTATATACTCCCTTACGGAGAATTATTTACTCCCTTAATATTTCAATTTTTATCTGATTATTCTTATTTTCAAATTCATATATTAAATGCTTATTTGAATGTTTTGACAAAAAATTATATAATCCCGTATGGAAAAGTATGTACTCCTCTCAGAAGAAGTATATGCTTAATATTTTCAATTCTTATTTGCACATTTTTTGTCTACTTTTTAAATGTTAATTCTGTATTCCATATGTAGATGTATATACTCCTATACGTAGAATTATTTACTCTCTCAATATTTCTAATTTTTATTGAATTTTTATATGATTATTCTTATGTAATTAATATAAGGCGATATCTATTATGGTTAAAATAAAACTAAAGTGATTATGAAATGATAATAAAAAATATATTGGTCAAAATAAAACTAAAAGGGCACGTGAGTTGACTAAGGAGTTTGGGTGTTGCTTTTTTTTTTTTACATTGAAAAATCAAATCGCTAGAGTGAGGATTATGATTTTTTGATTACGTGGACAACATCCAAAATTATGCCCCAGATCTTCTTGGTCAAGTCACGTGGCCTCCATCTAGTGCATAAAATCTTATTCGGTTTATAATTAATATTGTTAGGCGGCAAAAATTATTGATGCAGTACAGCAGCAGTCCCCTCGCGCCTTCACCCAACGCAAATACTAGCCTAACACCAACCAACGTCAGCGCCCAGCCCATTAATACGTGGAATATCCATTGGGATGGCAGGATGGCGATATATTAGGATGCCGCATATCAGCTCCGCATTGCAATTATCATAATCGGGCCTTTCTTCCGTTACATAAACGCTGAAAGCCCAAAATAAAAATAGGCCTTTCTTTCTTTTACTATTTCAAAAGAAAAAAACGCTGAAGGCCCAAAAAAACGCTGAAGGCCCAAACGGAACGGCACGAAACGGGATTTGCGGAACGGCCTAAAACCCCCATTTCCTCTCATCTCTGCTCGCCTGCTCAGTTTTTTGTTATCTTGAGAGAAGTCGAAGAAGAGTGTAAAAATGGAGGGAAGCAAGAGAGGTAAATCTTCCTCCTACAGCTCGGTGCATGAGTTCGTGTCAGCGGTTTCGCCTCTGATCGACCTCGAAAAGGAGGCGGAGATAGCAACCTCCATAGGCTCGGCTGCTTCGAAGAGCCTGGAGCTTGCTCAGAAGAGAGGCTCCGTTCTCCCCAATCTCAAATGCTCCGATGCTCAGGTCTCTCTGACTAAATAGATGAGCTCTTTTTTTTTTGTATCTATTGTTTGGGCTGTGAATAGCGAGGTCCAGTTTCTGATGAAGATCATCATATTCATGCATTTCAGAGTATTGAAATGGATAATTGAAGCACTACTTATGCTTGTCTTTGTTAGTTTACCAAATGCTTTTGAAAGCTTAAGGTGTCAGAATGTGGGCTGTTATATTGTTTCTGTATTCTTAAAAATCTCATACTGACTGCATTGACAGCAAAGCGAACTCTTTTAATGATTATTTGTATAATTTACTAGACAGGACTGATGGGAAAAACTCTGCTTGAGTTCCAGTCTAACAAGGGGGATGTTCTTCCCCCACACAAGGTAATTTCTATTGTATTTTTTTTTTTCTGTTTTCTGGTAACTTGTTGAAATTCCACTTAAAATATGACGTTTTTCCTTGTACTTGTCAGTTTCAGAAGGTCATATTTTAACTATTGTGATTTGTTTTATTCTGCTTTGTACCATAGGTCAAAGGGATGATGTTGATGTTGACATGGAATGAATCAAATTTGTCGGATACATGATAGTTATAAATGACTAAAATCTATATGTTAGAGACTGAATTGGCAAACTCAGTATTAACGATCAAATGAGAACTTGGGACCTTTAAAAATAATACTGGAACACTGACCGCATTAAACCTTTGGACATTACTCCTTTCTTTCCTTTGAATATTATAACATGCTTTTCTGATAAAATGTATGATAGTTAATTTTACACGTGTAGTTTGGAACACATGATGTGGTTGTTTTGAAGCAAAACAATGCTGATACCTCAGCTGCTCCCCTTGGTCAAGGTGTAGTGTACCGACTGAAGGTATTTAAGCCATTTTTTTTATCTCTTTAATTTTGTTCTGTTAGTTATCATCGAGTAATGTTTTAATTCAGACAAATACTTTCTCCTGTTAAATTGATACAAGCCCTTCAGTTGTGTGCTTAAGTCCACTCTACCCTATGTTATATCAATTACTCGACCTGAAGCTATCCCTTAAACATGTCAGTAAGCATAAAAAAAACATTACATTGAGTTTGGTCAAAGAGTATTGAGCTGGTATCTGTACTCCTCAACTGGAATGAGATCAACTAAAACATATTAATTGCATTTTAGTTGTTTGGATAAACAGGATTCCTCTATAGTAGTTGCATTTGATGAGATACCTGAAGATGGCCTAAATAGCCCTTTACGTCTTGAGAAGGTTGCGAATGAGGTATTACCTTTTTCATCAATACAATAGTTGTATGTATTTTAGAATTTTTATTTTTTATTTTATTTATTTATTTTTTGCTGCTTGAAAGGAGTTACTTGAGGATAAACTGGATTAATCATGACTTAGCTCTACATTTGTGCAATTAGGTGGATTAGTTGAGTTTTTAACTTGTTGGATTCGGCTGTCTCCATTTTGATCATCTTTTTTCTTTCGTTGAATTTAAAATTAGATCACTCATCTGAAATGAAAATTAGGTGACTTATAGGAGGATGAAAGATGCACTCAACCAACTTGGCATGGATGTGCAAAGGGGACCTGCATCGGACTTGATTCCTGTTTTATTTGGAGAAAAGCAGCCTACAGTTCTCAAGCAGGCCCCGCAATTTACTCCATTTAACAGAAATTTGGATGATTCCCAGGTAACACAACTTTCAATTTTCATAAAGCTGCTATGTATTTTGCAATTTTGCATCACACATACTTATTAAAAAATTGTCTCCAAACCACCTTTTTTGCTATTCTGAACACTCTGTCAATTCGTGGTTCAGAAAAAAAAAAGTTTCTGATATTGGCAATTTACATTGATCATTTTTTAAGGATAACATTCCAGTATTAACACGAAGAGTAAGTCGAGAAAAAGAATAGGTGATTATATTCCTGAGGTTTTCATATGTTTGCACCGAATTTTATAATGATATTTTATATTATTAACGGACTTTGGTTTATGTTGCTTGATTGATTGAGTTACATCTTAGAAATGTAGCTTCAACAAAGAGCTAAGGACAGCACATTTAACATTAACATAATATACTGTTTCTTTGGATTATAAAGTTCTTTTGTTATTGGCTTAGGCGTATATCTCAAGAAATCTCTTGTGTTAATTGTAATAGCGTGAGTTGTTTTTTGTATATTTTATTAGAAAGAAACCGAACCTGTGTTGAAGTTGCAGGAAATCTTATTGTGCTTTGTCACCTCCATTTTACATGAAGATTCGTTATTGTGTGTATATAAATTGTAATTAACATGATGTGGGAACCCAATATGTTTTAACTCCCTTTACTGTAGTTTGGTCTTGAAAAGTATAGCTGATCTGAAATAGTGTCAAAGTTATCATTGTTTAACAGAATTATCTCAAACTATTCTCAACCGAACTAACAGTTTTATAATAGATTATTTTACAAAAAAAAAAAAACCCTCTTTGCACATGTGAGGTTGCTGTTTACAAGTAGAGGTTCTCTTTTAACAGTGTAATTTAGCAAAATGCCTACATGCATAAAATATTTTGACTGCAGTTTGAAAAAAAAAATCCTATTTACTCATTACCAATAAAAATTATTGGCTTCATTATTAAGAAATCTTCACATGCTAATGTAGAAAGCAGCGATTAAAAAGGCAATGACATCAAAGGAAGTGTTCTTACTTCATGGCCCCCCTGGGACAGGGAAGACTACTACTGTGGTGGAGATAGTTCTACAGGAAGTTAAGAGAGGCTCCAAAATTCTTGCCTGTGCTGCTTCAAATATTGCTGTTGATAACATTGTTGAACGTCTCTCCTCTTACAAGTAATTTGTCAACACTCCTGACAGAGTCAATAGCATATTAGACAGATGTCTTGAAATTGCCAAAGTTAAAATTTTGCATTTTGGTCTTACACCTGTACCATATTTAACAACCTTTAACAGTTTTCATGTGGAAAGTCATGATTGTGAACATGTTTGGTTCCATATAACTGCTAATCAGGGTGTTTATCCAAAGTTCTGCCTCGAAGTGACAATACAGACAATAGTCTAAACATAGGGACTGCCAGCCGACCAAATGGGAACTTTAGAGACCTGAGAACCAAAATGGAAATCGGTGATAATTTACTGAAACATAGTTCCAGATGTATCTCTTTCTGTTATCATCAAAAATAGATTACCACAGCACGAGCATTTTTGCATCTGTTGTTTAAAATGGCAAGGACCCTGATGTAGCTTCCTCAACAAATCTAGAATACTCTCATGTCAGTTAAAGTTTTGATAGCATTATGAACACATTTCTTCGTGTGAGGTCTCTTTTGGTAGCTAAAGTGCTAAACCCTGTGTTGGATGTTAACTATCAATTCACTTGCCACATGCATTTGCTAGTATCTAGTCAGTCCTGCAGTTACTAGACTGAATCAGTGATTTCATGAGGTTATTTTTATCTCTAGTAAGTAAAGGGTGAAAGTGGGTTGGGGTTGGGTGCGGTTGGCAACTTATTGTTTAAAAGTACTTCCATGTAAAATCAGGTCATACCTGATCTGACTCTACAGCAGTTAAGCTGCTAGGTCAACATATACTGGCAGATCAACACCAATCAATTGGTGTAAACCAGGTTTGAGCATACTGTTCAGAATAAAAAATAAATTATAGGATTTGGAGTTCATTGTGAATAATTAACTTGTTTGATTTTTCGTTCCTTTACTTCAATTGGCTTTAATTCATTCCTGTAGTCTTCACTTCTCTTCTCGGGATGAATACTATTATTTTTTTTTTACTTTTGGTAGGATAAAGGTTGTACGAGTGGGCCATCCTGCCCGGTTACTACCTCAGATATTAGACACTGCACTTGATGCCCAGGTACCCAC
Source organism: Rhynchospora pubera (assembly GCA_028095005.1). NCBI lineage: Eukaryota > Viridiplantae > Streptophyta > Magnoliopsida > Poales > Cyperaceae > Rhynchospora > Rhynchospora pubera. Next base: position 40,265,269 of record CM051461.1, read on the forward strand.
TGCTGAAATACAATTTTTATTTTACTATTTGTAAGTTCAAGTGGTAAGAGCACTGGGCTGACTTCTATGAGGTCCAGGGTTCAAGCCCGCATGCTTGCGATAGGCTTGGTGAGCCAGTGTAAAAGCTTAGCCATATATATAAGAAATGATGAGGGTTGGGGTGCCATTTCTAGCCTACCCCAACTTGTTTGTGATAAAAGGCTCTGAACTTATTATATTTGTTGAGTTATATTAGTATTTATGTTATTTGTAGAAGTCTAGGGTCTTATTTGTAAAAGTACGATTCTGGATTAATATAAAAGGGAGCCTCTGTACCGAGACAATAATCCCTACTTTTTATCCTAATTCTTGTCTAAAACAACATGGTATCGAGAGCCGGTTGAAGGTTGCGCTTTCGTCTCCGTGCTTGTTTTTTTTTTCTTCTCCGCACTCATCTCTTTTCTTAACCGCCAGCAAAATTTGTTCTAAAATCTTCGTGCTTCTCTTCTAAAAAAAAAAAATAATAATTCTGTGCTTCACAAGAAAATCTCCGTGCTTGTACACCACGCATGCACCAACTATTGGACCCCGACAACACCACACGGAAGCTCCTCTCTGTGGACCGCGCCAAGACCAAGGCAGGAGACGACTTCTCCTATGAGCCGACGTGGACTAGAAGCAGTGACCCATCTGACCCGTTTTACATGTCATCAGGTGTTCTCTCTTCCTTTCTTTTGGTGATATACAGATTTGTTTGTTAGTAGATGTTGAAACCGTGATCGTGTGCGTCCGCACGGTTTGTGTTTGAGGTGTGATTGATCTCGTCCTTTAGTTGTATTTGTGTTTGAGACACAGATCTGGTAGTGAAGATGGGTGAACCTGTGACTGGTATGGAATTGCTGATGTTTTTGGAAAGAATGGCCAGAATGTTACAAGCCAAGTTTGATGAGAACTTATCCGGTAAGACAGCCGGATCTGTGTTAGAACAGCCACATGTGATGCAGAAGATAGAATTGTTGTCCGATGACATCAAAGTTGAGGGAATGAGAAACTACAAGGATGATAGAACTTGTTACATGTGTGGTAATACAGGGCATCTCAGTTACAATTGTCCTCAATCCCGCAAATTTGATGGCGGGCGAGGAGGCAAAGGACAAAGTGGTAGATATAATGGCCAAAAGGACCGAGGGCGTAGAGGTGTGGAAGTTATAAAACTAGCTATGACAAATGAGTCTCATGTTGTTGATGAGGTGACTAGAGCTAAGTTGAAAGAATTGGAGGATCTGCGTCAGTTCAAGCGTCGAATTGAAAGGACTAGAGCTGAGTTGAAAGAACTGGAAGAATTACGTCGGTTCAAGCTTGAATTTGAGAGGTCTAAAGAAAAGAGACAAACCTCTCAAGGTCTTGCTGAATATTCTGGTAACTTTACAGGTTATGCTCATGTTAAGCAAGGTACCCAGGCACATGCACTTGCATCTATTAAATCTAATGCTGATTGGATCATAGATTCAGGTGCATCGAGACATATCACAGGAACATCTAGTGATTTTGTAGAATATTGTCCTAGCAAGCAAATGCACCCTGATACTGTTCAAATTGCAGATGGTACTTCTCGACCAATTAGTGGCACCGGCATGGTGTGCTGTAATTCATCCATTACTCTGTCATCTGTGTTGCATGTTCCTTCCTTCCCAGTAAATTTACTTTCTATCAGTGCCCTTATTGACCAATTGAATTGCATTGTCACCTTTGATCAAGATATGTGTGTGTTTCAAGAAAAGAAAACAGGAAAGAGACTAGGGACTGGCATCAGGCGTGATGGCTTGTGGTACCTGGATAGGGAAGTTGCGATGCTTGCTCATAAAGTTGATGGAGGATTAGAAGTGGAAGCGATACTCCAACATTGTAGATTGGGACATTTATCATTTGATAGTTTGAGTAAAGTGGAACCTGAAATGATGAGTAAAGTAGATATGAAGAAATTATTTTGTGAAGCTTGTGAACTTGCAAAACACACGCGTTCTACTTACAAATTGGTTGGTTTAAGAAGTTTGGAGCCTTTTGCACTTGTTCATTCTGATGTTTGGGGACCATGTCCTACTACTTCTGTTAGTGGATTTAAATGGTTTGTCACCTTTATTGATTGTTACTCACGTATGACTTGGATTTACATGATGAAACAAAAATCTGAAGTACTGAAATGCTTTAAGGATTTCTCAGCTTGTGTGAGGACCCAATTTGGAGTACAAGTGAAGGTCCTTCGAACAGATAATGGGACAGAGTATGTCAATAAGGAATTTGCTACATTTATATCTGATCAAGGGATCCTCCATCAAACCACTTGTCCAGACACTCCAGCTCAAAATGGAGTGGCTGAGCGCAAGAATAGACATTTACTAGAGGTGGAACGCTCCCTGATGTTAACTATGAATGTGCCTAAATTTTTGTGGAGCGAGGCCGTTTTGACAGCAGCTTATTTGATTAATAGGATGCCATCAAGGGTGTTAGGAATGAAAACACACATGAGTTGTTGTTTGGCTCTAATGATTTTGTTGTACCTCCAAAGGTGTTTGGATGCACATGTTTCGTGAGAGATCACCGGATAACGGTTGGTAAGTTAGATCCACGAGCAGTGAAGTGTATCTTTCTGGGTTACTCATCAAGTCAGAAAGGATACAATTGTTGGAGTCCTGCTGAAAGGAGATCGTTTGTCAGTACGGATGTAACTTTTCGAGAGTCTGAACCATACTATGGAGAAAAAACAGAGTTGAGTTCTTTGTTTGAGGACGGTTCTACTAATTGTAGTAGAGAGGGGGAGAATGTGAATGAAACTCTGATTGGTACAATACCATGTCTTGTGCAGTCATTGGGTGGCGGCGATGATGGTGATGGTGATACTGATAGTGATAGTGGTGGTGGTGATGTTGGTGCTGGTAATGGTAATGGCAATGGTGTCTCAGAGATTGGTAAGCAGGGGGAGCTACTAGTTTATAAAAGGAGACAAAAACAGCATGAGCAGCATGAACAACCCGAGCAACATATTGTGCATGAGCAACATATGCAGGGGGAGTTAAATGTTGATGTCTCCAGTAACTCTTCCTCGAATCTTTCTTCAGAATTGATGGGTAACAATCCTCCACCTGTCTTACCCCGACGAACTCCTAGAATCAATGCTGGAAAACCACCTGTCAAGTATGGTAGTTGGGGAAATGATATTGCAAATTATATTTCATATGCATCTGTTCCATCTGCATATAAGTTGTTTCTTGCATCTCTAGATTCTGTACCAGTACCGAACACATGGCAGGTAGCTAAGCAAGATCCTAGATGGTTCGGTGCCATGCAGGAAGAACTTCAAGCATTGAAGAAGAATGACACATGGGAGTTGGTGCCTCTACCAGTCGGAAAGCGTGCTGTTGGATGCAAATGGGTGTACACTGTCAAGCAAACTCCAGAAGGCAAGGTTGATAGGTACAAAGCCCGACTGGTTGCAAAAGGATACAGTCAGACTTATGGTATCGACTATGATGAGACCTTTGCCCCTGTTGCAAAAATGAGCACCGTGAGAATGTTGGTGTCGTGTGCTGCCAACTTCAATTGGCCATTACACCAGTTGGATGTCAAGAATGCTTTCTTGCATGGAGATCTCCAAGAAGAGGTGTACATGGAGATTCCACCTGGATTTGCTACTCCACAATCAGCTGGGAAGGTATGCAAACTCAAGAAGTCATTGTATGGGTTGAAACAATCTCCTCGAGCATGGTTTGATAGGTTCAGACTTGCAGTCTGTGGCATGGGATACAAGCAGTGCAATGGAGATCATACTGTATTCTATAGACACCTAAAAGGTCGTATCACCATCCTGGCTGTTTATGTTGATGATATTGTGATCACTGGAGACGATGTTGAGGAGATTATGCGGCTAAAAGGAAATCTTGGAAAGGAATTTGAGGTCAAGGATTTGGGACAATTAAAATATTTTCTTGTGATTGAAATTGCCAGATCAAAGATTGGTATAGTGCTCTCTCAACGTAAGTACGCACTAGATCTTCTTTCAGAAACAGGGATGTTAGGTTGTAGGGTTGCCCCTACTCCTATTGAGCCGAATCAGAAGCTGTGTGCTGAGGGAGGTGATTCAGTGGACAAGGAGCAGTACCAAAGACTAGTTGGTAAGCTCATTTATCTATGCCACACTAGACCTGATATTTCTCATGCAGTGAGTGTAGTGAGTAGATACATGCATGATCCGAGAGAGCAACATTTGGATGCTGTTCACAGAATTCTTAGATATATCAAGGGGAGTCCTGGAAAAGGATTGTGGTTCAGAAGCCATGGGCATCTGAAAATTGAAGGCTATTGTGATGCTGACTGGGCAGGTTGTGTGGATGATCGTAGATCCACCACAGGATATTGTGTGTTTGTCGGAGGCAATCTTGTGTCTTGGCGAAGCAAAAAGCAAGATGTGGTGGCCAGATCTACAGCTGAGGCTGAGTACAGGGCCATGGCACTCAGCCTATGTGAGCTGATGTGGGTGAGAAATCTCCTATCTGAGTTGCGCGTGTTTCGAGGAGAACCTTTACAACTTCGGTGTGACAACAAGTCAGCAATCAATATTGCAAACAATCCAGTTCAGCATGATCGTACCAAACATGTGGAGATTGACCGTTTTTTCATCAAAGTACAATTGAATAATGGAGTGCTGATGTTGAACTATGTGAAATCAGAAGACCAGTTGGCTGATGTTGAACTAAGGGTTTGGGTTGTAAGCAGTTTGAGTGTTCTTGTAACAAGATGGGGATGACTGATATCTATCGCCCATTTTGAGGGGGAGTGTTGAGTTATATTAGTATTTATGTTATTTGTAGAAGTCTAGGGTCTTATTTGTAAAAGTACGATTCTGGATTAATATAAAAGGGAGCCTCTGTACATAGACAATAATCCCTACTTTTTATCCTAATTCTTGTCTAAAACAACAATATTATATTTGTAAGTTCAATGATTTAAATATATGTTTCTTAATCGTGAGAAGGTTATGCGAGCCGATAACAGCAGTTTGGCAGCTGATATTCGCAAGGAAATGAAGGAACTAAATGGAAAGCTTCTGAAAACAAAAGATAGAAATGCTAAGAGGGAAATAAGAAAGGAACTACGGACTCTGGCTAAAGAAGAGAAGAAGAGACAACAGCTTGCTGTTGCTGATGTCATAAAAAATGCTGATGTTGTGCTGACAACATTGACTGGTGCCTTTTCGCGCAAGCTGGATAACTGCTCATTTGATTTAGTTGTTATTGATGAAGCTGCTCAGGCTCTTGAGGTCGCTTGCTGGATTGCGTTACTAAAGGTCTAAATCAGTTCATTTTCATTTTTTTTTTTTTTGAAAATTAGACGCCCGTAGGCTAGTTCATTTTCATTTTGTGTGCATATTGTTTATTCGGTTGCCATCCAATTGCATAACTAGGGTCTGAGGCAGAAAAGGTGTTGTTGTTTTATATGCACTAATCCATAGTTGAGCCAACTGAGGCAAAACTGGCCGAACCACACTTTAATTAACTTTCACATTTTGACTTAATTTCTCATTTGGACAGTCTTATATAACCCAGCTGTCAGACTGGGATACCATCCTTATTTTTCAGATCATGTTAAAGAAGACCATATGGACCACCACTCAGTTCCCAGTTTACATGACATCTTAGGAACAATTTTTATTTGTTTAAGAAAAAGGTGCACATTTGGAATTTGTAACGAAATAGAGGGGTGGGAAATGTGTTGGATGTTCAATGCTTGCGTAGGTAAGGTTTTTTGGATTTTCTGTATAAATCTGTTTGGTTGTGGGATAGATCCTGCTATATTTGCTCACATTTTGCTTTCTGATCACCTTACTTCCAAATTACAATACAATCAGGGGTCCAGGTGTATCCTGGCTGGAGATCACCTCCAGCTCCCTCCAACAATACTGAGTGAAGAGGCAGAGAAAAAGGGTCTGGGAACAACTCTCTTTGAGCGTCTCTCTCATCTTTATGGTGACAAAATTACCTCCATGCTCACAGTTCAGTACCGCATGCATGACCTCATCATGACTTGGTCTTCCCAAGAACTTTACCAGAACAAGGTCTCTCTCTCTCTCTGCCTACTGGGGGCACTAAACACTCACAGAAAATAAAGCAAAATAAAATTTTCAAAACTATTTGGTGAAGAACATCAGAATTGTACTTGCAGATATGAGGTGGGAGGGAGAAGTTCTTTAAGTAAAACACAGTCATTTATAAACTATTTATAATAATTAGTATATCAGAATTATTTTGGTATGTTGTACAGCATAACCGGTCTTGCATTGGTTGGAACTGGACCTAGCCAGCATTACTGATAGTATATTTATGATAATAAGTAGTTTATCAGAATTATTTTTGGTATGTTGTACAGCATAACCGGTCTTGAATTGGTTAGTTTATCCTCCCTTTGTATATATATATATATATATTTAAATCTGCTAACTTGTTTTGTAGCCTACTCCAACTTGGTTGGGAGAAAAAGCTTTATTGTTGCTGTTGTAATATGTTAACTTGTTTGTAACGTCTGACATATGCTTTAGATCACAGCACATTCAAGTGTCGCCGCACATACGCTTTATGATCTTGATGATGTGAACAAATCGTCTAGTACAGAACCTACTCTTCTTCTTATTGATACAACTGGGTAGACTTTCTCCCTTTTGGTCTCCTTGTGAATTTTTTATTATGACAAAAGAATTGGCTTTATTTTACTGACCTGCTCATTTGTGAGTCAAGGTCTCCTGACTCAAAAGGTTGGTTCAACTCTTGCTTGGCTCCCAAATTACAATGCATTTTACAAGGCTAATAATTCTGAATGCATATTGATCAACTAAAAGCTCTCATATATTATTATTTTAGTATATATTTTTCTAAAGAAAAATTTGGCCCATTTAGAGCTTTGGCATTTAATCATTGGTCAGAATTATACCCAGATTCAATAATTTCCAACCAACTGGTTTATTGAGTCAGCTCGATGAGTGGATCATTTATGCAGCTTGAATGTGCATAGGTTTTTGTTCTTTTCTGCACATATTTGGACAAAAACATTCAGTCAATTGCATTTCTGTGATCATGTAACAGACTTTACTATGAATTTGAGAATTTCTAAAGAGGCCAGTCCAGGCTATCACATGCTGACCTTAACCGACTTTGACTTGCTCATTATTAAGTCTTGTAGCTTGATTTATTAATCAATATAAATCTGCAGGTGTGATATGGAAGAAAAGAAAGACGAAGAAGAGAGCACCTTAAATGAAGGAGAGGCTGAAGTCTGCATGTCTCATGCAAAGCGTCTTGTAGAGAGTGGTGTCTCTGCTTCAGATATTGGAATAATTACTCCTTACAATGCTCAGGTTTGGTTTTATTCACTTAAAGTTAAATATTATCTTTCACTTCTAATTCAAACGTTAATATATTCAGCATGGCTGTATTATACCTGTATCACTCGCTAATGAACTGTGGTATGCTGTGCTTATCAAAGTCTGAAAAGGCAATGAGGGCCTTTGGTTGTGATCTAACCATCTGGAGCTAGTATGATTTGTTACTTTGTTCTTAAAGAAGTTAGCTTGTCTGTCAGACTAGTAAAAGAAAAAAATGAAAAACCTAAAGATGGTGTACAAAAAAAAACCATTTCTCAAATTTGTTTTAGACACAATACATACTTGCAATCTGAAAGTTGCTTCTCATGATAAAATGTGGTATTTAGATCATAATAACTGACTTGGATCGAACTTTGAGAAGTTTAACTTTGGAAATTAACACCAGCAGTTTCAGTATCCAAATATATTGTCATTTACACAACTGGTCCCTATATCATTTCCCACATTTGATCAGGGTCCCTGATGCTTTAAGTCCCTAGTTTAGGTATCATTGTCTGATTGATCAAATCCCTATTCTGTGCTAAAATGTGGCACAAGTCAGGAGAATTTTCTCATTAAAGCATCGCAGTGCTCAGCCTATTACTTGGGTTTCCATGATTTTTTAATTCGAAAAAGACGGGAGTGAGAAAAGTGGATACATTGAAAGGTTATACACTTCACTAAGAACAAGGTGATTCCATATAAGTATCTTTCTGTAGTTATGTGTAGCATGAACATGAGTGTCCTGCGCGGCCTGACATGACATGATACAAAAAGGGACTTCAATTCAATACCTACTACCTAGTAATACCCATCCTGAGTGTTGGTATCATATCCCACACAGACACGAAAGATGTTGGAGGAGGACCCTGTCATTGTTTTATTGAGTATTAGAATTGTAAAGCATACTGCATAAATTTGTCAAATCTATATTCTTTAGGGCGGACTTACAGAGAAAAACAAAGACTTTGTATGATATGGTATTGGTCCTGCAGGTGGTGTACCTCAAGATTTTAAGAGGAAAAGAAAAGAAGCTGAAGGAGGTAGAAATTTCAACAGTAGATGGTTTCCAAGGCCGGGAGAAGGAGGCTATAATCATATCTATGGTTCGATCCAACTCCAAAAGGGAGGTATGCATGTAATCTAGTTAAAAATTTGCTTCCTTATTCATTAGAAGAGCTTGGAATACTTTTATGTTTTGTTTCTCAGCAAAGAGTTTTTCCTAATAACAAACTAAGAGAAAGTTCAGCTTACAGGTGAATTTTATTTTATTTGCCTTTATTTTTTTCGCAGGTGGGATTTTTGAGTGACCACAGGCGAATGAACGTGGCAGTGACACGTGCCAGAAGGCAATGCTGTTTGGTATGTGATGTAGAAACTGTCAGCAATGATGGTTTTCTGAAACGGTTAGTTGAATATTTTGAGGAGCACGGCGAGTATTCAAGTGCATCAGAATATACTGGAATTTGACTGAGGAGCTTCTCTTAAATAATTTTTTTTCTCTGCCTTTTATTTCCTCCATATTCTTACAATATTTGCATTTGTTATAGTTGTTTAGTATTATTTTCAGTTATTTGACATTGGTTGTGCCGAAATATGATATTCATAACTAGTGGGTAAAAAAATAATGGTGTTTGGAGTCTATTTTCACTAAAGCTGTGCTCCATAATGAGATGGTGGAGGGGAGGTGAGAAAGTAAATGATCGACGAAGGATGATGCTTGGAGCGTGTTTACTCACACCACAACCAGGGTGAGACGAAATGAGAAAGACACATTATTGGAGTTTACCTTCAATCCGTTATCCTCGATATTAGGGTGAGTTTCATCTCTTCAACGAAGGAGTTAAGCACCAGAAGTAATGTTATGATTTACTAGCATAGGATGAAATGTTGGGGGTTAAGTGTTAGGGTACAGTGCCTACGGGCTTCATCTTCAAAAAAAAAAAAAAAAAAGTGTTAGGGTACAGAATAGAAAATCCTAGTATCGGATCTGATGCTAAATAAGAAAAAAAAAAATAGAATTCTACTAATTCGATTTGAGCTAGAACCAATCTCATCCGTTCCAATTCTATTTAATTCCTTTTTGATAAAAAAAGGTTTTAAGCTGTTACAAATTTAATCTATTTGAAAAATGTCATTCTAAGACTTGTCACTCTAAAGTCTAAACTTATTAAAATTAGTTTTTTTATCATTAATTTTTTCTAAATTAATTGGAGATAGCATTACAAAAAATTTCATTAAAAAAATGGGGAAGAAAAAAAATTAGATCACCACGCCAAAATGAAATTGGAAATTTGCAATTAAAAAATTTCATTTAAAACCAATTTTTGAAATTTGCAATTTTGAAATTGGAAATTTCAAATTTAAAAATGTCTCAACAATTTGAACTTCTACCCGAAATTATTTAATATAAAAATTCAGACACCAAAAAATTTAATACAAAGAATTATTTATTTTTTTTAATAAGAAGAAAGTTCCAACGCGTTTATAAACCGCGCCTCCCTCTCTCCTCTCGAACGCGTTTTATAAACGCGTTACAGGCCCTAAAACGCGTTTATAAAACGCGCTAGAAGCTGCAGTGATTGCGGCGAAAGTTTCTGACTTTGCGCGTTATTTTCTGATTTTACGCGTTTATAAAACGCGTAAGAAACCTTCTTACCCTTTTATAAAACGCGTTCGAGAGATCTAATTTCCATATAAATACCCAACCTTCTGTCGTCCAAAATCAAAAAAAAAAAAGGAAAAAAATCTGAAAAAAAGAAAAAAATGAGAGGAAAAGAAGAGTTAGATGGTGGAATGCAAAATAATATTAGTTGGTGCGAAACTAATAGCCATAAGGGTTGTATGCGGCACACTTATTCACTGATACAGAGTCGCACACAATCCTTATGGCTATTAATATTCCACCAACTTTAAAATAAAAACTTTCCTGTGGAATCTGTTATTACGTGTAGAGGACGGTTTGTTGGGCTGGGTCTACGAGCCATAACACCGCAGCCGACATCCTTGGATGAGAATCTGCATACATGCAGTCATCCTCATCCAAGTCTCAGAAAAAAGAGGGGGTCAATATGACAATCAGTCGCCCGACTCTTGTCTATTAGTTGCGGTGATGTTTTCTCTTCCCACCCTTAGCAATGGATCCTCTACAAATTTTTTTTATGTGGTTCAAAATTTTAATATCATGTATTTTGTAATTTTTTTTTGTTGTGTATTGTGTGGTTCAAAATTTTAATAAATTGTAATTTTTAATTTGTGTTGTGTTTTTTATTATAATGTTCATTGAGTTGTAATGTCTAATATAATTTAAATAAATATTAAGTCTCTTAATATTAATATTTCGAATTTGACAATAAAAATGAAAATGGATAAAATAAAAACTAAAATAAATTAGATAATAAAACTTACAACACATATACTACACGAATTAATACATATACTAAAACACGAATTAATACATATACTAAAACATAAAAGAAAACAGATAATAATAGAACACACAATAATAAAAACATCTAATTATAGAAAACCTAATTATAGAACACACAATAATAAAAACATCTAATTATAGAAAACATAATTATAGAACACACAATAATAAAAACATCTAATTATAGAAAACCTAATAATCAGTCCAAATGATATATGTCATTTCCATTTAAAGGGTGATTTTCAAATCCAGGAGGACATGCCTGTTGCAAACGCAACCAAACGATTCCATCTCCACGTCGGACATGATATCCTCCATCCCTCTTAACTGCATCCGTCCAATATTTCGGCCCTCTCACTACAAAAACGTCGCGTTGAAAAACCTTCACGTAAAATTTGTCGGAAGGATAGTGCAAGTAGACGTACCGAAGAATATCTCGTTTACTTATTCCTCCATCTCCTTGTAGAAGCACACCGGTACAAACATGACGTGGTTTAGTTGACATTATGTTTTCTCGGTTTCTTTTCTCTGCGTAAGTTCTCTAAAGTTTTGGTTTTTGATTTCTGAATTTTCGACGTGAATTTGCGGAGAAGCAGGACTATTTATAGACTCAACCCTTCGTACGCGTTTATAAAACGCGTAATAAGGTTTGAGCGCGTTTTATAAACGCGTACGAAGGGGTAAGTTAATGGAATTCAATACTTTCGCAGGTTGTCAGTCTGTTTTACTGTTTTACCTGGACACCACCTTCGTACGCGTTTATAAAACGCGTTCGGAGACCTCCAACGCGTTTTATAAACGCGTACAAAGGTGGTGTCCACTTTTTGAGCAGCGTGATACTGTGTTTGAGCAGCGCGTTTTTTGATTGTAGCGCGTTTTATAAACGGTTAAATAATTGCCTATATATATCTCAATTCGTTCTCCTATTTCGTATCAAAAAATCACAAACAAAAGACGCGTAAAATCAGAAAAATCACAAACAAAAGACGCGTAAAATCAGAAATTTGAGAAATGGAGAAGGATCAAAACAATAATAAGATGGGGGAGGAAACATCCAAGGTGGGAGAGGGAACACCTAATGTGGGAGCAAAAAGGATCCCATTATACGGCCCTCTGAAGAGAAGGGCCGTCTCGGCTGTACGTCGTTTCCCTCCAGGATGTGGCAGGAGCCCTGATTTTAGTATGGGGGTTAAAATAGATGAGAGTTCTAGTGAGAATAAGGAGGAGGAGAAGAATAAAGAGGTTAAGGAAGTGGAGAAAAATTAAAGTTTAATTGTGCTAGAATAATGGAATTTATCTATTTTATTTTCTATGAAATTTATGTTATTGTATGAATTTATGTTATTGTATGAATTTATGTTTTATCTATGTTTTAATATTTATAACTAATTAATATAAAAATTAAGAAAAATTTGCATTACAATAACTCTCATTAATATGAAAACAACGATTTAAATTAATAATAATTTTCATTACAATAATTCTCATTAATATGAAAACAACGATTTGCGGAGACTCATGGACGGTTGCCCAATTCTGCGAGAGCCTTCGACAGTCGTCGAGTTCTCCCCTAATTGGGTCGGCAGAACTCTACCGCCCATTATCCATGATCGTAGGCAGCAGAGTGTTGGTCTACCTCAGATGATGATGAAGTTAGCGAGCTGTCCATCTGGGCCGACCTTCGTACATAATAACAGATTCCACGGGAAAATCTCTTATTACAATTTCGCACTTATTAACATTGAGAGGTGAGAATGAGAGAGGTGAGAATGAGAGATGAGAATGATATTCAGAGGTGAGAATGAGAGATGCGAGAATTGGGCGTTTTATAAAAAGGTAAAGCCTTTTAACGCGTTTTATAAAATGGTACAAAGCCTTTTAACGCGTTTTATAAAAGGGTACAAAGCCTTTTAACGCGTTTTATAAAAGGGTAAAGCCTTTTAGCGCGTTTTATAAAAGGGTAAAGCCTTTTAGCGCGTTTTATAAAAGGGTACAAAGCCTCTGAACACGTTTTATAATAGGGTAAAGCCTTTAACGCGTTTTATAAAAGGGTAGAAAGCCTTTTAGCGCGTTTTATAAAATGGTACAAAGCCTTTTAGCGCTACGAGCTAATTAACTGCTTCCCAACGCTAAATAGTTAATTGAATGCTGAGGGTCCCATTATATGAGTTAATTAACTGCTTCTCAACACTAAAAAGTTCAAGTGCCTCAGTCTTTGCATGAAGGTCGGATGAACTATAGAGTACAAAGCCTTTTAGGATTAGGGCTTTTTGTAGATAACAAGAATGCATGTCTGTCAATGCTAACACTAAACCTTTCAACATTATATTATACGAGTTAATTGTAAAATTCTCTTACAATACATTCCATTACAATATATAAAATTACGACAACACTTAATCTTCAATTATTTCATTTTTTCTTCCTACCGAAAGACAGTATATTGCCAAATTTCCCCCCAAACAATCCTTTACGTCCTCTCTCCCTTGATGTATTGCCTTGATCTGTTGGAAATCTAGCCGACTCACTTCTCATATTTCCAGATGCGACATCTCTTACCCGTGGATCAATGCTTATAGAATTTCTCTGTGGTTGTACAGATCCTTGGTCCTCCCGATTATTGTTGCTTCGTGGATCAACATGCAATGACATTCGTCCTGGTTGAATGGGTGTTTGACGAGTCCGAACCGTAAGTTCAGTACTCGCTGCCCTTCTTGGACTGTTGGCCCTTGTTGGTGGTCTACTGGTGTATCGACCGGATTGCAATGCGTCCATCGGATATGGCGGTTGGGGTGCTGCTTGTCGCGGTTGACTGGTTGAAGCTTCACCTTGATTTTTCTTTTTTGTTTTTCTTGTGGAACCTCCACCTTTCCTTCCTTCCATCCTATCCATCCACATCTCTGCACGAATGATTTTGCGCCTTCCTCGATTGACCAAACTCTTGTCGGGGACAATTATCGGACCTGTATAAACTGGCCACTCTTCCTCATCTTTGTAACAATGAAACCGACCTGCTGACCAAATCATGTGCTGGTTTTGCATGCTATAGTGACCATCCACAAATTGATCTACATTGTAATTTGTCTCCCTGCAAACAGCAATGACATGTGCGCAAGGGATACCTGTCAATTGTGGTTTTTGGCACTCACATGTGGTTCGAGTGAAGGGCAATTGCACATCGGTTTGCTCCATGTCGGGTGGAATTTGAACTGTGTAATGGGAATAATCGTAGCCTACACCATCACGGTACTTCTCGCGAACTTTCACGCGAAATTCTCCAAGGTCCAATCTTAACACGAATGTGCTCATAAACTCCTCTGAGATTGAAACAAAAAGATGAAGTTAGTTCAAAATGGATTAAAATGAATGAATGAATTAAATTCTTTTTCTTTAAGTACTTACGTGATTTTCCATCATGCTTGATCAATTTATTCTTTACTCCTTCCGGCCATCTTTCTCCTAAACTCAACCTTTGAAGTGCTTCTTGTGTTCGCTTGTTCATCCAGTTGGCACATTTATACCACGTGCCTTCTATAAGTGCTGTCACTGGTAATCTTCTCTCTATTCTAAACACATTATTCAGACTCTCCGATCCATTACTCGTCATTATACCCCACCGATGCCCCTTGTCAAAACTCTGAGCCCATTTATATAGTTTTGGCCGCTCGTTGTTGTCATTTTCATTAATTTTACCACAATTTCTTAGGTACTGATAAGCTCTCAGGTTATTTTCCTTCAGAACTCCCCAATTCTCTCTAAAACGTCTAGGGTTTTTCTTGTTAGCAAGTCTACATTTGAAAAAGTTTTTCAAATCAGCATCTTGTGACCCACCAGCCTCCTTCCATAAGTTTTCCGCAACATGCTGCATGCAGAACCGATGAATCGCTACTGCATGCGCACCTTGTGCCTTCCAACCGTAATCTACGGATGCAAATACCGCTTTTATTGCCTTATGACGGTCAGATATGACACAGTATCTAGTGTTCCGGCCTAAAACTTCACATCTAACCCAAGACATAAACCATCCCCAAGTATCCTTATCTTCTTTTTCGCCCAATCCGAATGCAACCGGAATTAATCGATTTTCTGGATCATAACCACACACTGAGAACAATCTACCTTTGTATCGGCCCGATAAAAAACTAGCATCAATTGAGATAACAGGTCTGGCATATTTCATCGCTTCTATGCACGGACCAAAAGCCCAGGCTGCCATCTTGAAGACGCCAACGTTAGGATCGTTTGTAGGCCAAGAAACTATTGTGTATTTCGTTCCTGGGGTTGTCGCCTTCATTGCCTCCAGGAGGCGTGGAAGTTTATTGTAGGCCCCTTCCCAGGACCCAAACAATTGCTCCAACGCTCGCTCCCTCCCACGCCATAGTTTATTATAAGTCGGTTCAATACGTGGATATCTAGCCCTTATGAGGCTTCCTATGTCCTGGACACTTTTTCCCAAATTTTTTTTCAATTCATCCCTAACGTGTTCGGCAATGAGACTAGCTGTAAGGTTTGCGTGACCTTTTTGGCCCGAGGGTCTCGAACAAATATGCTCATTTGGATTGGTAGAGATCTTCCAATTTGTATTATAACTCTCACGTCTACCATACAATCGCCACTTACAATTCGGTTTTTGCATGCAAACCATTACAATTTTTTGTTTATTGCTAGTTTCCGTTCGAACTTCTCGATTTGTTTTGCATGAAACATCACAGACAGCTAGAATTAATTGTTTTTTGGAACCGAATCGTTTACCAACAGCAAGTTCGCCTTGTGGCCCTAAACTACGCTCCGGCATACCAGCATACTCAAACATGGAAATATCACACAATTCACTTACATGATGGTGCAAGTCCGTCCTTCCTGAAACGTATGGCTGGTCGCAGTTTGAATAAAAAGGCATTTCTCTCTCGGAGAAGTCATCCACATCGGTATATTCTTCTCCGGTAGGAAGGTCGGAGTAAGTCGCCGGACCCTCATCTTCATCACCATCGGCAACCTCGACTTCATCTCCTGATGTGTTATTGTCTTGCGTAGGAACGGACTGTTCGCCAGTGTATTGGTAAGGGGTGGATTGCTGGCCACACATAAGGTTTAAGGAAGTGTTTGGCTCACTGCTACCGGGCTCGTCAAGGGGTGTTAGGTTCAGATCTGGTCCCGTGCCATATACGGGGATGAAATCAACATGCAACTCAATAATCGGTAACCCTCTCGTCTCGAATGTCTCGTGGTAAAAAAGGCGCCATTGATCTTCAGAATTTACAGGAAGAAATAGTGATTCATATCTCCCATTTACAATTTCATTGTAACGACCATGGATATTCAAAGTGTACTGGGTTTCTAAAATCTGTAGCATGCTGTATAATTCATTTCGAATTTCAGCAAATGTGGTATGCATACTACAACCGATGTGGAAGTAAGAAGCACCAAAAGTTGGACATTGGTTGACATATATTGTAATTGTAGACATTTTTGGATTTGATTGATAGGTTTTTAAATTGTAAGAGATAATCTGTTGTTGACGATTTAAATTCTGCGAGAATGTATAGTCTTATATAACTTCAAATAACGCGTTTATAAATTCACAAACTTATAGACAGAAATGACTAAAGTTCGATCGAAATGACTAAAGTTTGATCGAAGTGATAGAAGTTGGAATGTTCAGGCTTCTAGCGCGTTTTATAAACGAGTAAAAAGCTTTCTAGCGCGTTTTATAAACGCGTTAATTGCGTTTTAACTATTCCGAAAGTTCAGGCTTCTAGCGCGTTTTATAAACGCGTTTTAGGGCCTGTAACGCGTTTATAAAACGCGTTCGAGAGGAGAGAGGGAGGCGCGGTTTATAAACGCGTTGGAACTTTCTTCTTATTAAAAAAAAAATAAATAATTCTTTGTATTAAATTTTTTGGTGTCTGAATTTTTATATTAAATAATTTCTGAACTTCTACGGTACAAAACCAATTATTTTCTCTGTGATAATATATTTCTAATTTCACTGTTTTATGGTGGCATATTCAAAAGAGAAAAAATGATATATATCAATTGACTAATAATACAAAAATAATTTTATTATTTTGATTTGACATTAAAATAATTTGTCATTTAGCAGCAATATATCTCAAATTTCAAATTTGTACGCGTACTCCTAAATCACCCTTTATTTTCTCTCAAAACAAAATCCCTTTTTAGGAATTTATGAAACCTGATGTCTATCACGTTTTCTACGAGACTGTTGTATCTAGGAAATTATCACAAATATTTTCTAATATTTTTAGGACTGAAGTATGTAGGAAATTTCCTTTTGGATTACTTAATATCGGGAATTATGTAGGAAAATACGATGACGAGAGCCTCTTTTTAGTATGTATATATATATATATCGATCGCCCCAGGTTCAATAGTAACCGACTCTTGCAAGTTTGCAACCCCAAAATTTCTCCTTTCCTCGACGATTGATTCGATCGTTCCCTCTAACCAAGCAACAAGTAGAGCGGCGCAAGCGTTACATCTCTTCGCCTCTCATATTTGCTATATATACTAGCAGCAGTGCCCGCTCAATGTGCGGGCATTTTTTTTTATATATTTAAAAAAATTAAGACTTGTGGTATGTATTTTTTTTATGTGAACTTTTAACATGTTGTTAATTGTGTTAACATGTGGTATATTTAATATGCGAAATTATATTATTTGATATGAATAAGTTGTTAATTTTCAATATTTAAGGTCAACATTGTCTTGATTGGCGCTGAAGATAGCAACATTATTTGCCGATTTATACAAATAGAATCAATAAAAACAGACATGTGAACGGCTAAAAAATAATTTCATGAAAATAAATACATTTCTTAATAATAAAAAAATAATTTGAAGAAAGTAGACATGACAAATTAACAATTGTTTCTCATCCATTAATTTTATCTAGCAGAATTAACAATTGTTTATGAATCTGCATTTATTATAAATATCTAATTCCAATATTATCCGCTATTTTTATATCAATCAGCGTCAGAAGCATTTCCATTATGATTAGAAGAGTTTTTTTTTTCTAATTTTAATCTTGAGTACTTGGAAATTATCAGTATCAAATAAAGATTTTTCTATCAAATATTCACATAATTCGTTTTATTGGCAGAAATATATGTAATTACATCTTTGATTGATTATTGAATAACTTATTGAAGGAAATGATGTTAATCATGGTATGTCTCCTTTAGAGAGAATGATATGCTTAAATGAGAAAAAGGAATATATTGTGGGCCTATTCCAAATTTTGATTTTATAATTAATGTCATTCCTATTCTATCCAACGACATAAATTGAGATTTAGTATATGGAAAGAATTATCAATAAGATAACCAGCAGCAAGATGATTTGTGCGCATATTGAATAAAAAAAGCTTTTCATATTTAGAAATGCATATAGTTTCTAAATTCAAAATTTAGTCAATTCAAATATTGAAATATTAGTATCAATATAACAAGGTCACATGAGGCATATAATTGAGGAAATAAATGGATATGGATAGTGGTACGGTGATGGTCAGGAGAGTGGTACCAGTAAGTTTAGAGAATTGAATTGAGCTTGCGTTTAGTGGACGTTCTTGATTTAACTATACAACAGTTCTTATTCCTAAGTGTGTTTTGCATATTAATTTTATTTATTTCATAGGCTTATTTGCTTCATTTTAACTCGTAACTGTGACTTTTATGTGTATTGAATCTGACAAGTTCACATTTGGATTATCAATTACATACCCATGTTAAATGAGATATCCAATCTCCTATTAGCCACTATATACATTTACTTCAGATTTGGTGTATCAATTACATAACTTGACTTAAACGTACAACTGCACTTAATTAAATGAACAAAGGACACAATGAGCGAACTATAACTGACATTTATATATTAATCAACCTATTACTGTAGTTTCATGAGCATTGTATCTAATGTTATTGGTCTCAAAGTATTAGCTATATTCTTGAACTAATTGAAGCTTCCAATGGTCTCACAGCCACCATTGACACATCAACTTTATTTACAAACAGCAAGTACAAGACAGAGATAATAAGAAATTATATCATGCTGCATACATGA